>CM022876.1:4274574-4301758 GCA_012654025.1 Pachypsylla venusta | reverse complement strand
ATCTGCTTCGCGATTCCTAGCTCTATGTAGCGCATTTGTTGCGATCGCTTGTGTTAAGTTGGTAACACGAAGTTGTAACTTTCTGTGACTGTCCATTCATAATTGATTTTTGAATCTCATTGCACGAGTGCTACTTGTGTTACGCCTTACTTATTCATTTAATTCACTTCAGTTGTCAGCGTCCTTCATTTTCTGGCGCCCTGTTCGACGGAACGCCCGGAACTACTCTAGAGCCGGCGGCACTGGACTCCCATATTGTACCCTACGCTTCGCTACTGGTCACCTCTGGTATCTCAGAAAGTAATAAAAAAAAAAAAAAAAAAAAATATTAAATTACGACTTTCTCCTTCAAAAACGAGCATTTCCTTAATCAAATAAAAAATGTCGTCCCAGATTTGAGGGACAGTCCGGTCATTAAACATATTTACCAGAATAATACCAACATCACACAAAGGTCATGTCATAATTATCTAATACGCTTAAACCTCAGAGTGTTTCCATATCCGCGACGAGGGTCTGATTGACCCGAGAATGAAATTTAATGAAAGTGGTACTTTCCAAGTTTACGATTTTTTTCTAATGAATCTTTCAGCAGAGGTTAACGGCCGTGGAGGTCGCAAATCTACATATACTTAAAAATCTGGTGTGAATATCACACGACTTTCCTGATCTTCAAAAAAAGAAGAATAAAAGTATGGTCATCATCATAGGTTTTAACAGCCGTGGAGCTGGTTTGCCATGACCGGCTGAATTCGGTCAAAACTGGAAAAATCGACCGTAACTTGAAAACGGTTCGACAATCTTGAATTCTGATAACTGATCTGGTGTTTCAGACTAAGGTTTCGTGGGTGGTACATTCTCATCAATTTTTCGATAACTCCTGCCGTTTTGGCTAAACAATTAGCGATACATACATAAATACATTTATAGTTATTATTATTATTTAACTCTTTATTGAATTAACTTTTATTTTAAGAAGTGAAAAGAAAGGGAGAGAAAAAAGGGGGAATGAAGTAAAGAGAGAGAGAGAGAGAGAGAAAAAAAGTTAATTCAAAGGGCGGGGTTAATTCCTAAGGAATTCTCTTCCACCCAATCGTTACATTGAGTTTTATTATTACAGATTTATTCTCCTAAAATTGTATTTTCCTGAGGTTCGGGTCTAACAGACCCATATCGGACATCTCTAGGGTTAAATTTTTGTATTAATAATAAAATAGGTAATCACAATATTGATTTAAACATTAAAGGTTAGACTTGTCGTTATTAGGTTATGATTAAATAAGAAATTTGGTTTCCTGTAAGTCTGAGAACCGCATTAGATCGCACTCAGCATTGGGGGCGCGGGCGAGGTCGAGCCGAGAACCGACATGAAAAAACTGTGCCAAATTGGCCATTAAGTTTATTACTCTACTGATATTGACCTTGGCTCAATCAAACAAGGGTAGGTAGTATCATCGTTTCCGATGGTGGGCGGATGTATGAGTTTTTCATTGTCATCTAATCCCGGAGGCTAATAATTGGCATGGTCCCCCAGAACCATGTCAATCAATGCAATATTGCAGAAAACAAGACATAAAAATGATTACTAATACTTGACTTTATGTTTTACAATATTAAAAAATTTAACTAGTAGAGTGTTTTAATCATTCTCATTTCTTGTATTTGATAGTTCTACCAAGTGTCCTAATTTTGGTTTATTATTTTCAATAATGAACCTTTGGAATCGTCACGGAAAAAAAATTACCCCCCTCACAATTTGATTTTATACGTTCCAAGGTACGTAAAATCCAAAAATCGAATAAAAAAAAATTCGTTTGTCCGCCGTCCGTCGATCTCGAAATTGTTGTTGAATTTTGTAACCGTAACGAAGCACGGGAAAACAGATAGTATACCATATTTTGGTATTGAAAACTCGACATTGAATATTTCAGCTCATTACAGTAATTTCCTTTTTATAGAATAAGAAAAGTAAAACGGGGAGTCCGAATAATGGGGAAGGCTGTGGAAATCACATCCTTACGCCAACTTTTAGACTTTCATCATATATTCACTTTTACTTTTTCTTCCCTTTTTTATTTTCCCCTCCTTTTGGGTTTCTCACACCCCACACCCCGATATGATCCTTTTTTAAATTCCCATTCTTACACTACCGAAGGCGTAATTTCTTCCAATCCATTTATGACTTGCTAATGAGTAAATTTCCGTGAGTAAAAGTAAATTATACTTGAGATTGTAATAAGTTTCTTGAGGGTGACATCCTCACTAACTTTCCATGAGGAAAAGTTAATCATACTTAAGATTTTAACAAGTTACTTGATGGTGACATCCTCACTAACTTTCCATGAGGAAAAGTAAATCATACTTGAGATTGTAACAAGTTACATGAGTGTGACATTCGGGCCGAGTCCACCTGAGCTGATGGTGTAAAATAACACAGAAAGCAACTCTATTTTTATCTATTGTGTTACTGGCGTAATTATATTACAGTGATTTGTCGTGCTTCTGGGGGACCATACCAATTATCAGCCTCCAAGAAGAGATGTATGATGACAATTAAAACTTTAGCAATAGACTACAACTTATCTGGAACTGCTGTCTCATACATCTGGCTACCATCAGACACGATGATGCCAGCACTATTGAAGAAGATTCTTACACATGCTCCATGCTGACAAACTTTCTCTTCTAGACGTTGTTTCTCATCCATTTATTCGTCTTTCTTTTCCATCATATCCTTTTATCTTCTACTTTTTACCCTTCCATCACCAGGGCACAGTATATCATACCACACTTCTAAATTCTTTTGTTAAAATTCCTTTAGTTTTGAACTTTATCAATCTTTAAAACAGTTTCCTCATTCTTATTTTCTTCTCTTCCTCTTCACATTTATCATCACATCCTCACATCCCATCTCTTTCTTATTAATAACATTCTATTCATTGTCGAATTTCCTCTTAACATAAAAAAAAAAAAAAAAAAAAACTTTGTAAAAATAACGAAAAAAAGAGAGAAATTCTAGAAAAGTTTTCTTTATTGAACCAGAAAGTTTTGAAAAGTGTTGCGAGATTGAGCTCCTCGACTCGTTTGAAAGATGATGAAAGTGAACATTTCAGAAAATGAAAAACAGCAAGAAATCATTTATCAGTTTATTTTCTTAACAAATAAACAACATTTTTAAATAATTTATTATTTAAATTTAATATTTATGAATAAATAATCAAAAATAAAAATATAAAACTCTCAATTTATTATTCAAAATTAACTCTCTCTCTCTCTCTTTCTCTTATGCTTCCCTTCTTTATATCTGGAATTCTTTCTCCTCTGTCCTATTTTTTCTTTCCATCGAACCCCCTTCTGTTCCATCGAACCCTTTTCTGTTTTTCTCCCCCTTTTCGGACTTACTGGAGAATTAGGAGTTATCGCCCTCTCACTAATTTATCCTTCATCTTCTTCTTCTCCCCAGATTTTCCTCCCTTCTAAGATCTATTTATTCATAATTCCTCATTATTATACGAATACGTGCCACCCCTCTCTCTCTCTCTTATTGTATTCCACTTACTTTTATCATCTCCCTTTGATAACACTTTCTGCTCCCCTAATAATCCTTCCCACAGATTTTTCTCAATTATTAGAACACCTTATTCATAATTCCTTACTATTCTCCTAATACGTCTTTGTCTAATTCTATTCCACATGTTTTTATCATCTCCCTTTGATAACACTTTCTGCTCTCCTAATAAACCTTCCCCCAGATCGTTCTTCATTTATTAGACCACCTTATTCATAATTCCTTACTATTCTCTTCGCGTCCTCGTGATGCTGGCTATTTTTGTGGCCCAACCCATGCTAGGTGAGGTTAATGTGGGTAGCAGGTTTGCAAGTTTCCAACGAATAAAGGGTGAAACCCCCGTCTTGAATGACCAAAAGATGTTAAAGAGACGATAAACACAAATTAAAAAATTCTGAAACCAATATGGGGAGAAATCTTTTTTTTTTTTTCTTTAATTTTAAAAATTTCAATTAAAAAGGTTGTTGAACCTTTGTTTGTTTGAAAAATAAATACTGAAAATAATAAACCAAAAATTTACAGAGGCTTAAATGATTCTATCTACGAGTAATATTGAGGTCAGCCGTGTTGATAAAACTTGCTATAAGTCGCATAAAGGATTAAGACCAGAAGTGTTTGCTGATATTGATTAGTATGCAATGCTTGTAGCTGAGGGTGTAATATGATGGCAGATGTATCGGAGGGTGCCATGGTACCGGGTGACAATGGTACAGGGTGATTGATAAGATAGACTTGCTATAAGTCGCATAAAGGATTAAGACTAGCAGTGTTTGCTGATTACTGATTAGTATGCAATGCTTGTAGCTGAGGGTGTAATATGATGGCAAATGTATCGGAGGGTGCCATGGTACCGGGTTACAATGGTACAGGGTGATTGATAAGATAGACTTGCTATAAGTCGCATAAAGGATTAAGACTAGCAGTGTTTGCTGATTACTGATTAGTATGCAATGTTTGTAGCTCAGGGTGTAATATGATGGCAGATATATCGGAGGGTGCCATGGTACCGGGTGACAATGGTACAGGGTGATTGATTAGATAGACTTGCTATAAGTCGCATAAAGGATTAAGACTAGCAGTGTTTGCTGATTACTGATTAGTATGCAATGTTTGTAGCTCAGGGTGTAATATGATGGCAGATGTATCGGAGGGTGCCATGGTACCGGGTGACAATGGTACAGGGTGATTGTTAAGATAGACTTGCTATAAGTCCCATAAAAGATTAAGACTAGGAGTGTTTGCTGATTACTGATTAGTATGCAATGCTTTTAGCTGAGGGTGTAATATGATGGCAGATGTATCGGAGGGTGCCATGGTACCGGATGACAATGGTACAGAGTGATTGATTAGATAGACTTGCTATAAGTCGCATAAAGGATTAAGACTAGAAGTGTNGGTACAGGGTGATTGATAAGATAAACTTGCTATAAGTCGCATAGATTTGAGCCCATCTGAGAGCACTCTTAATATTTCCACAAATATTTTGAATAAGACCACCCTTGATAAGACAACAGAATGTAATATTATTGTAAACTAGAGGAAGTAATAGTGTTTGAATGAAATATTTGCACAAATATTTTGAATAAGACCACCATTGATAAGACAACAGAATGTAATATTATTGTAAACTAGAGGAAGTAATAGTGTTTGAATGAAATATTTGCACAGAGGAAGTGAGCACGAGTCAGTTTGGATCAAGTACTCGATAATAAATTAGCAAACATTGAAGTAGAATTCTAATTAAATAATCACAAAATCAAGGATATAAGAAACAATGGCCATGCGAATATTTCGCGACACTTTATTGCGATTCTAAAATACAAGCAATGTGAGGTAGGGAAAGGTACATTTTCGATTAGAATATGCATACGACAAAATAAATCCAAAAAGTTGTCTTTACAAAAGTTGCCGAGCGGTAGATTACGCGTCCACTGAATATCCACATGTTATACCCTTTGGTTCAGCTGTAATTGCAGTGGTTAGTAAATGTGACAGAACATCCAAAAAAGAGAGCTTTTTACAGTTTTTCGATGACAATATCTAATCCATAAAATAAATCTAAAAAGTTGTCCCTACTATAGTTGTACAGTTGTAGATTCCGCGACCAATGAATAGCCACATGTTATACCCTTTGGTTCAGCTGTAATTGCAGTGGTTAGTAAATGTGACAGAACATCCGAAAAAGAGAGCTTTTTACAGTTTTTCGATGACAATATCTAATCCATAAAATAAATCTAAAAAGTTGTCCCTACAATAGTTGTACAGTTGTAGATTCCGCGACCAATGAATATCCACATGTTATACCCTTTGGTTCAGCTGTAATTGCAGTGGTTAGTAAATGTGACAGAACATCCGAAAAAGAGAGCTTTTTACAGTTTTTCGATGACAATATCTAATCCATAAAATAAATCTAAAAAGTTGTCCCTACTATAGTTGTACAGCTGTAGATTCCATATCCAATAAATAGCCACATGTTATACTTTGGTTCAGCTGTAACTGCATTGGTTGGGTAAAAATGACAGGACATCCGAAAAAGAGAGTTTTTTTACAGTTTTTCGATAAAAATATCTAAACCATAAAATAAATCCAAAAATTTGTCTCTACAATAATTGTACAGTTGTAGATTCCGCGTCCAATTAGAATAGTCACATTTAACACTTTCAGCAGTAAATGCAGTGGTTGTATCACCACAAGTACGAAACATTTGAGATTTTTAGGGTTTTTCGATAATATTTTTGATTTTGCAAAAAAAAAAAAAAAAAAAAANAAAAAAAAAAAAAAAAAAAAAAAAAAAAAAAAAAAAAAAAAAAAAAAAAAGAATATCATACAACTTATTTCTGTAAAAATTATTGAACAGCTAAATGAGCGTTGAATCAGTACTACGCTATAAGTTCCTAGTTTTTCCTTGCGTAGATATATGCTACGCTATTAGATAATTGAGCGTGCGGCTGTCTGAGAGCACTCTTGGCATACATTGGATAATTGAGCGTGCGGCTGTCTGAGAGCACTCTTAGCATGCATTCGGTAATTGAGCGTACGGCTGTCTGAGAGCACTCTTAGCATATATTCAGTAATTGAGCATGCGACTGTCTGAGAGCACTCTTAGCATGCATTCGGTAATTTAGCGTACGGCTGTCTGAGAGCACTCTTAGCCTACATTGGGTAATTGAGCATGCGGCTATCTGAGAGCACTCTTCGCATACATTCGGTAATTGAGCGTGCGACTGTCTGAGAGCACTCTTGGCATACATTCGGTAATTGAGCATGCGGCTGTCTGAGAGCACTCTTAGCCTACATTCGGTAACTGTACGACACTAAAATTAATATATTTAGACAGGGAACAACTTTTAGCAAAAACCAAACATTACACAAACAAAATTGTACAACAAATATATTGTTATTGAACGAGGAATAGGAGGATACTCGAATTATTGGCCTGAGGGAAATACGAGGAAACACGAACTAATCAACCAGTTCGCGGGTCATTCACATGATATGCTGGTACACTAAAAAAATGTAATATCACGATCTTGGTTTTCTGGTATCAGACAATATTATACAGGACGTTACACAAAGAATCTGGTGTGAATATCACACGACTTTCCTTATATATATAAAGAGAAGAAGAAAGTATTGTAATGGTCTGAAAGAGTTTTGATGCCGAGTTTTTAATGCTCAAATGCTTTTTGAGGTTCTTTTTTAGAGTTATTCATCTTTCCGACTTTCTGAATCTCGAATGAGGAATGCACCGTGATCATTCTCGGGAAGAACTAATTTGTTAACTTACCAGATAAGGAGTAATCATCTTTCCGACTTTCTGAATCTCGAATGAGGAATGCACCGTGATCATTCTCGGGAAGAAGTAATTTTTTCTCAGCTTCAATTCGTTTGATTTTACCAAAGTACCATCTGTAACAGAGAATGACAAATAAAATTTATTAATAACATTTGCTGCCAACCCTACCTTGTAAGTAAGGGATGCTCTAAAAGCAACGCTGGAAATGAGAATCCCAAATTTTTGAAAAAAATTGGTTGGCAACACTTTTTTTGTATCATTTGTTGTCTAAAGTTTTTGCGGTTTTGTTTCTATGCGTTTTTTTTGTTTGTTTTTTTCTGTTACGGGTTAGTGTTAGTGGAATGTAGACATGGAAAAATACACCCGAGAACAGCGAGTTTTAATAAAATAAAAACCTACTACCGTATTGGTGAATGTTTCCCGGTGACTGTGCGCAAACTCAGTACGATTCTTGGACGTCATGAAACACCAAATGAATCGACTTCCGCAGATTAATCAAGAAATTTGAAGAAAACGGTTCAGTATTGAACGCCCAAAAGCTTCTGGGGTGCCCAATGAAGCAAATGTTAAATTTCAAGAATCGGGCAACTGCGTGTAGAGCTAGCGGAGGAGGTCATATGCCCGATATTGTTTTTCATTCATAAACCCCAAAGACTCTCGGAGACAATGATATGCTAATTGTACCCTTTTTGAAAAAACAAAAATAAATTCAATTTTAGGCAAATTTATAAATTTGCCTAATCCGGCGTTACTTTAGGAACACCCTTTGCTTTCGGGGACGATGGACAAACTTATTTTTTATTCGATTTTCGGATTCTGCGTACCTTGAATCGTAAAATATCAAATATTGAGGGAATCATTTTTTAAAACCATAAACCCATGTGTCACATTGGCAGATTTTTTTTAATAAGGTAACCGACCTTGCTCCAAAGTAGAAACCTTCAAAGAGACAAAAAATGAGTCGCGGACTGTACAGAATTAGGTCAGTATACTCGTACGAGTAGTGCCTAGTGTCGACCTCTACCTGCCACCAGATATCTAATTATAAGGCGACAGGTGTTGACTCAGACAGAAAGTCCCAACGAAATCTCAGAATCAACAAAACAATATTACCAATTTACATAATGAATGAATCATGAGATGAATAAAAAATGGCCCAATGGCTGTGAATTATTGGAGATACACGACGCGTCCATCATAAGGGCTGTGGACATATCATTTTGGCTCGCAAAATATGGGTATCCCTGTCGAACGTCAATGGCACGTTGAATACACCAATCGTCAATGTTTTGCCCAACGATGGTCATCACCCCAAAAAAATATAAATTGATCCGACACTGAGTGGAGCTTATAATGTGGGTACCGGGGGGGAACATGTCAGCTTCATCTGGACCTAAGCCCTTGCAAATACAGAAGGTTTGGTGTCAGGAAGGGTTTCGAGTATCGAGCTAACAATGTAGCAAACCGGGGGAGCAAGACAGATTCATTAGGTGACGGTCCTAAGCCCGTAGAAATACAGGAGGTTTGGTGTTAGGAAGGGTATCGAGTATCGAGCTAACAATGTAGCAAACCGGGGGAGCAAGACAGATTCATTAGTTGACGACCCTAAGCCCGTAGAAATACAGAAAGTTTAGTGTTTGGAAGGGTATCGAGCAAATAATGTAGCAATCCAGAGGAGCAAGCCAGCAGCTTCATTAGGTGACGGTCCTAAGCCCGTAGAAATACAGAAGGTTTGGTGTTAGGAAGGGCATCGAGCTAATAAGTAGCAATCCAGGGAAGCAAGCCAGCTTCAATAGGTGACGGTCCTAAGACTGTAGAAATACGGAAGCTTTGATGTTAGAAAGGGAATCGAGCTAATAATGTAGCAATCCAGGGGAGCAAGCCAGCAGCTTCATTAGATGATGGCCCTAAGCCCGTATAAATACAGAAAGATTGGTGTTAGGAAGGGTATCGACTATCGAGCAAATAATGTAGAAAACGGGGGGAGCAAGACAGCTTCATTGGGTAACGGTCCTATGCCCATATAGATACAGAAGGTTTGATGTTGGGAAGGGTATCCAAAAAACATTGCTACAAACCAATGATGGAAAGTTAGCGGCGAATTGTAGACTCCATGCAGGGATACTACGAGAAGCAATGGAGGGTTGCCGTGCAAGGCAAAGGTACAGCTAAAGAGAGTTTGGAATGAACAAAAGATTGTATGGCAGAATTAAGGAAAGCCACACCGACCCCAAATAGAATTCAGAAAAGGAGAAGTTAAGGGAGAAGTATAAAGTTACCTTTGAGGAGCATTATTATCATTAATTGAGGCGGCCTTTCCTTTCGGAATTCCAAGTGCTGCGTCCACTAGTTAGGACCATTGCACACAGTTTTTCCACGTCTAATATCTCTCACCCAGCCCCGAAATTGCCGAACCCCTAATGAAGTTCAGAAACGATTCTACTGGGTTAGAGTGTATCTCTATGAGTTCACAACCCGGGAACCCTAGCGTCCTGAAGCGTTGTAGCGCCATATATGGGCAGTCAAATATGATGTGCGAAGCCGTCTCCTCTTCTTCTCCACATATTCTGGACGTCGCTGTTCCCTCGTTGACCCCTATAGTTTTTAGGTGTTTTCTTAGAGCACAATGATCCGTCAGCAGCCCAATCACCAGTCCGATGTCACGTCTGCCGAGATTCACAATATTCTTTGCTATTTTCTCTGGGGGGCCAGTAATCGTCCTCTTAGAGAAAGAGGGGAAGTCCCGTGACCCCATTCCAGGTCTCCTTGTGTTTTTTAAAGACCCAGTCTTCTATAGCTGCCTTGGCCAAGCATTTCGCTATGCCAACCACCGGCTCCGGACCAGTGAATGGTGTCGAGGAACCGGCCCTCGATAGCTCAACAGCTTTTACATTTCCCTCAATGCCCTCGTGTCCTGGACATCTTATTGAGGAGCATTTACAATAAGCTGCGACAGTGCCTCGAACGACAAAAGTATGCAGTTGGAGGAACATGTTCATACTAGACCGATACGTGACAGTGCATCAGTGTGAGCTCATGATCAGCGGGAATAACATCCCAGCAGTGTCACTGCTTAGTGTGAATGATCCTGTAGAAGTATTGGACACATCGTGTGCTAGCTTCTTATAATATTAAACAGACCATTAAAACTTGAACCGGTTTAAGGAAATCCCAGAAGAAAAATATGAAATTCCGTCTCAATGAAAAATTCCAATATATATTATAATAATATGGGCAAACTGGTTGCAGAAAGAAATACAGATGAGGAAAACACATTTCCAGTGACTAACTATCCAAAGGTGATTCACGCCACGTGAGATCTGATTCAAATTTCCTTCAAACTGGTTGCAGAAAGAAATACAGATGGGGAAAACACATTTCCAGTAACTAACTGTACAAAGGTGATTCACGCCACGTGAGATCTGATTCAAATTTACTCCATTTCAATTTGAAGTTTAGCCAATAAATTTCTCCCCAAACCCAAACTCAATGAATAATGGGCATTAAAATAATGTGGGCTTTATTCTTTGTCATTTTGATTTGAAAACAAAGTCAAATGACAAAGTAGCGGTCATAAATATATTAGGTCATTATCATTAAGAATGGAAGAGCCACGGGTCACCCCTTGGAGACAAATAAACATTGTAAATTAGGAGATCAATGATGATGTCAAACTGTCTGACGATTGATAAGTTAGTTTGAATTCACTATTAGCAAAGATCTGTTTGACATTGGATTGAAGACGAGTAGTGTTGATAAACTCGCGCGGTCATTAAGATTGGCCATTAAGAGAATATATTTTTTTGTTTACCATTCAAACATTGTCTCCGAATGTAAACAATGACCCATTCGAGTCATGTACATTATACAGGGTGAGTCACGGACATCAGTTATGTGGTCTGGTGGAGGTGAGTCACGGATATCAGGTACTGAGGTCTGGTGGATGGACATCAGGTACTATCCGAGATCTGATCTGTTGGGGGGTGAGTCACAGACATCAGGTACTATCCAAGTCTGGTGGGGGAAAGTCACGGACATCGGACACTCTCTGAAGTGTGGTGGGTCACAGACATCAAGTACTATCCAAGTCTGGTGGGGAAAGTCACGGACGTCGTGTACTATCTGAAGTGTGGTGGGATATCGATATTTTTTCGATTTTTTGATCCCGTTTATGTGACAATCATTAGGTGATTTCCCCAGTATCCCCAATCTCATCTGGAATTCCCAGATGAGATAGGATAAATTAATTTTACACAGCAAGCTCTTCAGATCAGGTCAATTTTCTGCAGTTTTGAGAGCTGATGAGGTACAAAATAAGAAAGGAGAAAAATCCAATGTTCAGACGGAAGAGCAGTACATTTCATCGTATGCTTGATGGAGCCATTTCTGCGTGAGGCTGCATTGCAATTTTTTAATTGAGTGTCCCCCAAAGTTAATAAGTATTTTTAATTTTAGTATGCCTTAAAAAAAGCAGTGTTAATTCCGTCTAATTCGTAGAAATTTTCAAGGAAGTCAATAGAAGCCTCAAGTGTAGAATTTTTTTTTAAAAAAAAGTTAGCAATAGGAGGGCCAGTATGACTTTGTTATTAGTCATTCGGTCACTTGTCCACCCCTATCATATCCTTGACTAAACCAAAATAGTCAGAATTTGAATTTTTTCAAGATCCTCTCCTAACAAGGGTTACAAGGGTAGAGTTAGCAATAGGAGGTCCAGTATGACTTTGTTATTAGTCATTCGGTCACTTGTCCACCCCTATCATATCCTTGACTAAACCAAATTAGTCAGAATTTGAATTTTTTCAAGATCCTCTCCTAACAAGGGTTACAAGGGTAGAGTTAGCAATAGGAGGTCCAGTATGACTTTGTTATTAGTCATTCGGTCACTTGTCCACCCCTATCATATCCTTGACTAAACCAAATTAGTCGGAATTTGAATTTTTTCAAGACCCTCTCCTAACGTATCGTCGCGTCGCGTTGGAATGTCAGAGCACGCAACATTTTACAATATAATTCTTATGGTCATCCTTGATGAATTTCATAAGGAAAACATTTACTAACCCATCATCATTGTCAAAGAATTGATTGAATTAACCCATTCATAAAGCCGCCGTGTATGGCACGTTGAATACACCAGTTCCCGTTAGATCACTAATGTTAAGCAAAGTACATCGAGATTTTACCAACTGGGTGTCCACGTACCACGTAAGTTAGCGCCGTCGTGATTCTGGTTATTTTTCCGGCCCAACTCAATAAGGATGGGTAGCTGGTTTATAAGTTTCGAGTCAATGAAAGGTAAAACCCACCGTCTTGAATCATCAATAGATGATAAAGAGACGTTAAGGAATACTTACAATGTAAGTACAAAATAACCTATCAATGTACTTAAAAAGAATACTTCCAAGGCATCTAAATCTATGCAAGTCGTAAAAGGCGACTAAAGGAAGGGTCGGACACGATATCTTTTCCATTGCCCAAGTAGAAAGCAAGGAAGAGCTCCTGCAAACCAGCCCCATGGCTGTTAACTTATAAGCAAGGAGAAAAATCCAAAGGTACAAAATAAGCAAGGAAAAAAATCCAATGTTCAGACGGAATAGAATTCTCACCAAAACGACTATTTTATAGATTGAATTAACTTATGATGATGAGGTACAAAATAAGAAAGGAGAAAAATTCAATGTTCAGACGGAAGAGAATTCTCACCAAAACGACTCTTTTATAGATTGAATTAACTTATGATGATGAGGTACAAAATAAGAAAGGAGAAAAATCCAATGTTCAGATGGAAGAGAATTCTCACCAAAACGACTCTTTTATAGATTGAATTAACTTATGATGATGAGGTACAAAATAAGAAAGAGAAAAATCCAATGTTCAGACGGAAGAGAATTCTCACCAAAACGACTCTTTTATAGATTGAATTAACTTATGATGATGAGGTACAAAATAAGAAAGGAGAAAAATCCAATGTTCAGACGGAAGAGAATTCTCACCAAAACGACTCTTTTATAGATTGAATTATCTTATGATGATGAGATACAAAATAAGAAAGGAGAAAAATCCAATGTTCAGACGGAAGAGAATTCTCACCAAAACGACTCTTTTATAGATTGAATTATCTTATGATGATGAGGTGCAAAATAAGGAGAAAAATCCAATGTTCAGACGGAAGAGAATTCTCACCAAAACGACTCTTTTATAGATTAACCCCTTTCATAAAAAAAAAGTCTTCATGAAAATAGTTGACAATATGAAGTCTTTGTGTCAAGTTGGCAGACTGCGCACAAGGTTGCACACATTAAGGAGATGATCAGCCTCAATCTTAGCATGTTTCTGGTAAAGTAAATATAAAACATTTGCTAGCTTTACATTTCCTTGTCCCCTGTGAGCAGCTATTAAAACTGTGTGAACACTGATCCAAGTCCAATCGAAGAAGGGGAATATTGTATTGGCAAACTCCTTGAGATCTCCAAATAATTTACAAAATCTGAACTGAAAATCGTTTAATGCAGCAATCCACAACATCTAAATCTTTGCGAGCAACTAAAAAAGAAGTATTTGCGAACACTACTTCAAGTCCAAACTTCGAAAAAGCGGAATAGTGTATTGGCAAACTGCTTGAGATCTCCAAATAATTTACAAAATCTGAACTGAAAATCGTTTAATGCAGCAATTCACAACATCTATATCTTTACGAGCAACTTCAGAAGAAGTCTTTGCGAATACTACTTCAAGTCCAAAATTAGAGGAAAACAGCAACCTTTAATATCTGACATAAAAGTCCGTTACTGCACAACCATCTGTGCAATTTCATTAGCTGCTCGCAGCAGAGATACCTACATATTCCTGCAAGGCGCTACGGAGAAATTCTCTGAAAACTGACTGCCTCAAGTCAAAACTTCGAGGAAAGCAGCAACCTTTAATATCTGACATAAAAGTCCGTTACTGCACAACCATCTGTGCAATTTCATTAGCTGCTCGCAGCAGAGATACATCCATATTCCTGCAAGCGGCTACAGAGTCACTGAAAAATGACTGCCTCAAATCCAAACTTCGAGGAAAACGCCACGGCAATGTTGGCAACATTTTAAAGTTGTCCAAATTAAATCTTACGCCTGAGCTAGAAGTTGTTCAATTTAACATCCATATCTCAGCGAGCAGCTAGAGAACTGGTTCAAATCCAAATTTCAAGAAAAACGTCAAGGTTGGCAACTTCTAAAGATGTCCCCATAATTTGCCACGTCTCATTAAAAGCACATCATGCAATACATCACAATCCAAACTTTCAACGTCTTATTGAATGATTCAATATTCTACCTCTCTGTGTCTGCCACTGAACAAGCGTTTAACATTTCTTAGCAAGGTCAAACCATACTCTGTGCAATATCATACAAATATATGATAATAAAAAGCACATGCAATACGTCACAATCATCAAATCATATGTATGTATAACATTTTATGAAGTGTAGCGGATAGGTATGTGTAAAATGCTAATGTCTTATTAAGAGATATGTGCAGAACAGTTAGAGAGCGAGTTAAATGAATTAATTCATTTTAAAATGAGCGAATCGATCTTTTCATTCATTCAATAGTAAACATTGGATGAACAGTTAGAGGGGGAGTTAAATGAATTAGTTCATTTTAAAATGAGCGAATCCATCTTTTCATTCATTCAATAGTATGCATTGGGTGAACAGTTGGAGAGCGAGGTAAATGAATTAGTTCAATTTAAAATGAACGAATCCATCTTTTCATTCATTCAATAGTATGCATTGGGTGAACAGTTGGAGAGCGAGGTAAATGAATTAGTTCAATTTAAAATGAGCGAATCCATTTTTTCATTCTTTCAATTTATTCAGTAGTAAACATTTTTAGTAAACATTGGGTGAACAGTTACTGAGCGAGTTAAATGAATTAGTTCATTTTATAATGAGCGAATCGACATTCATTCATTCAATAGTAAACATTGGGTGAACAGAGAGCGAGTAAAATGAATTAGTTCATTTTATAATGAGCGAATCGACGTTTCATTCATTCAATAGTAAACATTGGGTGAACAGAGAGAGAGAGTTAAATGAATTAGTTCATTTTATAATGAGCGAATCGACCTTTTCATTCTGTCAATTCATTCAATAGTACACATTGGGTAAAGTTAGAGAGCGAGTTAAATGAATTAGTTCATTTTATAATTAGCGAATCGACCTTTTCATTCTGTCAATTCATTCATAGTAAACATTGGGTGAAGTTAGAGAGCGACTTAAATTAATTAGTTCATTTATAATGAGCGAATCGATCTTTTCATTCAGTAAATTCATTCAATAATAAACATTGGGTGACGTTAGAGAGCGAGTTAAATAAATTAGTTCATTTTATAATGAGCGAATCGGTTTTTTCATCCTGTAAACAATGGGTGAAGTTAGAGAGCGAGTTAAATTAATTAGTTTATTTATTAATGAGCGAATCGATCTTTTAATAGTAAACATTGGCTGAAGTTAGAGAGCGAGTTAAATGAATTAGTTCATTTTATAATGAGCGAATCGATCTTTCTATTCATTCAATAGTAAAGATTGGGTGAACAGTTAGAGAGCGAGTTAAATGAATTTGAAAAGGGAGCGATTCTTAGCATGCTCTCTATGTCTGATAAACAGCTTTTGGAGCTAGATTAAAAAATGATCGACTCTTTGAAAAGGGAGCGATTCTTAGCATGATCTCTATTTCTGATAAACATCTTTTGGAGCTAGATTCAAAAATGATCGACTCTTTGAAAAGAGAGCGATTCTTAGCATGATCTATATTCCTGATAAACATCTTTTGGAGCTAGATTAAATAATGATCGACTCTTTGAAAAGGGAGTGATTCTTAGCATGATCTCTATTTCTGATAAACATCTTGGGTATTACAATAAATGTCTTCAACCAGAGAAGGAACTTTGTAACCTTGATGCAAATACCATCACCACCACCCACACGAAAGTTGTGAGATAATGACGAACATTTGTGAATTGGCACACTCTTTGGCAGCAAGTTTCATTGCTTTGTTATGTGCAAGTCGAGATAGAGTAGAAGAAATGCAAAGTTTGAGAATGTAAATGGCAAGTAACAAAAATTGAAAAATGTGTCCATAGAGGAAAAAAAATAATGTCCGCCATTCCAAAGAGGTGTTAAGACCCTAATTTTACAAAAAGTGTCTAACGATTTTTGTACGGAGCTGAGACCTTACATTCCTTCCTGTTAATATACAGTATGTCTCAGAAGTCCTGCCCGGTGTCCATAACTATTGAACCGCTTGGAATTTTTGAATTCTGTTTCTTTCTAGGGATAGATAAGGGCCCATGGCCATTCGAATGGTAACATCAGTATCCAAATTCGAATCTTGGAAGTGGCTTTTTTTAAGCGATTCTCTTTTTAAGAAAAAGAGTCGATTTCTCGGGAAATTTAAATGGAATGGTACAAATATTTTTTTGGAAAATAAAAGTGTGAATAAAATAAGGAATATTCCCGAAAAAATAATCAGGGCTGGAGCCAGAGGGGTTCAAATCCAAAACTTGTTACACCCTGAAAAACGCAAACTGAATTTAATTTTGATGTGGAAATTATTTAAGAGTGGCTCAAAAAAGATTTTCCATCTACATAAGTGATAAAAATACCAACTTCTAAGTTTTATCAGTGCCGTGGGCCTACATAACTAAATCTCTTATTTTTACCAGAGCTTAAAATGACGTCTTTTAGAAAACGGCCATTTTGAGTTAGAAGGTCTGAAGTAAGAATATGATTTAAGACTTAAAATGGGGAGTGGACTCAATAATGAACCATTTTAGCAAAAAAAAATTACTAACCCTCACACATAGTCACAACAGAGTTAATGAAAAATTTTCAATAGAAAAACTGGATATTTAGAACACTTCAATTAATATGCAGTTTTTCTATAGAAATTTTCTCATTAATACGGCTCTGTTGTGAATGAGTGTGAGGGCTAGTAATTATTATTTTTCGCTAAAATGGTTCATTATTGAGTCCACGAGATTTGGTTATCTAGGCCTACGGCATTGATAAAACTCAGAATTTGGTATTTTTATCACTTATGTAGATGAAAAACCTTTTTTTAGCCACTCTTAACGAATTTCTACATTAAAATTAAAGTTGGTTTCCGTTATACGGGGTGTAACAAGTTTTGGATTTGAACCGCTCTGGTTCCGCCCCTGATTATTTTTTTGAAAAAATAAAAATGGGAATTTTCCTTATTTTATTCACACTTTTATTCTTCAAAAAATATTTGTACCATTCCATTTGAATTTCCCGAGAAATCCACACTTATTGTCAAAAAAACCACTTCCAGGATTCAAACCTGATTACTGATATTACCATTCGAATGGCCATGTGCCCTTTTCTATCCCTAGAAACAAACAGAAATCAAAAATTCTAACCGGTTCCAAAGTTATGGGCACCGGGCAGGACTTCTGAGACATACAGTATATTCAAAGGTATGTATATAGGTATATTTGTTACACGATACAAGCTACAATTTTTATCCGATTTGGAAGAAATATGCTGCATAATTTTCGGGAGTAAAATTTTGATATGTTATGCAGTGTTAAGGGCTTTTCGATTTTGAAAAAATTGACAGCCCACAGGGGGTCCAGTATTGTATTTTTTAAAAATGATTTTTATCTTTTTAGCGGCTTGATGTAGAAACGTAAAATTTTGATATGTTATAGCTGGTGTTAAAGGCTTTTCGATTTTGAAATATTTGAAAATATTTTTTTTAAATTTGATTAAAATATTATTTCTATATAAATGACTACAACACTAACGTGGACACCTGATCATCTTGATCCACCCTGTATACTGCAATTTTAGTACAAGTTCTAACCTTCTCCACATTCTATCTATATAAACCGCTATGTTGTGTATACCTAATAACTGAGATCCACCCTGTATACTGCAATTTTAGTACAAGTTCTAACCTTCTCCACATTCTGTCTATATAAACCGCTATGTTGTATATACCTAATAACTGAGATCCACCCTGTATACTGCAATTTTAGTATAAGTTCTAACCTTCTCCATATTCTATCTATATAAACCGCTATGTTGTATATACCTAATAACTGAGATCCACCCTGTATACTACAATTTTAGTACAAGTTCTAACCTTCTCCACATTCTATCTATATAAACCGCTATGTTGTATATACCTAATAACTGACGCATGAAAAACTCATATTTACTTTTTATAGAAATGAACTTTTATTGCAAAACCGGTTTTGATAGTCTAAAGCTCATTATACACTTTGACGTAGAAAAGAATGTGCGTTCCAGTGTTGTTATATACTTAAAACGTTTTGATTTCTCTCTAATAAGAGAGAAATGTTGAATCTAATATACGCTGATGATTAGGAGAAAACAATATTTTTGTTCTGATGATGCATATGGTCCATGTGCAGACGCTAAAATATTGACTTTAATATTTTAATTTTAACTCCGCAATTTTTTTTTTTTTTAAAGTCAAAGAATTGAACGTCTGCTTGTCTGTTCAACGATGCGAGGGTGGTTCCAAAATATGGTGGCCTAAACTAGATGGAGAAGAAGAAAACAACTTCTGATTCCAATGTATTATTTGCATCTGGAGAGATATCTCACTGAAAACGCACTCACTCACAGCGGCATTTGCAATGAAGACGATGTGGACAGGAGCGTTGGCGTGCAGAAGCCGAACACATCGTAAAAATGTTCTTGGAACCTCAACAAAGATGACCTGTCAAAATGACAATAATCAATGTATTTGGATAATTTTATAGCTTATATTGTAAAAATATTGTCGGACCAATACTCTTACCTAATTTTTCGTTCACAAGCGACATAATTATAATCGACACTGATGACACCGTTATTACAAAGAATATCGCCAAAACCAATATCAGAAATGAAACTGGTTTCACCGCCACTAACACTACTTCTTCTAATCTTACCTTATTTTTCGTTTACAAGGGACATAATTATCATTGACACTGATGACACCAATATTATAAAGAATATCGCCAAAACTAATATCAAAAATGAAACTGGTTTCACCGCCACTAATACTACATCTTCTAATCTTACCTTATTTTTCGTTTACAAGCGACATAATTATCATCGACACTGATAAAAACAATATTATAAAGAATATCGCCAAAACCAATAACTGAAATGAAACTGGTTTCACCGCCACTAACACTACATCTTCTAATCTTACCTTATTTTCCGTTTACAAGCAACATAATTATCATCGACACTGATGACACCAATATTATAAAGAATATCACCAAAACCGATATCAGAAATGAAACTGGTTTCACCGCCACTAACATTGGTCTCTCCATCACAATCACTTTTCTTTGAACTTTTCTTCTTTGATAAAGATGGTGAAGAAAAATTAAGGTTTAAACTAAATTTTCTTTTCTTTCCACTACCACTATCTGAATTAATTTTTTGATTAATTAAATTTAAACTAAGTTTTCGTTTAGGTTTTTCTATTTTAATTGAAATTTTATTATTATTATTTTTTGTAATAGTTTCTTTATAAGTTTGAAGATGATTTTCGTTTCTTGAACATTGGTCATTGATATTAAATTGATTCTTTCTGTTGTCATCATTAGTTTCTATTGATTTTCTATGATCGGTCTGTTGATATTCTTCTTTTAAGCTTGGATTATTTCTTTCTACTCCTTTTCTTCTAATTCGTTTGTTAGTTTCATTTACAAATGTTGTTAAACTATTAAATTTTAAATCATCTAATATTTCTCCACTACTGAACGTTTCATCATCGTTTTGTATATTATTCTTTCTAGTTTTGTTTTTATGATAACTTGTACTTTCAATCTTTTGTTTTTTATTCTTTTTTTTCTTTCTTCTAAATCCATTTTCAATATTTAATTCCGGTAAATATTCATCGGTAAAGTTATTTTCATTGTTGTCCTGGTATTCTCCACGCCTTAATTCTTCAAGATGTTCTATATCTTCATCATTAAATTCTGTATCCGAATATTTTTCACCATTATTAATAGTTTCAATTAAATCATTCTCAAGATTCGCATCAACTACTTCATGGCGTAAATTCTTTTTAAATTGGTCATTCAAAATTATTTTTCCAATTTGATGATCTTGCAAATTTGATATGTTATCTTTGCAAACAGTTAGTTTTTTCTTTTCAATAAATGAACCATTTTTTCTTATAAATTTACAAGGTTTGATTTGTCTTAGTCTGGTCAAATCAGGTGGAGGTGGCCGTTCATTTAAATTTCTATTTACTATTATTTCACTATGTCTCCTCTGATTTATGATTGACTGTTTTTCATCAATATTGTTATTATTTATATCAAGTAGTTCATTTGACTCATCAATAATTTTATTTCTACTATTATTCATATAAAATTGATTATTTTTAATTTTTCTTAAATATTCTAAATTTGGTGGGTTATCTAACATACTAATATCACTAAAATGTCTTGTATTTACAATTTTATTATGTGTTCCATTAGCTATTATATTTTGTACTTTATTTATATTTCCATCATTTTCAATTTGATTTAATTTTGTTTTTCTTCTTTCATGTATTATATCATTATCACTTAATTTTCTCTCGTGACTTTCAATATTTTTTTGTTCACTTTGATCACTATATCTTCTGTATGGTTTGACAAAATTAGAATCATTAGAAAGTTTTCTATCATTGTTCATATCAATATTCATTTCATACTTTATTTGTTTGATATTTTTTTGTTCAAATATGTCATTCAATTTTTCATTTGATATTCCAATATTATGACTACTGAATTCCTTTGGTATTTCGTTGATACGTTCATTACTAAATCTATTTTCATTTAAATTTCTACTATCAACATTAATGTCATTAGTTTTATGACTATTAACATTGAAATTATTATCTTCTGTAATTGTAGGTTGTATGCTAAATCTTCTGTACGTTATTTTTGGTATGTAACTTACATTAATATCACTATATCTTCGACTTTGATTTTTCTTTTGACTAATCTCATCATTTGTTTGAATTTCATTATCTAATTCAACAGTAGGAGAAATACTAAATCTTTTGCAATTGTATTGTTTTTGTTCAAGCAATGTTTTACGTTCTTCCATTTTATTTGTTAATCTATCCAATTGACATATATTTTCTTTCGATAAATTTAATGTTTCATTGGAACTACTATATTTTTTCTTATCCAAAAATAATGACTGCAAACTAAATTTACGTTTTGGTTTGTTTCTATCTGAGGAGGATGTTGTACTATCAATGCATGAACGTCTTCTATTTATATTATTAGATATAGCATAAAGTTCATTGTAGGAATTTTTATTTGGAATTAATTTTAAATATCCTGGTAAAGATTTGGTTGTGAATTCATTTAAATAACTATTTTTAGATGTAGAGTTATTTAAATAATTAAATTCATTTAAAATATCATCCTCGTCTTCGTCGACGTCAATATCAATGGAAGCTATTTTCTTTTTTTCTTTTAAATTTTTATAACTTTTACGAAATTTTGAAAATATTTTTGTAAATTTAAAATTATTTGGTAATGATTTGGTAGTTAGGTTATTATTTTCTGCATCCAGTGTTCCTTTATTTATTTCATCTGTAGATCTGAATTTGTTGTTTGATATTATATAAATTTCTTCGACAGAATTTTTACGGCTTTCATCATTGTTTGTTTTTTCGTCATTTACAATATTTGTATTAAAAATATTTTTTTCTCCTATTTTAGAATAGATATCTTCCAGTTTAGATGTTCCGGAAATGGTTTCGTTTGTTTTCATTTTGCGAACAGCAACATCACTGTCATTAACAGAAACAACATTCTGGTTTTCAATATTATGTTCAATTTTATTTGATTCTTTAATTTCATCAAAAAATTGTGTTTCCGTTGAAACTAAATGATCAATTTTTTCTTCTTCATTATTCTCTAGATCATCCATTGTTTCATTTAACATATGAATTTCATTAATATTGGCAAATTTCAAATCATATTTCTTTGTCTCTATTGATTTTCCACGAACTAGAGATGTATGCCTCTGAATGTTTTGATTATCACCACATTCTTTTGAAGAACAAATATCAATTTCATTCAATAGACTATTTGATGAGTTTTTTTGTACATCAATTCCACTGTCATCACTATTTGAGATCATACTATTAATGCCATCATCATCATCTTCATAATCATCGATATCAATGGTTTTATAATTTTCAATAAAATAATAATTGTTTTCTAAATATGATATTGATTTTTTTCTTGTTCTTTTAATTTGAATTTCAGTTTTAATTAAGTCTGGTGATGATTTACTTTTTTCAATCGGTTTTTTCTTCTTTCTCTCAAGTCTTGTTGGGTTTATATTCAATTTAAAATCTGTTATATTTATAAAACTATCAAAATTTCTTTGATTTTCTTCATGAATATTTTTATTTGTTTTTCTAATGTTATCTTTACAGTATTTTGATTTGTCGCAATTTGTTTCTACTGATTCTTCTTTAGAAATGATTTCTTCAATTTTATATTGATTTCTTTCAAAATCTATTGAGCTCTGTTTAATGCTATTTTCAAATTCTACTGTAAAGTGTTTTTCATTTGCCATTTCATCCATTATTTTTCCAATATTGTCTTTACAATATTGTCTGTATTTTATATCATTGTAACCTGATTTTTTAGAATTAGAATCTTCTTCCAATGTAATTTCCTCTGTTTTATTTTGATTTTCCTCCAAATCTGTGAAGTTATATTTGTGACTACTCATTAATCCTATTTTCAAATGCTTTCCATTATCAATTTTATTAATTTTATCTAATATTCTTTCCATTTTTTTATTCTGTTTATTTTCATTTAAAAATTTAATTACATCAATAAATATCTTTGGTTTCAAATATACAATAACATGTTCAATATTATCTAAATTAAAATAATAATTTTCTACTAACGATTTAAAATGATTCTCTTCTATATTGACTAGACTAAACATATTTTGATTATTTGAAATTAATTGCTTTAAATGATTATTTACATTATTACAACAAAATGCAATTTCATTTTCATTATTACAAAAATAATAATCATATAAAATAATACCACAGTTTTGTTTAAATTTATCACAGATATTTTTATAAATTAAATCACAATTCTTATTGTTTTTAATAATTTTATTTATTTCCATTTTATTTTGAATATTTTCTTTGATTTCACTGTCATTATTTGTAGTATCATCTGCATTTTTCTGTTTAATTGTTTCATTACTTTTGATTGAAACCAAATTAAAACTATTTCTTCCTCCAATATCATCATTACACTTTTCATTCCTATCTTTGTCCGTTTTGTCCTCATGTATTTCATAGTTATTTTCCAAAATTTGAGAGTTCACTTTATCAGTATTATTTTTATATTCATGAATATTACTATTTGTACTAATCACAATTCCGTCAATAAATTCTTCATCATTCATATCATTAAAAGCTTCAATATTATCATTGTTTATGTTTATTAAATACAAATTATCACTTTTATAGACATTATTAATTAATTTTTTATTTATTTTTTGTAGATTTGATTCAAATTGTTTATAATTATTTTTTAAATAAATAATATTTTGATTTTGTTTTCTAATTTTTGTAACTGGCGCAGTCGAATTCCCGTCATTTAATAAATATAATATTAACGCCATTATTTATTGTTAGTTTTTCTTTTACGGTCTGGAAAAATAATTGTTTGTGAGATAGTTGCATGATTAACTAATATTTTAGTCGTATAACGCGCCAGTGTGGTTGCAGAATCTATACTTATAAAACGCAAAGCCCAGTTGGTATACTGAGTGACTGATAATTAACGTGGCTCCACGATGGCTAAACCTAGAGACTTGAAATTTGGCACAGAGGTCCCTTTTAGTATGTAGGTGCGTAATAAAAAAGTAAAAAAAAATAAAGTTCAAGTGGAAGCAAGTTACCGCCAAAAATGACGCTATTTAGCGGGTCTTTTTGCAATTTTTTTCCGGGCAAAATAAAAGAGGTAACGAAAAATGACCGAGAATAGACCCCCCAAAATAGCATATAAGGACCCCTAAACGTTATGTTGCGATAGCGATAATTTTCTGGAGGTAAAAAAACATCATCAAGAATTCTAGTTCGTTCAATCAACTCAAATCATATTTTGTGTGATGGACAACGTCGATAAGGAGTGACAATAGAAAATAGTAAGATAGTGTTATCACATGAACAAGATAAAGAAAAAAGAAAATATAGAAAATGTCATATCAATAAGAAAAATAAACAAAGTGAGTTGAGAGGTAAATAGCCCATGAAAAAATGGGTTAAAAAAACATTAAATAATGATATTTTCATAAATAGCCAAGAATATTTACATGAAAATATGGGTTAAAAAACATTGAATGATATAGTTTTAAATAGCCTAGGAATTCCAAATGAAATAATAGGTTAAAAAACATTAAATGATATATTTTTAAATAGCCTAGGAATTTTTGATGAAATACCTAATGGGTTAAAAAACACAAAATGATATAGTTTAAATAGCCCAGGAATTTTAGATGAAATAATGGGTTAAAAAACATTGAATGATATAGTTTAAATAGCCCAGGAATTTTAGATGAAATAATGGGTTAAAAAACATTAAATGATATAGTTTAAATAGCCTAGGAATTCCAAATGAAATAATGAATTAAAAAACATTGAATAATATAGTTTAAATAGTCCAGGAATTTTAGATAAAATAATGGATTAAAAAACATTGAATGATATAATTTAAATAGCCCAGGTATTTTAGATGAAATAATGGGTTAAAAAACATTAAATGATATAGTTTAAAAAGCCCAGGAATTTCAGGTGAAATAATGGGTTAAAAAACATTAAATGATATAGTTTAAATAGCCCAGGAATTTTAAATGAAGTAATAGGTTAAAAAACAATAAATGATAAAGTTTAAACAGCCGAGAATTTTAGATAAAATAATGGATTAAAAAACATTGAATGATATAGTTTAAATAGCCCAGGTATTTTAGATGCAATAATGGGTTAAAAAACATTAAATTATATAGTTTAAATAGCCCAGGAATTTTAGATGAAATAATAGGTTAAAAAACAATAAATAATATAGTTTAAATAGCCCAGAATTTTAGATTAAATAATAGATTAAAAAACATTGAATGATATAGTTTAAATAGCCCAGGAATTTTAGATAAAATAATGGGTTAAAAACATAAAATGATATAGTTTAAATAGCCCAGGAATTTTAGATAAAATAATGGGTTAAAAACAATAAATGATATAGTTTAAATAGCCCAGAANTTGGTGATGCTCTGGGGTTCAGCAACCTGTTTATCACGATAACTCTCTAAGAGGGGTTCAGCAACCTATTCATCACGATAACTCACTAAGAGGGGTTCAGCAACCTGTTCATCACGATAACTCACTAAGAGGGGTTCAGCAACCTGTTCATCACGATAACTCTCTAAGAGGGGTTCAGCAAACTGTTCATCACGATAACTCTCTAAGAGGCGTTCAGCAACCTGTTCATCACGATAACTCTCTAAGAGGGGTTCAGCAACCTGTTCATCACGATAACTCTCTAAGAGGGGTTCAGCAACCTGTTCATCACGATAACTCTCTAAGAGGGGTTCAGCAAACTGTTTATCACGATAACTCACTAAGAGTTGGATTTCATATATCCACTAAAATTTTAGACACATTTGTCATCTCATATTGTTTTTTTTTTTTTTTTTTTTTTTTTTTTTTTTTTTTTTTTNTTTTTTTTTTTTTTTTTTTTTTTTTTTTTTTTTTTTTTTTTTTTTTTTTTTTTTTTGCAAAAATAATAAAACACTTTAAAGATAAGACATTAAGATATATATGTAACCCGAACAAACAAACCCGGGCCATCACGATTTTATCTTGGGGTCTATCTTATAATCCTTGCCGAATTGGTGTCACCTATCAAATTTATTGCCTCTTGTTTTTCCTCAAACATTTTCAGTTTTATTGGCTTTATGAAGTTAACGCCAAGATTTGAAGAACCCGAGGTCAGATTTTATCTTGGGGTCTATCTTATATAATCCCTGCCGAATTGGTGTCACCTATCAAATTTATTGTCTCTTTTTTTTCCTCAAACATTTCCAGTTTTATTGGCCTTATGAAGTTCACGTCAAGATTTGAAGAACACGTGGTCAGATTTTACCTTGGGGTCAACCTTATAATCCTTACCGAATTGGTGCCACCTATCAAATTTATGTTGTCTCTTGTTTTTCCTCAAACATTTCCAGTTTTATTGGCCTTATGAAGTTCACGCCAAGATTTGAAGAACACGTGGTCAGATTTTACCTTGGGGTCAATCTTATAATCCTTGCCGAATTGGTGTCACCTATCAAATTTATATTGTCTCTTGGTTTTCCTCAAACATTTTCAGTTTTATTGGCCTTACTAGCTGTTTTCCCGTGCTTCACTACGGTTACAAAATTCAACGACAATTTCGAGATCGCGGAATTTAATCTCCTCAATTTTAGATTTTTGGTGGAACCGACCCCCAGAGTGAACATGGCTCCTATTTAGAAAATTCAATATTTTACTCAAATATAAAAAAATAAATTTCAAAATAGAAAAAAGTTGTATCAACTGCAAATAAATTCGAGCGCGAGCGCTTTCGTCCGTTACGACATTATCAAGTAGACTCTACTTGATAATGTCGTAACTGACGAAAGCGCTCGTGACTCAACAATATTTTTGCAGTTGATACAACTTTTTCTATTGAAATTTATATTTCATAATTACTGCAAACA
>CM022876.1:4260311-4274360 GCA_012654025.1 Pachypsylla venusta | reverse complement strand
CAATTTCCTTCTAGACCACCCTTTAATTTTACCTCGATTCGTCACCAAAATTAGATCGGGGTAGAGTTTGAAATTTGGTGATGCTCTTTTTTTTTAACTCTACCTCAGTTTGCAGAGGTGCACCAATTTCCTTCTAGACCACCCTTTAATTTTACCTCGATTCGTCACCAAAATTAGATCGGGGTAGAGTTTGAAATTTGGTGATGCTCTTTTTTTTTAACTCTACCTCAGTTTGCAGAGGTGCACCAATTTCCTTCTAGACCACCCTTTAATTTTACCTCGATTCGTCACCAAAATTAGATCGGGGTAGAGTTTGAAATTTGGTGATGCTCTTTTTTTTAACTCTACCTCAGTTTGCAGAGGTGCACCAATTTCCTTCTAGACCACCCTTTAATTTTACACGCGATCTGTCTTCTTCTTTAAATTCGCCCTTCCCAATTCTATTTGGGCTCGGCGCTGCTTTTTTTAATTCGACCATGCCATAATCTTTTGTTCGGTGCCTATACTCTACTTAACTGTGACCCTTTCCTGGCATTGATAACCCTAGCTTGCTTCTCACAATATCCATAAAAAAACCTGCGTAGAAACTCGCCTTTTACTGATGATCTCTCATCTTTGGTTTGAAGAATATTTAAAGGCTGGATGCCCTTTCTAACAACCAGTGCCGCCTATACAAAAATCCGTGAATCCTCAAAAGCAAGTATCCATGATGTATAATATAACCCACAAAAAACATAAATGTGAAAAATAAGGCCAAGTTCCAATCCAAAAAATGTCGGCCCATTAAAGTAGTGAGATCTAAATAAAATACGGCCAAGTCCTCTTACTATCAAAATCGGTTTTAANATCATGATCAATGAATCAAATCAATCAAGTTTTAAACTGTATAAACTAGGTAATCAAGATGGTAAAAGCTTCAGAATTTTAGCACCTAGAAATTCGGGGTCCCTCCAAAAACCTCGGGCCCAGGGGGGATTCCCCCCATTTCCACCCACCGATATTGTCCAGTTTGAGAATGCCTGATGTAAACAATCCGCCGCCCACTCGTGGACGATATTGTCCAGTTTGAGAATGCCTGATGTAAACAATCCGCCGCCCACTCGTGGACTATATTGTCCAGTTTGAGAATGCCGAATGTAAACCATCCGCCGCCCACTCGTGGATGATATTGTCCAGTTTGAGAATGCCGAATGTAAACCATCCGCCGCCCACTCGTGGACTATATTGTCCAGTTTGAGAATGCCTGATGTAAACCATCCGCCGCCCACTCGTGGACAATACTGTCTAGTTTGAGAATGCCTGATGTAAACCATCCACCGCCCACTCGTGGACAATATTGTCCAGATTGAGAATGCCTGATGTAAACCATCCACCGCCCACTCGAGGACAATATTGCCCAGTTTGAGAATGCCTAATATAAACCATCCACCGCCCACTCGTGGACAATATTGTCCAGTTTGAGAATGCCTGATGTAAACCATCTTAACTTAAAACAAAAACTATACGATTTTTTTTAGGTCACTTACTATCAAAACCAGATTATAGATATCTATCTCTCGTCATGTAGCTGTAAACAAACATTTTTTCTCTCTCTGATTATATTGATAGAACTTTCAAAACTTTAGTGATGAGGTTTTTAAGTAAATAAAAAAAAAAAATGAGAAACTTGAGAAAGATTTTTGGTAACGAATCAAGTTAACATTTCAATTAAGACGTTCAGAGACGTGGGCCCATCAAAATGGAGAACGAATGTTGGTCCTTTTTAGGTTGAAAATAATAATTGAACAAGCCAGCGTCCATGGCCACGTTCCTGAGGAAGCGGTTCTGGAACCGGGGAGGAGTGTCTGGCATCAACCCCTTGAATTTTTTTAACCAATTTTAACCCTATTCGAGAGGTTAGGAAACGTTTATACGGCCATGCCTCTATTGCGTATGTACTACCGTCCAACATGGATCCATGACGGCCAATAAAAAAGCGAGTTTTTTTTTTAAAAAAAAAATACAAGTTTTTGTTGGCAGCCACTCCTTCCCGATTCCAGACCCCAATTGAGTAGCTATAGTAATAGCGTCAAGTGGTATCATTATAAGGTAACTGTTAAGTGTAGTTTGGTGTATTGTAGTGATTGATTAAAAAAAAAAAAAATACCTTGTAATGGTATGATGCCCACACCATTGTGATATCATAACACAAAGAAAAACACACTTTACAATCACTTTATGCGGTCCAAGCCAGCGTCTATTGGCACGTTGAATACACCAGTTCCCGTAGGATCAGTAAATTTAAGCAACGTTCAGCGAGGTTGTACCGTGTGGGTGTCCAGTGTCCACGTGTGTTCGCGACCTCGTGATTCTGTCTATTTTTCCAGCCCAAACCAAGGCTGGGTGAGGTCAATTTGGATAACTGGTTTGCAAGTTTCCTGGAGGGTAAAACTTAGCTACTCAATTGTCCTCACGAGGCTGAGTGCACCCCGAAATCAGAAGCACAAAGTCGAAAATTTTCCGACCCCGCCGGGGATTGAACCCGGGTCCCCCAAGTGCAATGCCAGTGTGATACCCACTAGACCAGGAGGACTGCCATACAGGAAAAATATTAGTATGGAATTGCGGTAAGCGTTTTGAAGGGCAAAATTACGGCGAACAAACTGATTTTTTCTATTCGATTTTTAGATTCTTAATACCTAAACTGTCAAGTTTTTGAGGAGAGAACTGTTACTTTCTCTTCCTATAGAAGATAAAGTATTGTAATCGTACAGAATTTTTTTTCTGTGACAATTCCAAAAGGTTCATTATTGAAAATCATAAATCGAAATGTGGATTTTTTTTTTTTAAATATATATATACACTAGCTGTTTCCCCGTGCTTCGCTACGGTTACAAAATTCAACAACACTTTCGTTTTTAAATCTTCTCTATATTAGATTTTTGGTGGAACCGACCCCCAGAGTGAACACGGCTCCTATTTAGAAAATTCAATATTTTACTCAAAGATATTACTTTTTGCACTGCGGAACACCTTCGTATAAAATTTCAGCTTTTTCTCTCATCTCGAAGTTGACAGAAAAACCCATAGTTAAGATACGTCTTAACTAAACTATGGGTTTCTGGAGGAACCGACTCCCGGAGTGAGCACCACTTCTAGTTCGAAAATTCAATATTTTATTCAAGGATATGAATTTTGTACTGCGTAACACCTTTGTATCGAATTTCAGCTTTCTCGCTCATCCCGACGTAGTACTTCTCAATTCCGATTTTTTGGTCATGAAAATAACCGTCCATAAATCGGGGAAAAACCGGAAATTTTCAAATTTTATATTTTTAATGGAATCCTTCTATACTNATTTTTTATGGGGTCCTTATATATTATTTGTGGGGGGGGGTCTATTCTCGGTCATTTTTCGTTATCTCTTTTAGTTTGCCCAGAACAAAAATTGCATAAAGACCAGCTAAATAGCGTCATTTTTGGCGGTAACTTGCTCCCACTTGAACTTGATTTTTTTCCCTTCCTTATTACGCACCTACATACTAAAAGGGACCTGCGTGCCATATTTCATTTTTCTACGTTTAGCCATCGTGGAGCTACGTTGATTATCAGTCAGTCAGTCGTCAGTATGACAACTGGGCTTTGCGTTTTATAAGTATAGATAGATATATATTTTTAATAGGCGCCCTCTTGTAAAGATTCTATTTCCAATCTTGTGTCGAAGAGGGGGGATGGAGTTGGATTCGAACCAACAGCCTCCTGGTTACGAATCCAGCGCCTATACCTCACCGATAGACGGAAAGTCTAGTTAAACCTAGACTTTCAATCTTCTTCTTGAACTTCAACCTTTCCCAATTCTATTTGTGGTTGGCATTGCTCTCCTGAATTCTACCATGCCACCACCTTTTGTTCGGTGCCTACACTTTTCAGCTGTAACTCTTTCCTGGCACGGTAACCCTGCTCGCTTGCTTCTCACAGTATCAATAGAAACTACGAAGAAACTCGCTTTTCGCTGATCATCATTGGTTTGAAGAGGTTTTTTTAGGACTGGATGCCTTTCCTAATACCAAATAACCTTTTGTATTTACACTCGCTTAGGACCGTCACCTAATGAAGCTAGTTTTCTCTCTTCGGTGTCTTGTGGCACAATATAAACCTTTATTCTTTAATATCTATTGGTCATTCAAAACGGGGGTTTCACCCTCCATTCGCTGGAAATTTGCAAACCGTTGACCTCACCCAGCCTGGGTTGGGCCGGAAAAATAGCCAGCATCACGAGGGCGCGAACCCACGTGGACACCCACAATGGTACAACCTCGCTGGACGTTGCTTAACTTCAGTGATCTAACGGGAACTGGTATATTCAGCGTGCCATAGACGCCGGCTGATCCACTAGTTAATATATCTTAATTCGCCTGGACGATCTAACAAAGTGAGTTCTCGGTTTCAACACAAGAAAAAGTCTTTTGTTTGGCTTTTTGTGACATCATATCTATCGAACGCCTTAGGGTACTCTTAAGACAGAAGCTTTTTACTTATCATATAGCATATCACACATTTTTTTATACTTATCATATAGCATATCACACATATTTGTATACTTATCATATAGCATATCACACATTTTTTCATACTTATCATATAGCATATCACACATTTTTTTATACTTATCATAATATCATTTTTTATACTTATCATATAGCATATCACACATTTTTTATACTTATCATATAGCATATCACACATTTTTTATACTTATCATATATCATTTTTTTATTCTTATCATATAGCATCCATATCACACATCTTTATATATAAAAGGCAATTTCCCGCGTGACTGATCAACGTAGAACCGAAACTATTAATGATACAGAAATTTGGCAGACTCCTGCACCATGTAAGTGTGCACTAGAAAGAATTTTGCAAAATTTTAATTTTAAGGGGTAGAAATCGTGAAAATTAACATACAACAGCGTACACGCCTACTTTCACACGGGAACGGCCATGCCTCTAAGGTGCCAATCTATAGGCCGTAGCGAAGCACGGGCGAAACAGCTATTTTTTATACTTATCATATAGCATATCACACATTTTTTATGCTAGTGGATCATTATGATGAGGTGTTTCAAAAAAAACTTTTTCAAACAACAAAATATTAGGTCCCTGCCCCCGGGGGGGGGGGTGACAGGGCTCCCAAATTTTTCAAAATCGAAAAGCCCTTAAAACCAGCCATTAACATATCAAAATTTTACGTTTCTACAACAAACCGCTAAAAAGATAAAAATCATTTACAAAGAGCACAATATTGGGCCCCTTGTGGGGTCCCGCAAAACTATACAGCAAGTTTTCTTCATGTCCTAAACATGACTGTATATATACCAAATTTGTTAAAATCGGATGAAAATCGTGGCTTGTAATAAACAACCAGCATACATACATACAATACACTCGTACAAGTGCATTTTACCGGGGTCTAAAGTGGAGTTCACTAACGTTCACAAAAACAAAGAAAGGCGTAATTCCTTCCAATCCATATTGGGAGGGGTTTGTGATATTCAACACGAAATGACATCTAGTTTTTGGTTGTCGCAATGGTTTGGTCACGTGAGCATCGCGCGTTCGTTGTCGAGGTGTTTTTAAAAAAAGTGAATCCATTATAGCCACTCAGAAGGCTTTCCGCACAAGGTATGGTTTGCAATCCACAGATCCAGTTCCTGGTCGAAAATCAATTTTCAGTTGGGTTCCCAATTTTAGGACCACATCATCAACTTTAGGTTTGAAACGGAAAGGCTCGTTACAATGGAAGAGGACCCCTGAAAACATCGTCAGAGTGAGGGAATCCATTGAGCAGTCCCCTAGGCGCTCTGCACAGAACATGCGGTGCTCTTCCAATTTCAGACAGAACCTTGAGACGAATAAACACTGCGACCTCAAGATACACCCGTACAAGATTGTTATATGGTCCATGAATTGTCCCCAGGTGACTGGGGCAGACGACGGGATTGTTGCAAAGCGATTCTTGAGGAAGTGCCACCCACTGCAGTTTTATGGACGAGCGACGAAGCACATTTCCACCTGTCGGACAGCGTCAATAGGCAAAACTGTCGCTACTGGGCACCCAAAAATCCTCAAGAGCTTCATCAGAGACTACTTTACAGCCCAAAGGTTATGGTTTGGTGCGCCGTGTCTGCCATTGGCATCATAGGCCCTTACTTCTTTGAGGAAGGTGGTGTTACAGTTATCGTGACGTCCCAACGATACTGCAACATGTAAGAGGAATTTTTGCTTCCAAAGCTTGAGGAATACGGGGAAGAGCACAACATAGAGGTTCCAGCAGGATGGGGCTACGACTCATACAGCCAATCGTTCTCGTGAGATTCTCCAGGGCATTGTCCCGGTCACCGGTCACGTGATCTTCTTACGATATGAGATTTCGTGGGTCCCTCGCTCGCCGGATTTGAGTCCGGTGACTTCTTCCTGTGGGGATACCTGAAGGCTGCGGTCTTCGAACATCGCCCTGGGACCATTGAAGAGTTAAAGGAGGCAATTTTGGAAGAAATCATCCAAATTGATGATGGTATGCTGACGAGAGTCATGGAAAACTTCCGCGAAAGACTCCAAATGTGTATCTCTCGCCAAGGCCGTCATTTGGACAACATTATACATTATAGGCTCGGGAATTATTTAAGGGCCCGTGCCCCCCCCCTCCTCTCAATGGGATAAAAGACACAGCGGATCACCATTCATTTATTTTTTTTTAAAATGTTTATATACGTAACTAGCAGGATACGCCCGCTTCGCTTGGCGCCTTAGAGGCATGGCCGTTTATAGTTTCAACCCCAAAAGTAGCCTATGTCCTTTCCTAAAGTTTAGTCTATCTCCATACCAAATTTCATCAACATCGGTTTAGTAGTTTAAGCGTGAAAGCGTAACATACATACAGACAGACAGACAGACAGATAGACAGATAGACAGACAGAGTTACTTTCGCATTTATAATATTAGTATGGATTAGGTATAATGAAATTTGACAAACACCGCCCGCTTAAAAAAACTGGGGGGCACGTGTCCCCCCCGGGCCCTCCCCTATATCCTATGCATGGCGTTGAGCTATTTGTTTGGAACGTCATGTAGGTATGGATATGTGGTATAAGAATTGTGAAATCAAAACATGATAAGAAAATGATTTCGACAAGTTTAGTATATGCATGCACTTTTCTACAATACACGTCATCAAATCACGTGCACTGCCACATGGTGGCGATGAATCAACCAGAAGAGTACAATTTATTGACTTGTATCAGTAAGCAATGGAAAAATCATAATAGAATGAACTAAACAGAGGCGTATCCACGGCGGGCTGGGGGAGAGTTCCCCTAAAGTTCTAGGAATAGGTGAAACAAATTGTTGAAAACTGAACCTACCAAATACGTACATTAAATTCTCATGCAAAAAAATCCCTCCCCTAAAATTTTACCCTAGATTCGACCCTGGAGGCGTATCCACGGCGGGCTGGGAGAGAGTTCCCCCTAAAGTTCTAGGAATAGGTGAAACAAACTGTTGAAAACTGAACCTACCAAATACGTACATTAAATTCTCATGCAAAAAAATCCCTCCCCTAAAATTTTACCCTAGATTCGACCCTGGAAAAAAGTGGGGTCTAGTATATTGTCAGAGGGAAGCTTGGCTCCCTCTCCCAAACCTAATAAACCTTAGCAAAACTAGATCCCAAGTAGCAGTAAAGCAAAGACAACCAGTCACTGCCTAACTAAGATAGAAGAGCACTGTACGGCGTCATCTCGAAAATGGCAAGGAAAATAAACAAGAGAAATCATATTGCCAGAAATGAAAGTCGATAGCAGTATAAAGTCCTAGGAGATTTCCTAAGAAGGGATCAGATCAATTTTATAGATAGGAAATCCACGAGCTCCGAACGACAAAGTCCAGCGCCTGTTTCACCATAATTATAAGATCTGATCAAGTGTTGAATCCAACTTATTTCCACTGAATCCAGCAGACAAAGGTCTTCTCAAAGCCATATGAAGACAACTCCAATTCATCTCTCACTAACATCTCTAAGACATCTCAATCAACATCCCACCCAGTTCACAAACCTTTTATTCCTCTCACAATATAGTACAGGCGCAAAGTGCATTCCGTGTGCAACTTAATGAAGGAGCTTAGAGGGTTATATCATTCGATGAGGAATGTGATGGAGATCAACAATATATTGAGTTCCACTCTCGGAACTGATGCAGACGGCTGTAATGGCGAATCATGACGTTAACCCAAATTAAAAAAAAAAAGGCACTCACTGATTCGTATGAATGCTCATGCGCGTGCGCGTTAAATATCGCATTGCGCGTTATTCCTTACATGATAACTTTCATTGCATAATTCTCTTCGTTTACATAAAATTTAACGTTCACATTTCATTGTTCATTTCCCATTTAATTACCCCATAATTTCACATTTTATTACTCATTAAATATCCCAATAATTATTGTGCGATACGCCACACTTTTAATTTAATAATTTCGATAAAATAAATACAAAACATTGCTAGAATGTCTCCCCCCTCTCATCGTAGAGTTTATAGAAATTTGGTATGGACATTTTATAGAATTAATGAAATTTGGTATGGGCATTTTATAGAATTAATGAAATTTGGTATGGACATTTTATAGAATTAATGAAATTTGGTATGGACATTTTATAGAATTAATGAAATTTGGTATGGACATTTTATCGAATTAATGAAATTTGGTATGGACATTTTATCGATTTAGTGAAATTTGGTATATATGGACATGTTTTAGAATTAATGAAATTTAGTATGGACATTTTATAGAACTAATGAAATTTGGTATACACATTTTATCGAATTAATGAAATTTGGTATGGACATTTGGTCGATTTAGTGAAATTTGGTATATATGGACATGTTTTAGAATTAATGAAATTTGGTATGGGCATTTTATAGAATTAATGAAATTTGGTATTAGCATTTTATAGAAATAATGAAATTTGGTATGGACATCTTGTAGAATTAATGAAATTTGGTATGGACATGTTATAGAATTAATGAAATTTGGTATGGGCATGTTATAGAATTAATGAAATTTGGTATGGGCATACACCAAACTGGTATTGAGACAAAGTTTGTTAAAAATTTTGCTGGAATGATGTATAAATTACACTATACAACATCATTCAGTCAGTATCTTGTGTCCAGCTGGAATGATGTATGAATTACACTGTACAACATCATTCAGTCAGTATCTTGTGTCCAGCTGGAATGATGCATGAATTACACTATACAACATCATTCAGTCAGTATCTTGTGTCCAGCTGGAATGTATGAATTATAAAACCTGGACATCATTCAGTCAGTATCTTATGTCCAGCTGGAATATATGAATTATATACCCTGTACACAATCATTCTGTCAGTATCTTGTGTCCAGCTGGAATTTATGAATTATATACCCTGTACAACATCATTCAGTCAGTATCTTGGGTCCAGCTGGAATTTATGAATTATATACCCTCTACAACATCATTCAGTCAGTATCTTATGTCCAGCTGGAATGTGCCAATTACCCTGTACAACATCATTCAGTCAGTATCTTATGTCCAGCTGGAATGTGTCAATTACCCTGTACAACATCATTCAGTCAGTATCGTATGTCCAGCTGAAATGTGTGAATTACACTGTACAACATCATTCAGTTCAGTATCTTATGCCCAGCATGTGTGAATTACACTGTACAACATCATTCAGTCAGTATCTTGTGTCCAGCATGTGTGAATTACACTGTACAACATCATTCAGTCAGTATCTTGGGTCCAGCTGGAATTTATAATTATATACCCTGTACAACATCAGTCAGTCAGTATCTTATGTCCAGCTGAAATGTGTGAATTACCCTGTACAACATCATTCAGTCAGTATCTTGTGTCCAGAAGTTCAAACAATGATGATGTGTTTTCAGTTCATCAGGTCAGACAGGCAGATATTGTCGCAGATAGTGGACCAGCGCAATTAACCCTTTCATAACCCGTCGCGTGCCCGCATAACACATTATGTATACCTATAATAGTAGTGAGGTACGACCCGCAACAAATGAACATCGTTCTAATATGCGCTATTAAAAACATAAGAATTCCGACATAAGTAAGTTGGCCGATCCGAAGAAACGGGTTGAATATTTATGAAAAAAACGGGTACAATATTTATTCCCGAAAAATATAATCAATGAATCTAGAATTGAAAACATTTCAATTTTTTTTTTTTTTTTTTGGTTTATTTTTTTCAATAATGAACCTTTGAAATCGTCATAGAAAAATCGAAAGAATCCAAAAATCGAATTAAAAAAAATATTTTTGTCTGCCGTGATAGGTACTTTTTGCACCTATAATCGTTGACCGAATTTGGTATATTAGGTTCCATTCGAGGTCTTTATAGTTGTAATCATATATACCGTTGGCGGTTTTGCCGCTTTTTAGCGTTTTTCAGTATTCCTCCCTAAAAAATAGAAAGTGCTAGAGACTTGAAATTTGGTATGTATGTCATGTCACATTCGGTAAAAAAGAGTATGGCTTACCATATTGCTTACAGCTAGTGCTACAGATTTGAAATTTGGTATGTATGTCATGTCACATTCGGAGTCACACCAAAAAAGGGTATGGCTTACCATATTTCTTACAGCTAGTGCTTCAAACTTGAAATTTGGTATGTATGTCACATTCGGGGTCTTATTATATTATGTTAGACTTAAAATTAGTATGGTAAGTGCTAGAGACATGAAATTTGGTATGTATGTTACATTCGGGGTCTTATTATGTGTCACACTTAAAAGGAGTATGGTAATTGCTAGAGCAGGGTGTCTACCAAATCGTCAAAGTGAAATTCCCTGACTTTTCCAGTTTTTTCAGTCTACTTTTCCAGATTTTCCAGTGTACTTTTTCAAGATTTTGACTCTCCCATCTGACTTCAAAAAACACAATATTGGGGCCCAGGGCCCCCAAACCAAAAACTATACAGCAAATTTCCTTCATACCCTAAACATGTATACCAAAATTTTAGAGGAGAACGATAATAAGCGCAGCTGGCGAAATTTTACAGGAAAAACATGTTCACGCATAAAATTGGCCATACAGATATTGGCCATAAAAAAAAACTGAATTTGAAAAATTCCCTGAGTTTTGTCGTTTTTTCGGCATTTTTTCCTAAATTCCCTGACACTTCCAGTCTCCTAAAATTTCCTGACTTTTCCCTGACATTTCCAGTCTCCTAAAATTCCCTGACAATTCCAGGTATTCTAGTCTGGTAGACACCCTGTAGAGATTTGAAATTTGGTATGTATGTCATATTTGGGGTCTTACTATGTTTCACACAAAAAAGAGTATGGCAAGTGTGCTAGAGACTTGAAATTTGGTATGTATGTCACATTCGGGGTCTTGTTATGTGTGACACAAAAAAAAGAGCATGGCAAGTGCATGGAGATTCTTGGCCGAATCAAAGGATTTATTCATTCCAAAATCTCGGGTCTCATTAATTTAAGTGGCATGAGGGTTCTTTCAAATTTGGTTTGCCAAAGCCGAATATGTACTTTTATTTAAGAGAAATTATATGTGGATAATGGTAATAGGTATCCGCTTGAAAATATTACAGGGAAGGTCAAACAAGGTCGGTCCAGTTCATTGGGTCAGACAAATAAAATATGGTTGTTACAGTATTCCTATACCAACATCGAACAAACACATTAACCCTTTATTGATCAACGTACCAAATTATCTATCTTCTACACTCATAAAACGCAAAGCCCAGTGTGTATACTGACTGATAATAATCAACGTAGCTCCACGATGGCTAAACCTAGCAATTTGAAACTTGGCACACATATAACTTTTGGTATGCATTAGGTGCGTAATATAAGAAAGGAAAAAATCGAAAGTTCAAGTGGGAGCAAGTTACCGCCAAAAATTAGGTGCACCCTTTCCTGGCATGGTAACCCTCGCTTTCCTCTCACAGTATCAATGTATAGCAACTGCAAGTTGCTGATGACTTTCCATCTTTTATTTGAAGCATAAATACCACGATATCGAACGTGTTTATATCTAAAAATAAACATAATTGTTGTAGAAAAAAATTGCTCAAAACACGCCATTTTTTTCACAGTAAATATTTTGTATCGAACAGTTATTACTTCTTGTTTTCTCTTTAATTACACACGATAGATAGACCAGGGGTTCTCCGTCCTCACCATGGCCGATTCTACGCATCAGGTTCCAGTCAAAGGTCATCAAAAAATTTTCGGTAACCTCACATCAATCTGTTTTTTGTTCCAATTAAGTCTCCGTCTTTCAAATCCAAGGGTCTCGGGTTCAATTCCTAGCTATGCCTAACTGATTAGTTCTAATAAGAACGAAACACGTGTCTTAGGCTGCTTTGTGGATGTGTATGTAAATATTGTACTATCTGTGTAGTAACCAGGAAAACTGTCTGTTGACGTGTTGACCCGGAAGTGGTTGACTTCAAGTGTCTCAGGTATACAGGAACAAATGAGTATAAAACAGATTTCAAAAGTGAAACTTTGGTTACCTATTCAGCATTGTGTACCCACCCCTGTAAATTACTAAAACACTGAAATTGCCAGTTCCGAAAAAAAAGCAGAAAAAGTAGACTACAATAATATGAAATTTCCCCTCTGTACAAGGCCCGAATGAAAATCAAGGGTACAAAGTTCGCAATTTCTTAGAAATCAAATGCATTCTAAATGCAGATTATCATGCCTTTTATGATAATATCCCCCATGATTAGTGGTTCAGAGAACGGTATAAGTTATGTCTCTTTAAAACTAGACCTTGTTAAGTATGTTCAGATTGCGTTTATTTTAGGCAATTAGTTCGATTTCATTAAAAAAAAACAATAGTTAATATGATTTTGATTTCAATTTCCTATTAGTATTAGCATTTCTGTTTTGGTTTAATGACCTTTTTTCAAGTACCTGGTTAGTGCTAATTTCAATTCTTTTTAATATTAGATATTATTATTTTGTTTACCTACTAAAGAAGTGATATTATTTTATTTAATTATTATTTTATTAATTATGGCGATTCAGTATTGTTCCTTCCCATTGTGCTTTAAATTATTGTCACATTGTACTCTAGGTGTCATTGTTTTTAGTTGTACTAGGTGTGTCCGTGGACAAAAATGGGCGGATCCATTCGTTTCACCTCGAATTTTCGGGCACCATATAAACTTTAGCATATTGCTCCATTATTCCGTTAAAACAAGATTTTTTTAGAATACCGCACCTTTCTTGATTGCATCATGCCGTTGAGTAGTAGGTCNGCTAAATTCCCTGACATTTCCAGTCTCCTAAAATTCCCTGACAATTCCAGGTTTTCCAGGATTTCCAGTCTGGTAGGCACCCTGTAAAAAACTATAGAAAAGCAACAACACAAAATAGTTTTGTCTTAAAACCCCATTATTTAATCAGTTTTTTGTCTCTCCTGAAAAGTAGCAAAAATGGAGTTACTTAGTTTGATAATTAAGCCGACGATATACGTTATTGCTACCTTGTTTTTTTATCGTCAAGTTAAGATTTAGTATTTTATCCGCCTTAATATGGTTTTACTTGACATAATATAGTATCCCAATTCAACCAAATAAGTGAAAAAGTGTTTGGGCCCATCCTAATAGGTCGGAGGGGTCATCCCCAGTTTAGAAAGCCCTCCTATAAAGAATGTAAAAACACGCGGAGTAAGTTATAGTGCGAGATGATATTGCTAATACTTTGTTGATAAGAGAACTCGCGAATGCCCGAGGCAACTACTTGAACTCTACTGAGGACAGAGTCTTGTACAGCAAACATTGAAAAATATTTCACTCGTTTAGTCATGTGTTAAGAGTTGTGTTGTGGTAACACACTTTGACTGGTAAACAGTAGGACGTGGGTTCAAACTAGGGTTGCCAACTTTCTTTCCACATTTACGGAACAAGTCAGAAAAATAGTTAAATAAAAAAGGGATTTCCGATTTTTACCCGGGACAAAGGCATGCA
>CM022876.1:4239486-4256380 GCA_012654025.1 Pachypsylla venusta | reverse complement strand
ATATATATATATACCAAATTTCGTCGAAAGCGGATGAAAAACGTGGCTTGTATGGCGTAACAAACAACCATACATACAGCATACACATATACAAGTGTATTTTGGGATGTATACGGGGGTCAAAAATGGAGTTCACTAACGTTCACAATTATGTAGTCTTTTGTACATTTTGGCATGCTATATGTATTTTTTCTTCAAAACATTCATTTTAGGGGTCCCGCGCATGCTTGATCCGGGCCTGGTTAGGATAAGCGCCTAAGTTCAAAGTTCAATATGCACAGGTGTGTACATCAGGCGTCGCGCACTACAAAATTAATGTAAACGGGTTTGTATATCAGGCCTGAGAAGGTTAATACCACACTACGTCCTCTGCCCTAGTATTAGACTAAGAACCAGGAGGTTGTTGGTTCGAGTCTAACTTCATCCCCGCCTGCCGTTCACAATGGATCTAAATAAAGGTCGCAGTAATAATTTAAGTCAGTCCTCAATAAAGATTTGCAACCAGTTTAATAATAATTAAGGTCGCAGTGATTATTGCAATCAGTCTGAATAGAGATCTGCAACCGGTTTGGATAATAATAAAGGTCGCAATGATTATTGCAATCAGTCTGAATAGAAACTGCAACCAGTTTAATGATAAATAAAAGTCGCAGTGATAATTGCAATCAGTCTCAATAGAGACCTGCAACCAGTTTAATAATAAATAAAAGTCGCAGTAATAATTACAATCAGTCTCAATAGAGACCTGCAAGCAGTTTAATAATAATAAAGGTCGCAGTGATTATTGCAATCGGTCTCAATAGAGATCTGCAACCAGTTTAATAATAATAAAGGTCGCAGTGATAATTGCAATCATCTCAACCGGTAGCTCTATCTATGCTAAGAAAGATCTATTTTTAGTCATTTTGTAGATATGGTCAATTATAACTGAAATCATCTCAACCGGTAGCTGTATCTATGCTAAGAAAGTTCTATTTTAGTCACCCTGTAGATATGATCAATTATAAATCAAATCATCTCAACCGGTAGCTCTATCTATGNTGCTTAAATTAAATCATGCGAACAAGGCCGGATTATTAAATACGTGAGTATTAAAAAAAAATGTTCTTGGACAAAAAACACGAGCGTCGACGAATTTATCCCATATTATCTAGTACATGCAAGAATCTCACGATCGAGATCCTATAATTATTATTATTCAACTCTTTATTGAATTAAGTTTTATTTTAAGAAGTGAAAAGAAAGAGAGAGAAAAAGGGGGAATGAAGCAAAGAAAAACAGAGAGAAAAAAAAGTTAATTCAAAGGGCGGGGTTAATTCTTAAGGAATTCTCTTCCACCCAACCCTTTGAAATCCTTATCAAATAATCTAACCTAGATCCTGGCCCTCAGTAGGAAAAATATCAGATTGGCCACAGGCCTGATTACTGGCCACTGTGGCCTAAGAAAACACCTACACACTATGGGCTTTCATCAGGACCAGGTAACGTGTAGACTCTGTGAGGAGGACGAGGAAACTGCTTCTCACGTCATCTTTGACTGCAACTCCCTACTAGCGTGGAGACTAAGCATGGGACAGCTGCAACCCAGACTCGACATCCACGAGAAATACCTAGCCAAAAGGCTGATCAAGATTGCTCAGATCTTTGGTCTTGACTAGGAAAACAGGCTATCTTCCAAGCACAAAAAGCCCGGTTGAGGCTGAGGTGAAGGGGCTTATTTAGCCCTAAAGAGGAATCTAGCTCACGAATATACTACTAGCTCTTTTGCCCGTCCTTCGCTACGATTCTTATACTGCTACTTTTTGTTTTCCAAGGACAATGGAAAGTGGGGGCGAGGTATGGGTTTGTGTCCACCCTGTATATTGGAACCTTTAAAAACCAAGATTTAAACGTTTCGTCAGACACGGCCATTCTGACTTTTTAGTATTTTCTAAATTTTACTTTACCCGTTCCCGGTTTCAAACCCGCAACTCTGGAATGGCTGGTCCTACCTTTGCAGAACACTTTTTTGCAAAATATGTCCTAAAATAAGGACTAAACAGCCACCTAAAGAATTGATATGTTGTCGCGACAAAAATTTAAACTATCGAACCGTGACTGTCCGATTTTGGAGAAGAAATTTGGCCGTAACTCGAAAACAACTTGACTATGATTTTGTGGGGGGGGCCCTTCCCATCAATTTTTCGCCATCTGTTACCGTTTGGGCTGTGGTATTGTAACAGACACAACCCCTACCACATAGATACACAGGTACAAACAAATTTCTGTGTATATCTGTGTATATATTAAGATAAGTTTCTTTCCCCGTCTTGAATGACCAATAGATGTTAAAGAGACGTTAAGCCAAAATTTAAAAAAAATTACTTTAATCCATACTAATATATAAATGCGAAAGTAACTCTGTCTGCCTGTATGTATGTTACGCTTTCACGCTTAAACTGCTGAACCGATTTTGATGAAATTTGGTATGGAGATAGACTAAACTTTAGGAAAGGACATAGGCTACTTTTTATCGCGAAAAAAAGGGGGTTGGAACTATAAACGGCGTATTCTGCTAGTATAATTATAAATAAAGAACCGTCTAGAATGACCAATAGATGTTAAAGAGACGTTAAGCCAAATTAAAAATAATAATAATAATAATAATAATAAAGAAAATGTTAGAAAAATATCAAAAGTAATTTAAGTAGATAATGTTAAACATAAAACAAACATGCACTATTCACACAAAACGAATAGTTATGTGAACGCCTGGTATTTTTATTTATGTTAAACAATGTGCAATACTCATATTGAAGTAATAGTATTTTCAGTCAAGTCAAGCCCACTTTAACGCAGGTGGCACGCGTCTTGCACTCCTACATCGGTTTGTAGCAAAGCTCACCTGACAACACTTAAAATGGGTATAGAGGGGAAGAGAAAGAGAGAGAGACCAAAGCTGAGATGGAAGGATATGAGAGATATGAGAGAAAAAGGTTGGAGACGGGAGGAAGCGTTAGATAGGAAGTTATGGCGGGGCAGAATTAGAGAAGAGAACGCCGACCCCAAATAAAATTGGGAAAAGGTGAGTGAAAGAAGAAGAAGAAGAAGTATTTTCAGTCTAAGAAAATACGAGAATTACCTACAAGCAATGTTACCTCGCGTTAATAGGACGTTGTAACACCAGTTCTTGAAGATAAGCAACGTCTAACGAGACCTAGTTTGGTGGGTAAACATGTAGTGCTAGCTATTACCAGCCTAACCCAGGTTAGGTACAGTTCATGTGGGTAGCTAGTTTGAAGTTTATAGCGAATGAAAGGTAAAACCAGTCTCGAATAACTGTGAATTTTAAATAGACGTAAAGACGTTGAAATTGGGGAGTGGAAAGATCTATTCGCTCATTAAAATGAAACAATTCATTCAAATCGCCCTAAGCTCTTATACACATATCTAGGTTTACTTTGAAATTGGGGAGTGGAAAAATCTATTCGCTCATTAAAATGAACCAATTCATTCAAATCGCTCTAAGCTCTTATACACATATCTAGGTTTACTTTGAAATTGGGGAGTGGAAAGATCTATTCGCTCATTAAAATGAACTAATTCATTCAAATCGCTCTCAATTATACACATATCTAGGTTTACTTTGAAATTGGAGAGTGGAAAGATCTATTCGCTCATTACAATGAACTAAATCATTCAAATCGTTCTCAACTCTTGTACACATCTCCATTATACATACATTAAAATGATCATGCAAAAATGAAAGGTCAAATAGTAACTTACGGTTCGGCCTCGATAGATTTCAGCTTGGCAACATAGTTTGATGGAATATATCCTTCTTGTTTTGTAGCTTTACTCTTTGCTAACCACCAGTCACCTGAAAATAAAATCATGAAGAGTGATAAAGGGTTGGGTGGAAGAGAATTCCTCAGGAATTAACCCCGCCCTTTGAATTCACTTTATTATCCATACTAATATATAAATGTGAAAGTAACTCTGTCTGCCTGTATGTATGTATGTTACGCTTTCACGCTTAAACTACTGAACCGAATGCCTCTAAGGCGCCAAGCGAAGCGGGCGTATTCTGCTAGTTAATTTATAAATTTGTTTGCGTTCTTGGAAATCGTACGACGTTGCCAGATTGACTTCAAATTTAATTATGCACACAAATCTATCGAAATACTACACCAAAGGTAAATATATCCATACTAATATTATAAATGCGAAACTCTGTCTGTCTGTCTGTCTGTATGTATGTTACGCTTTCACGCTTTGACTGATAATCAACGCAGCTCCACGATGGCTAAAACTAGAGACTTGAAACTTGGCAGACAGATCCCTTTTAGTATGAAGGTGCGTAATAAGAAAAATCGGAAGTTCAAGTGGAAGCAAGTTACCGCCAAAAATTACGCTTTTTAGCGGGTTTCTTTGCAATTGTTTTTTGGGCAAACTAAAGGAGACAACAAAAAATGACCGAGAATGCCCCCCCCCCCAAAATAGTATATAAGGACCCTATAAAAAATATGAAATTTCTATGAAATAAAAAAAATATAAAAAAATTTTGGTTTCGTCCCGATTTGAGGATGATTTTCACCACCGGAAAATCGGAATTGAGAAGTACCACTTCGGGATGAGCGAGAGATCTGAAATTTAATACAAAGGTGTTCCGCAATGCAAAAAGTAATATCTTTGAGTAAAATATTGAATTTCCCGTGTTCACTCTGGGGGTCGGTTCCACCAAAAATCTAAAATTGAGAAGCTTTAATTTTGCGATCTCGAAATTGTTGTTGAATTTCGTAAACCTAGCGAAACACGGGAAAATAGTTAGTAATAAATAATTAGTAGATTATCATTTTAGCGGAAATGAAATTAATTTCACAATTTTTGTTGAAAATTATTTCAAACTAAGTAGGTAAGTAAAGTTACATCTTTTGGTGAGAAAGTGTTTTCTATCGAATCTTTATTGTTGAAGAAAGAAACCTGGGATTTGTTTTAGAATGTTCCCAGGACATTTAGATCTTTAAAATTTGGTTTTATGAAGGAAAGATTTCTTGGAGTTTTAATTTTCGGAGAAGGGACATGAATTCATCTAAAGTGAACATGAATTCATCTAATGAATTTTCAATCTAAGAAGATATTTCTTACCTTGTGTATCATTTAAAATTTCTAAATGTTCTCCTTTTCTAAAACTAAGATCTTCGTCTGTTCTTGCATCATAATCATAAAGAGCTACAAATATTTTATTATTATTTGTACTTGACGCTAAATTTTCTGAATTGTCAGGTATGGGTGGCATAGGTCCTCCCCTTGATATGTTACTAATTGTATTTTCATGTTGAATATTTTGTAAGGTAACATTCGATGTAGAAGGTAAACTAGGATCTGTTATTTGAATAGATAAAGCATTTTCTTTCTTCACACCGTTCCTTTGGCGACTAAAACAGTTTCCCATTATGATTATCTTCAAAGAGTAAAGATACTCTTAAACTAAAAAATAAAATAATATTTAATTTTTATTTATCTGAATCGAATTAATAGATAACCTCTCTATTAATTTAAATAATAAAAAAAAATATTGGTATAAAATTGTACTTATGCGCAGCTTTAATAATATTTAAATATATTAATAATAAATTTTTAAATAATAATAATAAATAATTAGAGAGACGAAAATTAAATTTCAATTCGATCTAAGTAGGTAAATATTTAGAATTTAATTTTATAAATAAATGCGGTTGGTAAAAAAAAGTAATTTTTGGGGAAAATTAATAAAAAAAATGAGCTTTATTTGAGAGATTAAAAATCGTTACATCAATGATAAAAAAATAATTATTTTTCAATTAAAATATTAGAAAAACACGTCATTGCATGGACACGAATTATCAAGTTTTAGAAAAAGAGTATTATACCTATTACAAAATTGTGAGTTTTTTTTTTTAAAAAAAAAAAAGTCAATAATTAATTTGATTCTAATTTAGGATAATCAATTAAATCTATTTGTTTAAATAATATTTTGCGATCTACATAGAAGGTTGCGTTACAATTAATTATTGTTGTTTTATTAAGAAAAATAATGATAAATGAAAAAATATGACTTTGCTTTTTTTGTTCTTGAAGATATTATTTTAAGTAGATTGTTAATTTGTTGTCCTGAACTTGTAGTTTATTTCTTCTTTTTCATGAACTTGTAGTTTATTTCTTCATTGCTTTGTGATCGTAGGTAAATTAAGATCTGTAAAGACAAAACAAAATATATATATATAAGTAATTTTTTATGGGGTCCCGATATACTATTTTGGGGGGGTCCATTCTCGGTCATTTTTCGTTATATCCTTTAGTTTGCCCAGAAAAAATTTACAAAAAGACCCGCTAAAAAGCGTCATTTTTGGCGGTAACTTGCTCTCCCTTGAACTTTCGATTTTTTTTCTTTCTTATTACGCACCTACATACTAAAAGGGACCTTTGTGCAAAGTTTCAAGTCTACGTTTAGCCATCGTGGAGCTACGTTGATTATCAGTCAGTACGTCAGTATACTAACTGGGCTTTGCGTTTTATAAGTATAGATTAAGCATAATAATAAATTTAATTTATGTTTCGTAAGTAAGTACGATAGAAATAATCAATTTTAAACTTTTTTTGCTTACGTCTCTTTAACATCCAAGTACTTATTGTTAATTCGAGACGGTGGTTTTAACCTCCATTCGCTGGAAACTTAAAAACCAGCTATCCACATTGACCTCGACCAGCCTGGGTTGGGGCGGAAAAGCCAGCATCACGAGGGCGCAAACCTATGTGGTCACCCACCAAGTAAAACCTCAATGGACGTTGCTTAACTTCAGTGATCTAACGGGAACTGGTGTATTCAACGCGCCATGGACGCTGGCTTAACTAAAAAATACCGTTGACCATCGGCACGAAACCCCCATGCTTAAAGAGCTTAGCTACTACTAAATTGGTCCGTTATAATATCATTTTTTTAAGTAAAAAGAAAACATTTTAGATGTATGTTGACAATTAAGATTTACACATCAGCATTACGGTAGCCTGATAACAACTTATTTCCACTATTGAACAGCGTAAACAACTTTGAACAATGCTGTATTAACATAGAAAGTTTGATTCAAATTGGTGTTCATAGAATGGAGGAATGGCCACATAATGCTAACGTAACCATGCCACACATATATCAATGATCATAATATAATTGAATCCAGGTCGTATAAACGTAATCTAACATAGTTCAGTGTTCAAAATATAGTTGAAGCCAATCGTATAAACGTAGTGTAACATAGCCATACCACACAGTTATTATAGTGTATAGTCGAAGTCTGGCCGTATAAGCGTAACCAAACTATACCACACATAGATCAATGCTCATGATATAGTTGAGGCATGCCGTATAAACGTAACCAAAGCATATTACCCATGGTTATTATACATTTCAGCTGTACATGGATATGAAACTTCCGATTAGAAATAAAACATAATCTATAAATACAGTAAAGTCACCATTGGTCGCTATTGTTACTTTAAACAAACACAATTACTTAATATCTCAACAAAACTACGAGTGGGATAAATAAAATTAAAAGCTTCTGTCTTAACTTTTTCCGTGTCTATCAATTGAAACGTGATTTCTATTTTGATAATCATTATACACTTGTAGGAATTAATTTCAGTGATTTAGTGATAAAAATGTCAATGCCAATTCCTCATAAACAAAGTCCCTGATGCCCGCACTTTCGTATGTCTTTTACCGTGGCTGTAGAATTCTTTGCATCCAAAATGATTCAGGCTGTTATTGTTTATTATATTTAATAATGAAACTTTTTTCCTTCCTATCCTAAAATCTTTCATAGCTGGAGTGTGAAAGATTTTTTTTAGAAGTTGAAAAGATCTAGAGTTGTATTTCTTACTTCTACCTAATTTTGAAACAATTAAGTATTGCCTATGGCGATTTATGATTTATTGGACCATAGATCCAAATAATCAACATTACAAAACAACAAGTAGGTACTTACTAGCGCAATATTTATATGGGAATTTAGATCAATAAATACTTGAGAGTTTAGAGTGTGTATTTTTAAGAAAATAATTACCTGAATAAATTTTCCTTCATATAATTTTAAAAATTATGAAAAGATCAAGAGAGGGCAGCAAGTTAGGTATCTTTAAAAAGATAGTAGGTAATAAATTCCAGAAGAAAAAAAACACTTCCTTTTCAGTTTAACACACCCAGGTGAAAAACACTTCTTTTTTTATCAAACCATAGTTTTTAATTAAGAAACATTTTTAAAGTAGAGTTATAATTATTTGATGATAAAAACACTTCGTGTGTTCTTCATTAAAACGATTATAATTAGTGAAAATAAAATTAATTAAGAATTAAAACATTTACAAGAGAAACCACCGAAATTCAGAGAAAACTTTTTTTTTGATAACAAAACAGAAATATTTGAAGAAGCCATGTTTGTTTTTCTATTGATACCACAGATATCTGCTAGATACAGGTTGCGACTTTGGGCAGTAATTCAGGAAACAACAATCAGACAATGTGAGGATAAGGCTTTTAGGAATGGCTTTATAAACATTTTTATAACATCTCTGATGGGGGATAAAGTGATAAGGAAATGTTCTTCGACCATCTTAAGCTATAAATATAGTTTATTTCTTAATTTCATATATTGTTTTTTGTTTTTTGCTTATTGCAATGAAAGTTTATTATTTTTGCATTCCTTGCTTACTGCCTGCAGTCGAACCCGTGAATTACAACGAGTACAAAGATAATGAGTCCGTATTTTAGAAAAATTAATCAAATCCTGACTATAATATGTTCAAATAATCAAATTAATATTTATAGATGTACCTATTTTTTGGACCAAAGAAGTACAAATACATATAGCGTCTATGGCACGTTGAATACTCCAGTTCCCGTTCGATCACCGGAGATAAGCAACGTCCAGCGAGGTTTTACCATATGCGTTTTCGTCGTGGGTTCGCGCCCTCTTAATGCTTCTCTTTTTTCCGGCCCAACTCAGGCTATGTGAGATCAATTTTGGTACCTGGTTTTGCAAGTTTTTACTTTTTTAAAAATATTAAATTTTTAAAAAAGTGAAAATACCTATTTTACATTTTTTTAAAAAAGGCTGTAGGGCTTATAGCTTTATATACCTATTAGGCCCGATCTTACCACGACGTGTTTTCAGGGAGTTTCATCTAACACTGTGTCAACCTGTATTACTACAATACCTAAACTCGAATGTTTCAAAACTCGGATTTTGGTAGGACCGGACCTTAGAGATTGGTTATGTCAGAAGTGAGCGAATTTAGCGTGTTATAATGTTATCATATACAGTCAGAAGCCAATATTACCAAAAAATATTAATTTGTAAACAATATAATTTTATTGCTCCCTTCGTTTTTTAGGAATATATTAGGTATGCAGTATGCTATATTATGCGTGATATAATATTTTATATAATAAGTAATTTAGTGATCGACTGATCCATTGGAAAGGTTTACTATTGAAAATAATAAAATCATATCGAATACCCTACTTACAGGTCAATTTGCCATAGAGCCAGTCAATGTTTTAGCACATTTATCTCATTTTTTAAAATTGTATTGAATGCAAATTCTCTGGTTTAATTGTATTCCTAATCAATTAAAAAAATTACGAGGGATATTTTTTTTTACATCTATACTTATAAAACGCAAAGCCCAGTTGGTATACTGACGTACTGACTGACTGATAATCAACGTAGCTCCACGATGGCTAAACGTAGAGACTTGAAACTTGGCACACAGGTTCCTTTTAGTATGTAGGTGCGTAATAAGAAAGGAAAAATCGAAAGTTCAAGGGAGAGCAAGTTACCGCCAAAAATGACGTCTTTTTGTAAATTTTTTCTGGGCATATAAGGACCCCATAAAAAATATAAAATTTGAAAATTTCCGGTTTCTATCCGATTTATGAACGGTTTTCACCACCAAAAAATTGGAATTGAGAAGTACCACTTCGGGATGAGCGAGAAAGCTGAAATTTGATACAAAGGTTTTTCGAAGTACAAAAAGTCATATCCTTGAATAAAATATTGAATTTTCTAAGAGTGAGCGGTGCTCACTCTGGGGGTCGGTTCCACCAAAAACCCATAGTTAAGGAGTATCACTTCGGGATGAGAGAGAAATCTGAAATTTTATACGAAGGTGTTCCTCAGTACAAAAAGTAATATCTTTGAGTAAAATATTGAATTATCTAAATAGGATAAGTTTTCACTCTGAGGGTCGGTTCCACCAAAAATCTAAAATTGAGTTGTTGAATTTTGTAACCGTAGCGAAGCACGGGAAAACAGATAGTAAAATATAAAATTAAAAAATAGTTTCTCATATGAAAGACGTCAATTTTTTTGGCGCCAAAATTCCGTATTTTAGAATTATTATAAGCGGGAATTTTTCAAATATTTTTAATATTGAGTTATTTTCTTTACAATTTGAAAGATCGCAAGAAAAGGTGTTAATTAAATTGGAAAAATAATATTTTTATTTAAATTAAATAATATTACATTTATATACATTGTAAAAAATATTTTTACTCATTCAATAAGTTCAGTATCTTATCACCACTGTGACTCCTTTCTTCTTGGTACCCATTTACCATCTCCTCGATAAGTGGTCATTTTGAAATCTCAATACGTCAATTTGTAAGTATCTTTTATATGTAACGAGTCCATCTAAACTTGAAGCTCATTGTAGATAGTGAAAAAATAGTCTTTGAACACCTCATACAAAACAATAACCAACTCTCCATTGGCGTAATAGAAGAAACACTACACAAACCCAGGAGACCCCGAATGGATCAAGGAATTCAATTTCTTGACCGAATCAGCTCCTTCCCCCGCACTGAGGATATTACGCTACTCCGCTTCTGGAGGTTTACTTCTTGATGTTAAAATCAGTTGACCAACTTAGGGGCTCAACTTGTTAAAGAGAGGTGCTAAGTACAGTGTACATGTACACCTCTTTAAGAATACCTCAGAAGATTTCTATTTTTAAACCCTTTTCAATTAACCTATCCTTAAAGGGAAGGTATCTATTTAAGAAAAAAGTTAACCTTGTTTAGCGGTCCATTTTAAAAACGGATGTACCTACCTTAAAAAAATATCAAAATAGCTTCTTATATTCTGTACTAGAAACAAGTTTCAACTTTTAATCCTCTCTTGGAGCACCTAATGCATTGCCAAGTCCGATATTTCAAGATTTGTCGCGACAACATATTAACTCAAAACGAGAAAGTTTTATATAATTCTTTATTCTTTAATTTGAGACAAAGTTTCCAGAAATTCTTATGAGTTCAAATTCGGGATTGGAAAGTTCAAGCCTCTGTTTTAACCGGGCTTAGCCTGCTAACTTTCAATAATGAACCTTTGTTATTGTTGCTTGTCTCTCGGCCTCACGATGGCCGGTTCTATGCACCAGGCCATCCAGAAGATTTTCGATAACCTTCATGGATCATGAGAAGTACATTTAATTTTAAAAGGAACACCACTACAGCAACATGCTATGTCTCTAGCATTGTTTCCAAACTCTTTATTCTCATCATATTTTTGCACATATTTATTTCAGTCTTCAATCAATAATAATGAGCTCCGATAAAACTCCTGGTACTCCTACAGGATGGAAAACACCAGGGGATGTAATGAAATTACACAGATTAAAAATGAAACAAAAAGCGTTAAATGCTCGTCTCTGTGGAAGTTCTAGCCATAGTAGTAAACTGTCAACAACAGCGATATCGAATAAATCAGGAGGAATCAGAAAGGTGAATCCATTCAGGTAATTTAAACATTTTTTTAATTTAGTAAATTAGGATTGATACAAATAAATAAAATTTGTTGTTGTAGTAGTAGCAGCAGCAATTCATCATAGGTTAACAGCCATGGGGCTGGTTTGCAACAACTCGCCATGAGTTGTTGATACATGAGAGTACTTACGCATAATGCAGTAGCATGTCCTTGCTTCCCTGCCCTTAGTCGCCTTTTACGACGGGAATGGACTTGGGTGCCTTGGAACTTGGAAGTATTCTTTTCAAGTCCCCCTATATACAGGGGACAATTACATGCCAAAAAAGGCTAAAATCAGTTATATTTGTAAAATTGTTCCTTATCACAGCAAATCATAATAATGAGGAAGATCACTGTGAGACGATGTGGGGTTTCTTTTGGTTTGTATTACTGTATTGATAGTCTTTGAAATGGTTGCGCTGCCCTGGTACGTAGAATCAACCATCTGAAGACAGAGTAATAAAAGATAAGGGGAAGCAATAATATCTCAAGTGATATTTTTTTTTTTTTTTTTAACACTTTATTGAATGAACAATATATAAACAGAAAAGATGAGGTTAGCAAGAAAGAATTAATAAGAAGAAGGAGAAAAAGAATTATGAAGTTTGGTTAGATTAATATAGTTCATGCAAAGGGCGGGGTTAATTCCTGAGGAATTCTCTTCCACCCAACCCTTTGAATGGCAATCATAAAGCCCCAGAAGTTCCAATAGGGTCTGTAAATTATATGTACATGATAAATGTCCAAAACTTTCATTAAAATCTAACCCACGATAGTTATTGCGGAACATACAGATTTTTAAAGAAAAATTGTGGTTTTAAAACTACATCTCACTTCGTTCGATCAATTAAGGAACATTTAGAAATTCTCTTCATGGTTTCAAACACCATACATAAACATTTGGGATGTCTTACTATTCAAACATCCCTTAAAAAAGATGACGGAAATTTGTTGCTAAGAGGTTACCAAAAAGGCCAGTGACTGGATCTATGATAGCCATCCTGAGGATGCGGAGCATTCATATCACCGTCATTGGTAGGATCGGATTTAAAGCCGGGCTCCGTTTCTCTCATTGCGAAGCTCCCCGGTTTAGCTAAGCTTTAGATAAAACTGGTTAGATTTGTTTTGCGCTGTGTTCATTTTCACCTCATAGATAACACAAAACTTGTGGTTTGAGCCATGGATGAGGGAAACCTGTCCTAAATCATTTCTCTGTTCAACAGAAAATCTGTAAACGACTCCATATCAACTAATTCTGGGAAGAGATGTCACTCTGATGTTGAAAATGAAGAGGATGCTGCTGGCGATGGCAGCTTGTTCAAAATATTGGGATTTAAAAATCAAAAATCAAATATTGAAAACATAGAGCAGAATGTTTCTTTTCAAAATATATTATCCTCTATTTCAGACGTACCCAAGGTGAGACACTGTCTCCTATATGAGACAGACTTATGGTAAGGTATTGTAATCATAAAATCTTCAGAGAGGCTTCAAGTTTCGAAAAATTCTGAAACTCATATTTCCTTATTCCAAAGAAGAAAGTTTTTCTTGTGGGTTTGAAATTTTGGATGCTTTCGGGGGAGGCCCCAGGAGGGTCTAAATTGAAATTTTCAATGGAATTAAAATAAAAAAATAAATGCTGTTTCTTTGTATTATTATGTCTCAATTTTGGTACTCACTGCAGCATTGTAGGATTTTACCATTTCAATTATTATCCAATTACTTTGAATTTTTCAAATGTTTACCTACAATGCTGGTACCAGGTCGTTGTGCGTATTTATCTCCATAGCTACTCATTGTCCCCGCGAGGCTCAGTGTGCCTCAAACCACAGTGCGAAATGATTGCCCCTGCCAGAATTCGAACCCGGTACTCCCCTTTGCACGACTCTTGCAATGACCACTGGGTCCTGGGAGATGTTTTTTTTTTTTTTTAAATGGCCTAAGCAGGTTAATCACCAACTACTAGCCAGGAGATAGTTCTTAAATGAAAGTACTTCTTATGTGATATTTTGGAAACCAGCTCCCGTTCGATCACTGAAGTTAAGCAACGTCCAGCGAGGTCAATGTGGGTAGTTGGTTTGCAAGTTTCGAGCGAATGGAGGGTAAAATCCTTGTCTTGAATGACCAATAGATGTTAAAGAGACGTTAAGCCAAATTAAAAGAAAAATCATCATCAGGTATTGCTAAAAAAAATATAGTTTTTTTTTTGGCAGAAGTGAACTGGCCAATAGTTGATTGCGCGTTTTGGTTTATTATTTTCAATAATGAACCTTTGAAATCGTCACGAAAAAAAAANTTTTTTATGTATGTCATATTTCGGGTCTCTCTTTTGGGTACAATCAAATATACCAATGGCGGTTTTTCATTAATCCTGTCTAAAAAGAGAATGGTAAGAGCAAGAGACTTCAAGTTTAGTAGGTATGTCAAATTTAGGGTCTAATTACGCTCCAGATTTGGAATCGTCACGAGACACCCCCTCAATTTTTTTCTGGGGTATTTTTTGCCAGAAAAATAATAAACCCATATGTCACATTGGCAGATTTTTTTTCGTACTCACCTTAAATCTGTTTTCTAAGTTTCTATTATTAGCAATCGTGAAACTACGATGAGTGTAATCAAAATACTTTAATTTTGACATTCATTCCAGGTACCTCTCTCTGATGTGTCCAAAGGATTTGATCACGTCCCAATAGATTGGTGTTTGAGGACTAAAATGAGATTTATATCTAGAAAACCATTCCCTTGGAATCAAAAATTAAAAACTTGTGAGGAAGCATCTGGAATCACTGGGTACGTATTGTTATTTCAAAGTGACTACGTAAAAGCCGTTAAGGGTCAGACGTATAGCATCTCACAAAAGTTTGGTTGCAATTGCTTGAACGGTTCTTAAAATATGGACCAAAAGCGAAATTTCAAGATGGCGGCCTCTTAGAAATCTATACTTATAAAACGCAAAGCCCAGTTGGTATACTGACGTACTGACTGACTGATAATCAACGTAGCTCCACGATGGCTAAACGTAGAGACTTGAAACTTTGCACAAAGGTCCCTTTTAGTATGTAGGTGCATAATAAGAAAGGAAAAAAATTAAAGTTCAAGTGGGAGCAAGTTACCGCCAAAAATGCCGCTATTTAGCCGGTTTTTTTGCAATTTTTTTCTGAGCAAACTAAAAAGATAACGAAAAATGACCGAGAATAGACCTCCCAAAATAGTATATAAAGACCCTATAAAATATATAAAATTTGAAAATTTCCGGTTTCTATCCGATTTATGAACGGTTTTCACCACCAAAAAATCGGAATTGAAGTACCACTTCGGGATGAGCGAGAAAGCTGAAATTTGATACAAAGGTGTTCCGCAGTGCAAAAAGTAATATCTTTGAGTAAAATATTGAATTATCTAAATAGAAGCCGTGTTCACTCTGGGGGTCGGTTCCACCAAAAATCTAAAATTGGGAAGATTTCATTTCGCGAAATTGTTGTTGAATTTTGTAACCGTAGCGAAGCATGGGAAAACAGCTACTATGAAATAAAATGCAGTTGGTAGCAGTCAAGTTGAGTTTGCAGTTTGGCATTGTTTAACTCCGACCCCAGGGTTAACTTTGAGTTAAAATAAATAAGAGTAGACAAAGTTGATTTACTAGTTAGAAGAGAAGCGTCCCCCCACACCACTTGTCTCAATATTTATTTTCTTTTCCTAAATATTTGTATAAAGTAAATTCGTTTCGAATTTTAAAAGTTGAACGTTTTTTTAAAAAACTTTGCTCTAATTTTGAAATTGAAATGAGATCACCGATAAATTTAGGAGAACGACAGTTCAACTAGGTACATACTATCGATTATCACACTAGGTACATACTATCGATTATCACAACTAGGTACATACTATCGATTATCACAACTAGGTACATACTATCGATTATCACAACTAGGTACATACTATCGATTAACACCCAATAACAAGCGCGGCCGAATTTTGCGGCCATATTTGATTTTTCGTTAATAAATTATTTCGGGGTATCAGATGCTAGGAATTTGTCATTGATATAAAAACACGTCAAATGAACTTCGAATTTAGATTACGCAGAATTAAGGAACTTTTTGATTGAAAAAATAATAGAAAATTGTATTATCCTTCAGTGTTCGATTCGGTAAAGGAAAATTGAGCGCGGAATATTGAGCACTATATGAAGCCGCAAAATTCTGCGTCACGTGCTCAATCCCGATAATCAAGTTCGCGTGTAATGGGGTTGCCATGCCAGCAAAGAATGAATTCAATGATAGACGAATTCACAGGCCAGGTCTCTCAAGAAATCTGAAGATGAAACTATTTCTACGTAATTTGTTAATAGAAATCCAGTGTTTTATACGCCCTTTACAAATCCGGAGATTGGCCGAAGATTGACGCAGGAACTTAGAGAGAAAGATGGAACGACAAACGACATTGATCATTCAGCTATGTGTTGAGGATAGAGAGAAAGATGGGACGACAAACGACATTGATCATTCAGCTGTGTGTTGAGGATAGAGAGAAAGATGGGACGACAAACGACATTGATCATGCAGCTGTGTGTTGAGGATAGAGAGAAAGATGGGACGACAAACGACATTGATCATTCAGCTGTGTGTTGAGGACAGCTTAGAGAGAAAGATGGGACGACAAACGACATTGATCATTCAGCTGTGAGTTGAGGACAGCTTAGAGAGAAAGATGGGGCGACAAACCACATTGATCATTCAGCTGTGAGTTGAGGACAGTTTAGAGAGAAAGATGGGACGACAAACGACATTGATCATTCCGCTGTGTGTTGAGGACAGCTTAGAGAGAAAGATGGGGCGACAAACGACATTGATCATTTAGCTGTGTGTTGAGGACAGCTTAGAGAGAAAGATGGGACGACAAAAGACATTGATCATTAGCTGTGTGTTGAGGACAGTTTAGAGAGAAAGATGGGACGACAAAACGACATTGATCATTCAGCTGTGTGTTGAGGACAGTTTAGAGAGAAAGATGGGACGACAAACGACATTGATCATTCAGCTGTGTGTTGAGGACAGCTTAGAGAGAAAGATGGG
>CM022876.1:4221078-4239235 GCA_012654025.1 Pachypsylla venusta | reverse complement strand
TTTAAGTTCCCTTGGCATGTCGCTATAATATTTCGACATCGGATGACGTATAACTTGAATTCTTTGTTCTACTTAATATTGTTTAAATTTGATGCAAGAGTTGATACCAAACAAGATATTCTGAGAATTGCTAACTCTTATGATCCAATTAATATACTGGGTGTATTTTACGTCCTACAGTAGGTATTATTGCTGTAGCGGTGCTCCTCTTGAAATCAACTTTTAACCCATTTCTAGATTCAGTTTTGAAAATGGTAGAAATAAGTTACTGACAATATTTTGTTTAGATAATAACTGGCAGCCAAGTTTTTTTTAAAAAAAAATAAAACCTTATCTATGGTACCTTTTGTCTGCTTTGTTATTATTTAAATTAAAATTGGTTTTTAAAGCAAGTGTTTTTTCAACACCTAATTCTTATATTAATAATACATTCTTGGAATATTGACTTTATTCGAATTCCCTAAAAACACCTAATTCTTGTATTAATAATACATTCTTGGAATATTGACTTTATTCTAAATCCCTAAAAACACCTAATTCATATATTAATAATACATTCTTGGAATATTGACTTTATTATAATTCCCTAAAAACACCTAATTCTTGTATTAATAATACATTCTTGGAATATTGACTTTATTCTAAATCCCTAAAAAAAGTTAGTAATGAAAAATCAAATATGACAGAAAAATTCGGCTTCGCATGTTATGAAGTGTGAAGAAATATCTGCTTTAAACTAGAGATGGGCTAGTCATCCACGAGTCGACTTACTTTTGTCAATTGGTTTTATTATGTCTTTCTGATCAAATAAGGCGATTTTGAAAATTGTCACTCGATGCGAGTCGAGATCGAGAGTCGACTCATATTTGTGAGTCGAGTCATGTCGACTCACCTAAGTGAGTCAAAAACCCCATCCCTACTTTAAACCAGCCAATCCGTATCTAAGGTTTTTTGTTTTCAGTTTTGTTCGCTGTATAGACGTTTCGAACGCTTCAAATTCTCCTCATCAGATTTCTACATTAGATACATCTCCAAACGCTCAATTCTTACAAACTTCAATGTACTGGCAACACCCCCATGTTCCATGGTTACAATTATTTCCACGGAGTAGATTGAAATCCGGCTCCTTAGGCGGCAATACTTTACCCACAATGTTAAGTAATGAAATGAAATCAGCACTACACAAAGATTGGATTAAAAGTTTCATGTCGTTATTTCATGTGAGTCTACTAATCATTAGGGTTGTTGCGATATTGGTCTTTATGCGATACCCGATATCGATATTTTTCCGGTATCGTTATCGTGATATTATAATTATCGCAAAGGAAATATCGATATCGGCAATATCGAAAGGTATGTATCGATTCATATTCCAGTTTAAAAAAATTATGATGTAAGAATTGAAGCTTAATTTAAACTTTGCTAGCTTAGTTTACTCTACAGATTATGATTACTTAAAAACCAGCAAGTGGACTGTAAAATAATAAAAACCGTTCTCAATATGAATATAATCTCTGCAGCTAAAAGAGAAGCTAATAGAATAATTTGCACAATCCTCTGATAAGAAGAACTCCAATAAAAAGAAGAAAATAGAGGAGGAAGTGTCAATCCACTTTATACAACACAAAGGATCTGATATGCTCTAGGACCCTTCCTATGACATTCTGATTCGATATCGATATTGACATTTTTCTTCCGATATTATCGAATCCCTGATATCGATATAAACATCGGAAATATCGAAAGAAAATATCGATATGCTTTACAAGCAATAATCTTTTGTATGCTTATTCGAAATCGGTTAGAACGAGTAAAAACTTAATTTCCTATAAAAAGGAAATTATTGTAATGGGCTGAATTTTCCGATGTCGAGTATTCAATGCCAAAACACGTTTTTAGGTCCCCAGAGACCAAATCACAAGTTTCAGCCATCGGTCCGTGTATGTTTGCCTGTGAGCCCTGAGCAGTAAGTGCCAGAATTTCAAACATATGTCAATTTTATGTCTGAAACGAATAATGAAGCTTTTGTTTGAGATGAAAGTTACGGTTGGTGGTTTTTGACGCTTTTTTAGCGATTTTAATTTATGCCGCCTAAAAAGAAAACGGCGAGAGCTAAAGCTTGAAATTTGGTGCCCAGTTATAATAATTTTATGCTGTGAATGCGCAAATACACCTTTTGTTGAAGTTAAATATACCGTTGACGGTTTTCAGACGCTCTTTGGCGGTTCCTGCCTAAAATGAGAGCGTTAAGCAATTTTATACATGGAATGCAAGATGAATTTTTTGGTTTAAGGCTAGGTTCACATGACCGCGCGGTACGACGAACGGCGTGGTACAAGATCTATCTAAATAGTGGATATTGTTTACATGACCGCGCGGTACTAGTTCTACAAACTTGTATCGGTTTGTCCATATGTTACCGCGCGGTTACCGAGCTGTCATGTGAACCTAGCCTAAATCTAATATTCTCTTGGTTTTTTTCTGCCTATTTTTAGCGGTTTTCACGAGTCTGTCATAAACAGAAAACGTTAAGAGCTAGAGATTGATATTTGGTGTCTATTCATATAAATTTTATGCGGCACGGTTGTATTCCAATCTACTGTTGATGGTTTTTAGCGGTTTTGGACGATTTTTGGCGGTTTTCAGAAATTGCTTGAAATGGAACGGTCAGAGTTAGAGACTTATGTCATTTTTATGTATTGTTCGCTTTTCGAATTTTAATCAAAATGAAATTTGGCTGTTTTCATGATCCTGCCCGGAAAGAGAACGGTAGGTGCTGCCAGATACTTGAAATTTGGTATGTATGTCTCAGAACACGATAAATCCTACCGAGACATTTTGTTAACAACACACGGACCCAATATCTGAAACTCGAGATTTGGGCTCTGGGGACCTCAAAACATGTTTTGGCATTAAAAATTTCAGCCCATTTCACTTTTTTCTTTTTTTATAGATAAGGAAAGTCGTGTTATGTTAAGGTAATTGGAAAGTCGTGTGATGGTAAGGTAATTGTAATAAAATTATATAGCCAAATAGTTTTATATGTTCCAGCGTCTATGGAACGTTGAATAAATCTTTTTAGAACACTGAAGTGAAGCAACTTCCAGCAAGGTTTCACCAAGTGTGTCCACGCGGGTTCGCGCCATCGTGATCCTGGCTATTTTTCGGCTTAATCCAGGCTGATTGTGATCAATGTGGGTAGCTGGTTTTTAATGGAGGGTAAAACCCCCGTCTCGAATGACTAAAAAGAGACATTAACCAAAAACATCTAGTTTTATATGGATATATTAAGACATGTTGAATTTAAGCCACATCACTGGTTAACCATTATTGAGGAAGGTTTTACTTGGTAGGTGTCCCTAGTTTGGAGCCCTCGTGACGCTAGCTATCCCCAGCGCAACTCGGGCTGTATGAGGTCAATGTGCGCAGCTGGTTTTGTAATATTCCAGCACAAATGGAGTGTAATCCCCCCCCCTCCGTGTGATTTAGAAGNGGAGATTCATATATTCTCTGATAGCCAGGCAGCGCTGAAGGCTATAATCAGCTACAGCACGTTCTCCAAGATAACGTGGGAATGTCAGCTAGCACTCAAAGAACTAGCACAGAACAACCGGGTTCACCTAGGTTGGGTGCCAGGGCACAAGGGTATCGCTGGCAATGAACAGGCCGATAAACTGGCAAGAATGGGGTCCTCGACACCATTCATCGGACCAGAGCCCGTAATCGGTCTTAGCGCGACTGAGGTCAGAGGCTTCATCGAAAGGTGGGTACTCAACAGACACCTTGAACGGTGGAGGGCCGTCTCAGGTCTGAGACACAGCAAGGCCATGCTACAGGGACCATCCAAGAACCTCACGATCGAGATTCTGGCTCTCAGTCGGAAAAATATCAGACTGGCCACAGGCCTAATTACTGTCCACTGTGGTCTAAGAAAAACCTACACACTATGGGCTTCCATCAAGACCAGGTTACGTGTAGACTCTGTGGGGAGGACGAGGAAACTACCTCTCATGTCATCTTTGACTGCAACTCCCTACTAGCGTGGAGACTGAGCATGGGACAGCTGCAACCCAGACTCGACATCCAAGAAAAACACCTAGTCAAAAGGCTGACCAAGCTAGCTCAGTTATTTGGCCTTGACTAGGAAAACAGGCTACCTTCCAAGCACAAAAACCCCAATTGAGGCTTAGGTGCAGGGGCTCATTCAGCCCCAAAGAGAAATCTAGCTCACGAATATACGAAATACGAATATACTCCTGTAATGGTCATTCTTAATTTTATTTCCAGTTGTTACGTGCTAAACAGTGTCCATATTTCTACCTCATATCAAATTCATTCACTTGTCTATTTCGAGCGGCAGGTATTTCGGGTCATACCGAGTTGCACGCAGTTCTTACTCCAACGACGAGAGGCTTTCGACATTTACTTCGAAATGAAGGTAATGTTTATTTTGTAAAATATTGAAGTAAAGTTACACACTATAAAAGTGGGCCCTTAAGATGGTTGGTTCTTCGCACCGGGGCTACTCGTGTCTCGGGCACTGCCAAAGACCATCAACACCGTTCTGAAGAAGAGGTGAGTAGAAGAATAAATCCTGAACAAGAAGAAAAATGCGACTTGTTTGTGGTGTCCACATGACACTGCTCACCTCCTCAATTGTCCCGGAAAACCCACCACCCTTACCGTGATAAACCTTTGGCGGAACCCGATGAGAGTGGCGGAGTTCCTTGAACTGCCAACTCCTGTTATTATGGACGAACCTAGCTGATTGAAGATATGAAGACTGCTACAACAACAACATCAACACCGTTCCGACGACAACTCACTGTGTTTTTCTTTGGTTGAAGCTGTTCATCCCAGCCGTGCTGCTCTAGATACTTCTTCAAAGATTTGGTATATAAATCATTGCTAAACCCTGAAGTATCCGATCGTTGTCCTTTATGTATGCTGGCAGATCATGATGTAAATCATTGATTCAACTGTCCATCAAACCCAACCAATCTACAGCCGTCAGCATTATGGACAGATCCTGTTGGAGAGGCTGTCTTCCTTGGCCTGGAGACACAGTGAGAGTCGTTGAGAACTTTAACAACATCAACAACTATTGCCGAGTTTTGGTTTATTATTTTCAATAATGAACCAATGAATTAATAACCCTTTCCCCCTCGAAATTTGAGGTAGGTATGTAGAATCCAAAAATCGAATCTTCTTTTTATTTTACTTCATCTTTTCCCAATTCTAGTAGTCAGTAATTGTAAGCGAGATTATTTCCACAAATTTAAGGAGCGTTCACACTACGCAGTGACATGGTCGGGAAGTGATCTGCTCGGCAAAACAAACACAAACAAATTCTTAATGTGGTCAGTAATTGCAAGCGAGATTATTTCCACTAATTTAAGGAGCGTTCACACTACGCAGTGACATGGTCGGGAAGTGATCTGCTCGGCAAAACAAACACAAACAAATTCTTAATGTGGTCAGTAATTGCAAGCGAGATTATTTCCACTAATTTAAGGAGCATTCACACTACGCAGTGACATGGTCGGGAAGTGATCTGCTCGGCAAAACAAACACAAACAAATTCTTAATGTGGTCAGTAATTGGAAGCGAGATTATTTCCACTAATTTAAGGAGCATTCACACCACGCAAGTGACATGGTCGGGAAGTGATCTGCTCGGCAAAACAAACGCAAACAAATTCTTAATGTGGTCAGTAATTGCAAGCGAGATTATTTCCACTAATTTATGGAGCATTATTAATAACAGTGACAGTGCCATGATATGCAAATGACCCGCTCGACAAAACTAAAAATATTCTTCGAGGCAGTTGAAGGAACATGTATACTAGACCGGCACTTGACAGTGACAGTGCATCACTGTGAACCCACGATTAGCGGGAATTATTTTCCGTCGCTGTCACTGCTTAGTGTGAATGCTCTCAACCTTGCAAAAACTTGGAAATTTTCAATATAGAAGTAAAATCAAATGTATTGTGTGCTAAATTAAATGGAAAATTTGTTGACTTTATTTTAAAAAAAAGTTATGCCCCCAACCGATTTCACATTACTGCACGGAATTACTTTGGGTAATCCAAAGGATTGTTGTTTTTGTACAATGTTCTAACCATTTCCAGATTCTTTTGGAACTAGGCTGATATTGTGATTTGTTAGTTATGAAAAAGTGTTTGATGGCTCTCGGGTACAATTGTAATGTTATGCCTTTCTAAGCCGTCCCGGTGTATAGAACCATGGCTGGCACGAGAACTACCCGATATCATGAAACTTTGGTCAGAATAAATTTTTGGTATCTTCATTAGAATCCGTCATATTAGTCTATTCTAGTTAAATTTACTCTGTACTTTTTTGGATCTGATCACGGAAAGTGAACAATCACCACTCAAAAATCTTACCTCTTGAATATTATTTTCCAGATATAGAATTTACCATGCCATTAAAAAATCAAAATAAATCTGACATTTCGTCCACATCAATATCCTCGTCAGCTAAACGTAGAAAATCATCTATCTCTGTGTCATCGACATCGCTAGTAGCAGATCCGATGTTGGAGCCACTCGAACAAACTCAAATGGAAACATTCAGCGAAGCAGAAGATGAAGAAGAGGAATTTGATGAACAAGGAACAGAGAATTGGTTAAAGGAAATGGGTGTAGCTAATAATGATATTAGAAAAATACAAAATAGTCAGGTAATGAATGTATGGGACGGAGGTTTGACCAATAAAATTGAACGACGATTTAAAAAATGGGCGTGGCTAATTATTACATACAATTGTTTCCCTATTAGCCCATTCCACGTACCTATGTAGCCTGCATTTTAGAGAGGGGATTTACAAATCCCCCCTCCTATTTATATTTATGTACGTGTAAATCTAGAGCTTCTTTGTGATAAGACCCAGAGGCCTTTTTAACATTTTTGTGGGTATCACTCCATTAATAAGAGCCTCATGGACTAATAATGTCTGAAACCTCCTACCAAACCAAATCTTGTGAGTCTGGTAATGCCGTCGCTGCCACTCACATTAAAGAAGATACTCAATCGCCCTCACTGACTGTACCTCTCTCCGAACCTGTCGGGAATTAAAACTACACACTTTACTTTCCTTGTCCGTATCACTTAGTCCTCAAATGGGCTTTCTCCAATATTCAGCTGGTTTCACAGCTGCGTTGTTTGTCAGAGTCAGATCTCCTTCTGTGCAAGTCGTGCCAGAATTGGGGAATGCGAGAAGGTGTTCCCCGTCTTGAATAGATCCAGAATTGGGGAATGCGAGAAGGTGTGCACCGTCTTGAATAGATCCAGAATTGGGGAATGCGAGAAGGTGTGCACCGTCTTGAATAGAACCAGAATTGGGGAATGCAAGAAGGTGTGCCTCGTCTTGAATAGATCCAGAATTGGGGAATGCGAGAAAGTGTGCACCGTCTTGAATAGATCCAGAATTGGGGAATGCGAGAAGGTGTGCCCCGTCTTGAATAGATCCACAATCGCATTTGTCATCATCGCACTATCCCCATTTCACCGTATTCCTTTTGCCCAAATGCACCTTTATTCCAAGTCTATTCAGCGTTCTCTAAATGGGATATTTCAAGCCGCAATCTTTTCTTCGAGGTTTATTTGGATCGGAACATTGTGTTTCCACAACTCAATTCTTCTATTTTCTGGGTTTATTTAACAGAGTGCAATGCCAGTGTGATACTCACTAGACCAGGAGAACTGCTTATTAGTTTGGATGTTTATTTGATTTCAGACGGATATGATAATGGAGGAAGAGAGAGAAATAGATCGGACTCCTGAATCTTTGGTGTATGTTGAAGGAACCGAAGCACAAGCTCTGTTTAATTTTTTAGTCAATTGTAAAAGTTGCGTCAGTACAACGGGACATCTCGCCGGCATTCCACCAACTTTGATATCACCAGTAGCGTTCCATAGTGCCTCTTTGCAGTATCTTCAGGTAAACAAACTCTGGGAGAGTTACCTACCTTAATCCACACTATTATTTCTATTTTTACTTTCCTTATCCTATAATAGAGAAATTATTGTAATTGGCTGAATTTTTCGATGTTCTAAATAGTATTTGACCAGTTCCGGTTTCGAACTCGTAATTCTCTAATGGCTGGTCATAATTTGGCAAACTCTACGGCCACCTAAAACTTTCTTACTTTTATTTGAATTTTTGCGGCGATAAAATTTAAAATATCGGACCGTGACTGGCCGAATTTGGTCTTTTCTGAAAAACGGTTTGACATTTTTTAGTTCTGATAATTTTCCCTTGGTCGTCGACCATGAATTCGGCAGAGTCTACTTCTATCAATTTTTCGTTATCAACTACCGTTTTCGCTGTTGTTTACATGTACATACATTTCTGATTCATATACTTAGGCTAGTAGTTTGCCAGTCCTTCGGTACGGTTGTAAAATTCAACGGCAATATCGAGATTTTTACATTAAAATTTCTCAGATTTGGATCTTTGCTATGAATGATTCTATTGAAAAAAAAAAAAAAAAAAAAAAAANAAAAAAAAAACAAAAAAAAAAAAAAAAAAAAAATCAATATTTCCCTCAAGGATATTATTAAGTTTTGTAGTGCGAAACATTGATTTTCAGTTTTTTTTCTCTCATCCCAAAATTGTACTCATCATTTTTGGATTTTTGATGGTACTACCTAGGGTGAAAATTTAGAAAAATCAATATTTTACCCAAGAAAATTATTTTCTATGCTTTGAAAAACTCTCTATACAAATTTTGGTTTCTAGTTCATTCCAAAGTTGTACTTCTCAATTTCGATTTTTCAGTGTTACTTGCCATAAATCGGGGGAAAACCCGTAAAGAATCATATTTTTTATGGGATCCTGATTTACTATTTTGATGTATTTCATTCCTGGTTATTTTTTATTAACTCTATTAGTTCGCCCAGAAAGTTTGAATTTTTGTTCGCTTCCAATTGAACTTTAATTTTTTCTCTTGTTGCTACTAAAGGAATCTGTGTGCCAAATTTCAAGGGTAGGTTTAACCATCGTGGAGCTACGTTGATTATAAGACTAAGTCAGTATACCAACTGATTGTAGAACATAACGTAAGTATTTCTCGTCATTTTCATTTCCTATTTCCCTTTTATTTCAGGTAAAAGATAGCACCGTCCGATTAGAAGGTGACATTTATCATTCAATGGAGGTGCGAGGTCCTATCCTGCCCCACACAGTGCAGTATGTTTGTGATCTGTTACAACAATCTCAGGAATCGTTCAGTTTAACATTCGCAAGTGTAGAAAGTACAAAAGCTTTTTCAAAAATTAGAAGTAAGTGTAAAAAAAAACTCTTCCCGGTCGTCGTTGGGAGGCGACAGCGCACGACTAAAGCTAAGAACACATTTTTAACACGTGACGTGTCAACACAACACGTCAGAATGCGACACATGAGATATGCCGGACACATATCTGTGTTGCAAAATGTGTGTATACTTTTAATGTTTTTAAACTGGTGAAGTACTGTCATTCGGTTAGTATGTCAGCTTATAATATAATGGAGCACCTACTAGAAGATATGGAATGGTTGGATGAAAAAGAGGAAATGGTAGCTGTTACTGCGGCATTGCTTGTGCTAAAATATGAATCTGGAGAATACTGGGTTTATCCAATAAACGAACGTAGACACGAATTTGGTGAATATCATGTCCTGTGGCCCGAAATCAGCAATGACGATGACAGGTGTAAAATGTATATCAGGATGACCAAGAAGGAATTTGACGTGGTTTACAAAAATCATATTTTCGTACTTCTATAAATTGTTCCTCCATATTTAAACCTATTATAAATATTTATGAAACCGTAAAAAAACGCGCGGTGCTGGTGAATATAGGTTATAAACCTGGTCCTGATGCTTTATTAACACTCTGACGAAAATCTGACCACGTTAGATATTGAAAACACGCGTTATGGCATTTTAAAGCGTGTTGTCGGTCTCTGACGACACATCACAATAATATGTATAGATCTACTTAAAATAACGGAATAGATATTTCTATGACACGTGTTAATGCGTGTTAACACGTCACGTGTTAAAAATGTGTTCTTAGCTTAAAAGCTCACGCTACTACGAGCGACTAATAAAACCGTCTACGCACCATCACTCCTGGTTTGTAAGTTTCCAGCGAATGGAGGGTAAAACCCTCGTCTCGAATAGATGTTAAAGAGTAAAAAACAAAAAAACAAATTCTTGTTTTGATTTCCTTCGTCGATTTATTTATTTTTTCTTTTTTTTCCAGATGAATCTACGAAAGTGTCCGAAACGTCGCTCGTAACCTCTCCCAAACGTAACGCTTCTTCTAGTATATTTGAACAACAAAATCTAAGTGATTGTGGCTTGAGAAATCATTTGATACCAAACTTCTGCAATGATCAACTACTATGTTCCTATGATAGCCTTAAGTTTAGTAATTCAAAATTCAAAGTTTTGTAAAACTAGTTCTATAGCTGTGTTTGGCTACGAACCGGTTTTTTGATGATATTTATCTTTCTCGCTCATCTAGAAGTGGCCCTCCTCATTTTTTTTTTTTTTTTTNTTTTTATTTTTTTTTTTTTTTTTTTTTTTTCGGTAATTAAAGTCGATCATTTTGTACTTTAGAAATAAAGGTAAACGAGGAGTTTTGTAATTCAAAATTGAAAGTTTTCTAAAACTAGTTCTATAGCTGTGTTTGACTACGAACCGGTTTTTGGGTGATATTTATCTTTCTCGCTCATCTAGAAGTGGCTCAACTCAATTTTTTTCGGTATTAAAATCGATCATTTGGTACTTCAGAAATAGGGGGAAACAATATTTTTCCTACTATTTTCATATTATGGACCGAAGAAGTGAGTTCTAGTTTTAACATGACAAAATTTCTTTTTTTTTGTCTTTTTGTACCACTAAAAATCTCGAACGCATTAAAAGATTTTGATGAAATTTAGTCCGGATATTCGTTATATTTGGTCATATTGGGCCACTCGGGTCAATTTGTAGCCATATAAGTGAGTAAGGTCTACAGTTTATAGAACCATTATTCAATTGTAGACCTCACGAAGAGATATTATGTTAGGAAGTAAAAAACTGATATGTGCAGATTAGAAATGCGGTCTAGGTGATGATCCATTGGACTAAGAGTTACTTTTTTGAAAAAAAAATTATGCTGAAAAACACTTATGTAACCTCCTAATGGATATAAAAGTTGGTCCACCTGTAGCGTATCCCGAAAGTGTCTTAAATATGAAAACCAATAGTAAAAAAAATGGGTGTGTGTAATTATGTACGCGCGTGAGAAGTTATACTTCTTTTTAAAAATAAATTTAATAATATTTCTAAAAAATATACTACCTAGTGATGGACGCGAGACGAGAAATTTCTTGCAAACACAGAACCTATCAACTATGAAATAGAGGCCTTGTCACTGAGCCACGCTGTTGTATGGATATAGAATGAGAAAATACAATATTCAAATTTAACTCTCATCATTTTTTCATAACTAACTCCATCTGTGTTAATTTTGTGTTACACTTTGCGGTAATAATTTTGTGTTACACTGATGCGGTGATAATTTTGCGTTACACTGATGCGGTAAGAATTTTGTGTTACACATGCGCGCGCATCTTAAAATTTCACTCTCATCATTTTTTTATAACGCGTCTAAAGAAGTATAACTTCAAAGATCCCTTGGAAAGATGTCTCCCTGGCAGAGTGTGCATCATACTCGACTTGCACTATGAACTCCTGGTCAGGTAGAAAATTAGAAATAGTTTTTTTTTTTTTTTCGAATTTTCTACTTGGTCTAGTTGTGTTTGGGGTTAACTCAGCCTCCCGAAGACAATTGATTAGCTATGGTAATAACGACAAGTGGTATCTGATACCGGGGAGATGTGTTGAGGGAATACGATTTTAACCCAATTAGAGAGGTTAGAAAACGTTTTTACGGCCATGCCTCTATTGTGTATGTACAACCGTCCAACATGGACGGCCAATATATATATATTTTTTTTTTTAATATTTGCCTCAACGCATCTTCCAGGTGTAGGATCCCGACAAATGGTAGTATTATGAGGTAATTCTCAAGTATAGCTAGATGTAGTCTAGTGTTTGTTTAAAAAAATACTTTGTAATGCTATGATGTCCACAAAATTGTGATATAATAACACAAACAAATATACTTTTACATTTTTTTACATAGCATTACACAATCCTTTGGAATAAGAAAAACACTGAAACCAGTTACACATTCTTTGAATCCAGATTGATTAATATCTTGAGAGACCCTGTCTATTTACAGAATCCTTTGGAATAAGAAAAACACTGAAACCAGTTACACATTCTTTGAATCCAGATTGATTAATATCTTGAGAGACCCTGTCTATTTCCTGTTGTTCAAAATAATAAGACATATCATAATCAATGGAAACACTCAATAATATTTATTTAATAATAATGGACAGATAATGAATTTAGTGAGTAAATATATCTAAGGTGTGCAGTCACACTAAGCAGTGACAGTGCTGTCATAACGAATAGAACAGATAGTGGGGAAACTCATGCAGTTACATGTGAATAGCCGCTAGAGGACGTTTAGCTGTAGAATAAAGAACTATTCACACTATGCAATGTTTTTGAAGGGGGACATAAGAAAAAGTTTAATGACATTTTCACAAGGTTGAAATGCATTTAATTTAAAGATAAAATTTTATTTGAAGATTTAATTTTTTTTAATAAAATAAGTAGGTACCTATTTAAAACGGAAAAATCAAATTCGCGGCCATTGATAAATCAATCGGCTGATTTGCTGGTAACAAACTCTACAGGATTTGTTACCGGGCAGGAGTAATGCGGCATAAATTTTTGTTATCCAATTTTAACCTCTCTAAGGTTAGGAAACATTTTTACGGTCATAACTCTATTGCGTGTGTATAACCGTCCAAAGTGGACCCATGGCGGCCAATAAAAAAGGGAGTTAAAAAAAAATTGATTTTTTTTAAACTTGCCACATTGTTCCTGCCATGTGTCATACCCAATCCTGAACTGCTCCCATACCGTTTGATATCACTAGCGCTAGAGTTTCACTGTCACACCGCATCATGGGTTAAATTCAGAGGGTTTCCCCACTTTCTGTTCTATTCGTTATGGTACCGTGTCCGGCAAAACTAAAAATATTCATCAGACAGTTGAAGGAACATGATCATAGAAACGCGACAATGTATCACTGTAAGCTCACAATCAGCAGGAACGACTTGCTGTCACTGTCACTGCTTAGTGTGAATGCTCCTTTATAATTAATGAATAAAAAGAGAAAAAAAAAGTAAGTCAGTATAGCGTCCTCACCATATGCTTAGTTATCATTTATTTCAGTTTATTTCCACTTAAATTAAATTTGATATGTCACAAAGGTATGTCTATGTAAAAAACCCAAACAACCTTGCGAAAACTTGGAAACATGCCAGAGTCTATGGCATGGTGAATACACCAGTTATCCCTAGATCACTGAAGTTGAGCAACGTCCAGCGAGGTCATTTCAAATAGGTATCCACGTAGGTTCGCGACCTTGTAATGCTGGCTATTTTCCTGGCCCAACCCAGGTTGGGTGAGGTCAAAGTGGGTAGGTGGTTTGTAAGTTTCCAGCGAATGGAGAGTAAAATCCTCGTCTCAAATGACCAATAGATGTTAAAGAGACGTTAAGGCCCCTCCCCCCCAAAAAAATAAACGAAAACTATTTCACCACCAAATGTTAAAATTTTAAAGCAATTAAAAAGCAATTTAAAAGTAAACCGATCCACAAAGCTTATTCTTTTTTTTAATTTGGCTTAAAGTCTCGTTAACATCTATTGGTCAATAAATTGAGGCATTATAAAATTAATCAGACCTAAATAGATTTCGAAAAGGCCTAAATAAGCGACTGCCGCTACAGCCACCCTAGTTGACTGTTCTAAGGTATTCCCCGTAGGTATATTACAAAAACACATCTAATTTTATTCCTCTGCCAAGGGCCCCAAAAAACAATACAGCAAACATACATACACATATACAAGTGCATTTCGAAATGTATACCGGGGTCAATAGTGAAGTTCACTAACGTTCACAATTATTATATAGAATGGCAGCTTCAGTAGGTAGAGATTGTGGATTTGTAACCAGAAGGCTGTTGGTTCGAATCCAACTCAAATATCCCACCTTCGACACAAGATTGGAAATAAAATCCTCAGAAGAGGGCGCCTAAAAAAAATATGCAGGGTGTCCATAAAGTCTCACCCCACCCCCCGTATCTCGAGAATGGCTGAAAATATAAGAAAACGCAAAAACATGTATCCCTTAGATTTTAGGGGGATTATTTTAGACTAAAAAATGTATGGCCTCGGCCGGCAGTTTAGGCTGGGCACCGAATGACTTCAAAATAAGACGAGTGCATTACAGAAAACCAGAGCTCTCTAGGATTTACCGTTCACAAATTACAGGGTGGAACATGTGACCCATTCCCTTTGCGGCTGCACCGAAATGGTAGGTAAAAATGCCTAAAAATAACTTTTTATGATCCCAAATAAGTAATTAAGTAAAAAGATGCCCACTTTGACCGCGGAAATCGAGCCTTCTTAGACCAAACCTATCCAGCTGTTTTGATAATTTTGGTCTAAGAAAGCTCGAACTCTGCGGTCGAAGTGGGCGGGACAATCATCTTGTTGGAACACTATTTTTTACTAAATTACCCTTTTGGTATCATAAAAAAATATTTCTAGGCATTTTTACGTACCATTTCGGTGCGGCCGCAAAGGGAATGGGTCACAGTTTCCACCCCGTAATTCGTGAACGGTAGATCCTAGAGAGCTCTGGTTTTCTGTAATGAATTTGTATTAACGAGACCTTTAAAACAAAGTGTCACTTGATCTTGATATACCTTCTCATTTAAGTTTTTGAAGCCAGTCGGTACCCAGCCTAAACGGCTCGCCGAGGCCAAAAAATTTTAGTCTAAAATTAATCCCCCTAAAATCTAAGGGATACCGTTTTCTTATATTTTCAGCCATTCTCGAGATATGGGGGGGTGGTGTGAGANTGGGGGGGGGGGGGGTGATACTTTATTTACATCCTGTATTTATTTATTTTCTAAAACGTAAAATATCAAATTTTGAGTTTTTCGAGACGATTGCAAACGCTTAATATTTGAAAATAATAAACCAAAATGAAAAGTTTTTAGACACTGTTGAGCCCCCGGGGCCAAATGGATTTGTATTTAATTTTATTTTAAAAAAAGAAAGAATGTACGTCCTAGCAATAACATGAAATTTATAAAACAGTTCTCAGAAAACACCCTAAAATAAGGTACACACTTAAATAAATACAAAGCAAAGAAAAATATATAAAAATAAATAAATAGGTACATAATGTAAAAGTCGGCAAAACACACAAATTTAATAGAAATAAAAAACATGAAAAAGAAAAAAATATTTTAAAAGTATAAAAAATAATACCAATTCTAAGTTTAATTTAATTGAAAGGTAAAATAAAATATATTCTAAATTTTTTAGCTTTGTCGTCTGATGATGACAGTCTGAGTACTGTTGACAGCTCGCCAGCTATTATTTTTTAAAAAATAATTGAACTAATTAAACTCTGAATCGGATATTTTGTATTTTTTATATCTATTAGGCCGGCCATACACGCACCGATAGGTCTGTGCAGACTAGTCTGCACAGATAAGTCTGTACAGACAAGTCTGCACAGACATCGGTGCGTGTATGGCCGGCCTTAGCAATATTTTTGATATTCCACATGCTGAAACTCGAAATTTGGGCTCTGGGGACCTCAAGTCGTGTTTTAACATTGAAAACTCGACATGAAAATATTCAGCCAATTACAATATTTACTCTTCTCCTTTTTATATAGATAAAGAAAATTTGTGTAATGATCACATCAGAATTTTTGAACGAAAAAATCGGAGTGTAAGCCTAGTTTTAACACCAGAATTTTTGATCGAACAAAGTGAACTCCTAGTTTTAACACCAAAATTTTTGATCGAACGAAGTGAAAGTCTAGTTTTAACACCAAAATGTTTGATCGAATGAAGTGAAAGTCTAGTTTTAACACCAGGATTTTTGATGAAACGAAGTGAAAGTCTAGTTTTAACACCAGGATTTTTGATGAAACGAAGTGAAAGTCTAGTTTTAACACCAGGATTTTTGATGGAACAAAGTGAAAGTCTAGTTTTAACACCAGGATTTTTGATAGGACGAATTGAAATTCTAGTTTTATCACCAGGATTTTTGATGGAACGAAATGAATGTCTAGTTTTATCACCAGAATTTTAGAATTTGTTAATTAAATTTTGGGCTCTATTGATCCACCTGTGTCCAAATTTACAGTTTTTACACATTGATACTATGAGAAGAAAACGAGGGTTACTATGCCAGGAAAGGATAGAGCTAAATAGAATAGGCCCTGAAAAGAAGATTATGGCATGGTAGAATTAAGAAAGGCAACGTCGACCCCAAATCAAACTCGAGACCACCCCAAATCAAACCCGAGACCAAATGGTGCCCATTTTAAGTGAGGTCTACATTTCACAAAACCACTAGTTAATTCGTTTCTGGAATGTCAGGTAAATTAGTAATACTTGACAATGAAGTAGTCAATAAATTACCAAATGAATTATTTACTTTTGTATTACCAATAATTGTTGATTTAGCATAATCAAACCCGAGACCAAATGGTGCCCATTTTAAGTGAGGTGTACAGTTCACAAAACCACTAGTTAATTCGTTTCTGGAATGTCCGGTAAATTCGTAATACTTGACAATGAAGTAGTCAATAAATTACCGAGTGAATTATTCACTTTGGTATTACCAATAATTGTTGATTTACCATTATTTGTGCTCGTTGAATTACTATTTATTTTATTACCAAGAATCGTAGAATTTTTAGTATTATTTGATACTATGTTCTTAGCAGTCGACGTGTTGATTGTAGTACCAGATGATGTTTTAGCATTTAACGTGTTGATTGCTGGATTGTTATAGTTTGTTGTGGTTTTGATGATTGGTGTTGTTGACATGTTGATAATGTTTTTTGATGTGTTGATTAGTGTTGCTGGGGATGTTGATTTGGATGGATAGATGTCTTGTATACTTGTTATGCCTCTCTCGTCTAAATCTTTCCAATACTGGTAATTACTTCTCAAATGATATAACATTTCAGGCATGTCAATAAATGCTGGGGAAAAGAGACGATCAAAAAAGGGTTAGTTTTTATTGAAAGCGCAGTTAACCCTAGATTGCTGGACATGAGTCATTTTGACGCATAGGTGTGATTGGTTCTATTTACCACCCCCCTCTTTTTTGTTCGATCCCGTTGAGACTCCATGTATTCCTCGCACATTCAGTTTCAAGTGAGATGTTGAATTGAGCACAGCCGTAGTTGTTTATTTGTTTTTCTAAAGTAATTTATCGTAAAAGTCAGTGAGTCACTTTGACGCATTTCCAGCGATAACGGTATTTTTTTTTTTTTTGGTGAGTCATTTTGACGTTTTATAGGGGGTCATGAAATTTGAACTGGCATGATTACTTTTCCTGTACCTATTTGTTACACTTAAACAAATAAATCCAATCATTTTCTTTTAAATAAAAAAATAGTATTTTTTATTAACTTAAAAATATCCTGCTGGCTTTTCCCGGTCCAACCTAGAAGGGGTGAGGATAATGTGAGTAGTTGGTATGGTATGGCCAACATCAGGAGGGTAAAAAACTCTTATATAACCTTTAAACCAAATGAAACCAACCAACCGAAAAAATCCTGGAAAAATGAGTGGTGAGTCAAAATGAGGCATGTCTAGAAATAACGTACAAAAAAAGTACTCCAGCAATCTAGGGTTAATAATAAAATCCACGACACCCATTTGAGATTTTGGTATGGAACAACAGGTTCGGTCAAACTTACCATCCCATGCTTCAAACATATCGTTAATAATAAAATCGACGAAACCCATTTGAGATTTTGGTATGGAACAACAGGTTCGGTCAAACTTACCATCCCATGCTTCAAACATATCATTAATAATAAAATCGACGAAACCCATTTGAGATTTTGGTATGGAACAACAGGTTCGGTCAAACTTACCATCCCATGCTTCAAACATATCATTAATAATAAA
>CM022876.1:4194787-4212657 GCA_012654025.1 Pachypsylla venusta | reverse complement strand
CTGGCTAGTAATATATACAAGATCACGTGATTTGTCTAAATTTATTATAAATATCTCACCTGTATGATGTGTGACTGGCTAGTAATATATACAAGATCACATGATTTGTCTAAATTTATTATAAATATCTCACCTGTATGATGTGTGTCTGGCTAGTAATATATACAAGATCACGTGATTTGTCTAAATTTATCATAAATATCTCACCGTATGATATGTGACTGGCTAGTAATATATACAAGATCACGCGATTTGTCTAAATTTATCATAAAAATCTCACCTGTATGATCTCGTATGTGACTGGCTAGTAATATATAAAAGATCAGGTGATTTGTCTAAATTTATCATTAATATATCTCCTGTATGATGTGTGTCTGGTTAGTAATATATACAAGATCACGTGATTTGTCTAAATTTATCATAAATATATCACCTGTATGATGTGTGTCTGGCTAGTAATATATACAAAATCACGAATCATATGATCCTTTTCTAATTGATGGCACACTTCCTCTTTGTATGTTATGGAAATCCAGAGGGTTCTCTTGAATGTAAATGAAATGGGTTGGATCTCTGGAATGACAAATGAATGTGGTACTATGTAAAAATCATTGTGACCTAGTATGCTACAAGTACGGAAGCGGCTGTCTGAGAACACCCAAATATAATAAATATGTAATCTCAACGTTTCTTTAACATGATAATTCGAGACGAGGTTTGTACCTTCCAAATTCGTTGGAAGCACACAAACCAGCAACCCACATCAAACTCATTCAGTCTAGGTTGGACGGCGCAAGCATAACGGGGGCTAGAAACTACATTGTTACCCACCAAGTAACAGCCTCAGTTGGTAATCAGAAGGCTGTTGGATTGGAATCTAAGTCCATCCCCACCGCTGACGCTGGTCACAATAGATCTAAAATAAAGTTCCCAGTGATAATTGCAGTCTTATAGAGACTGCAACCAATTTAATAAGAATACCCACCAAGTAAAATCTCGATACACGTTGTTTAATTTTGGAACTGGTGTATTCAACGTGTCATTCTCGCTGGCTAAAATACCTATATTGCTTTTTAAACTTGTTTTTCTTAAGACTGAAAATAAGAGTTGTTCCATATAAGTATTGCACATTGCTTAACATAAGGGGGGAAAATACCAGGCGTTCACATAACTATTCGTTTTGTATAGGGGACGTTTGTCTAATCATTATTGGACATTAATTTTTGATAATATATCAATGAGCGTTCAGCGCCATCACAACATATCACCATAATATTGTTGTAGCGGAGTTCCTCTTAAAATTACTATTCTTTCCCAGGATAACGGGGGCTAGAACCTACATTGTTACAGAAGGGCGTGGGTTCCATGCCCAGCAGAGGCAGTATTTCCACGACATATCACCATAATATTGTTGTAGCGGAGTTCCTCTTAAAATTACTATTCTCTCTCAGGAGGGCGTGGGTTCCATGCCCAGCAGAGACAGGATTTCCACGACAGATCACCATAATATTGTTGTAGCGGAGTTCCTCTTAAAATTACTATTCTCTCCCAGGAGGGTGTATGTTCAATCTCCAGCAGAGGCATGATTTCCACGACATATCACCATAATATTGTTGTAGCGGAGTTCCTCTTAAAATTACTATTCTCTCCCAGGAGGGTGTGTGTTCAATCTCCAGCAGAGGCATGATTTTTTCCTCATTAATTTGAGTATTTGACCACATAAAACTAGAGCTCTAAGGGTTAGGTGGTAGAAAATGCTGCAGGCATTAATCTCACCTATTGATAACCTTCTACTCAAGAGTCTATTTTTTTTCTAATTCTTGTTTCCAAAAAAGTTTGAAACAGGTTGATATAAGATAACAGAAAAGGGTTGATGACCTTTGGCTGGAACTGCGGTTCCAGGTCGTCCTGGTGCGTAGAACCGGACATCGAAAGGGCGACGTAGTATGATCATTGCCAGTGGTTAGTAAACTCATTAATGTAGTAAAATATTGCTGGACGTTGCTTAACTTCAGTGATCTTATCGGAACGAGTGAATTCAACGTGCTATCACGCTGGCTAATTATAAGTCTAAGGCTGTGTTCACATGATCGCGCCGGTCGAATGAACAATTCGATACAAGTTTGTAGAACTAGTAACGCGCGGTCATGTAGACCAGGGCTGTCCATCTGTCCAACCCGTCGATCGCGGAGTGATTCTAGGTCGATCACGTCCAGAGAGATGAGATAACGCTCTAAAAGTCTAAAAGCATACAACAATGTTTTGTAGCAATATAAAGTAAAAAATAATTGTGAACGAGGCAACGAGGTTTACATCTCACACAAGTTCACATCTGCTTGAGAACTCATGAAAATTAGGAGGAGAAAATAGAAATGAGGGGAAATTGAAATTGTCCGCGGGTAGTAGGGTAGGTACCTAGCTAGATCAGAGAAAGAAAACTTTTGGAATCTGCTCTGTAGACATAAGTATCCAAACCTGAGAAGAAGTATTGAAATGTTACATTCACTCTTTGGTTCAACCTACCAGTGTAAATCCGCTTTTTCTTATCTGACGGGAACTGGTGTATTCAACGTGGTATGATCGTTGGCTGATCGCGGTGATTATCTGAGACTTTATAGTAGATCTTCTTCTGTAAAGGTTGGGCACCCCTGATGTATAGAATATGCACTATTTAGATAGATCTTGTGCCATGCGGTCATGTAAACATAACCTAAAACTAGACATTTGCAGAATGATTTTAAAATCAAATATATCGGAAACCGTTAGAGATAGGAAGAAAACGTTCGAAACAAACTCCCCTTATTTTTAAAGGGGAAATTTAATGGTGACCTTGAATTTTTTTCCTCCAAGGTCAAGTTTAAGGTCAATTTTTTTTTTTTAATAGAAGAACCTTGTATTTTTTATAGTAGTTTTGAATTTTGTATTAAAAAAGAAATAATTTACTCGTGTATTCTCATGACATTTTCTTTGAAATACTCCTTTATTTTGAACATTTTTAAGAACCCTTCGACAAATAAAGATAAAATTTCATGTTCATTCCCATTATGTTAAAAGTGTGTGTGTGTGGGGGGGGGGGGGGGCGGTCGATCGCGGTGATTATCTGAAACTTTATAGTAGATCTTCTGTAAAGGTTGGGCACCCCTGATGTATAGAACATGCACTATTTAGATAGATCTTGTGCCATGCGGTCATGTGAACATAACCTAAAACTAGACATTTGCAGAATGATTTTAAAATCAAATATATCGGAAACCGTTAGAGATAGGAAGAAAACGTTCGAAACAAACTCCCCTTATTTGTAAAGGGGAAATTTAATGGTGACCTTGAAATTTTTTCTCCAAAGTCAAGTTTAAGGTTATTTGAAAGTCATTTTTACAGAACCCTGTATATTTTATAGTAGTTTTGAATTTTGTATTAAAAAAGAAATAATTTATGCTTGAAACTTTTTTTTTACTTACAGTTTTAGATTAGTATAGTAAGAGATATCTAACATATGTAGCATTACGGATTACGACACGCCTATTTGCAATTATTTGTGCATTAACCCTTGATGTTTCACTCAAATTAACACATTTATGCCCAAATATCTCAAAATGGACGTGCGGCTAATCATTTCGAATGCTTCATATCTTAGATATCTCTTACTCAGAGCACGTCAAGGTAAAAATTGTCTGGAAAACTGTAAGTCAAAGCGAAAAAAAAAAAAAAAAAAAAAAAAANAAAAAAAAAAAAAAAAAAAAAAAAAAAAAAAAAAAAAAAAATAATGCAAAATTCAATACCACAATCAAAAATATATTAGGGTTCCCTTTAAACAAAAACAAATTTGACCTTAAAATAACCCTGAAGGCGACCTTGGAGAAAAAATTCAAGGTCACCATTCATTTTTCTCCCAAAAAAAGAGGTGTTTTTATCGAACGTGTTCTTCCTATCTCTAACGGTTTCCAGGATATTTGATTATGTCCTTTAAAATGAGTCACCCTCCATGCATATATCCATGCAAATAAAATTGCCGAGAAATAGGTATCTAGCAAAGCTTCAGTAAAACATTTTAGAAAACCCTCCTCCATATGCGTTGGAGCTTTTCACCTCCATCTTGGACTTTGGTCTTACAAATTTTCACTTACTTTCCATAAGCACAAAAAGGTAACGCTTTACAATGCAAAGGTAACACGTCGCCATTTTTAAATTTCCAAGATACTTTTCCTTCCCAATCAAATCCGCGGTCCAATTGTCGAATGATTTGGTCCATCTGTCCTAATTGATGAAAAGTGGCCATACTTTTGTTTAATAATTCGTCTTGACTATAACCAAGAACTTGGCAGCAAGATTTGTTAACATACTGAAACAAATACAATCACAATGTACCTACGAGTAACTACAATACAGGGACCCTCTGTTGAAAAAAAATCTGGTGTGAACATCACAAGACTTTACTCATCTATATGTTCACTGCAATGCAGGGACCCCCTGTTGAAAAAAAATCTGGTGTGAACGTCACAAACCTTTCCTCATCTATAAAAAGAAGAAGGTATTGTAATGGGCTGAAATTTTTGATACGTCGAAACACGTTTGTAGTGAACAGGGACGTAACGAGGGTAGTCAGCACCCGGGGCAAACATCGGTTCCAGACAGATACTATTATTTACGTGAAAATTAATCTTCTACTTTCAATTAATCCATATTTTAAGTTAGGTTAGTTGCTAAGAAAAAAATTAATAGTATCTGTCTGCTCCCAAACATCCATTTTGCAACCCCCTCAAAACACGGGCTACGTTTGTTTTGGCGCCCCAAAAATCTCGCGCCCGTGTCAACTGCTCCGTTCGCCTCACATTGTCCCAGTAGTGAAACCTGATAAAAAGCCACCAACGGTAAATTCTTAAATAAAAAGATTCTTGGTGTGTTCTATTTATAAAATTGATATGTTTCGACACCAAATTTGAAGCTCTAGTTGTTTCTTTTCTCTTATTATGTCAATTTTAAGCGTTAAGAAACCGCCAACGGTATATTTCAACGAAAAGTGTCTTTGGGCATTCCATACAATAAATTATTCCATATAAGCACATATTTTGGAGCTTCTTTTCGTTTAAGGGAGAACCGCCAAAAAGCGGTCGAAACCTGATAAGAAGCGGCAAAAAAAAACATCCAACAATAGATAAGCGGATTTATGGTAAAAGCAACATAGGCGATAGCTTAGAGCGGCAGAATTTAGGGGCAGCAAAATTTCTTGTCAAAATAGAGATGGCAAGTTCTAAATTGCAGAGGCGGCGAAAGTTACAATCCGCCACTGTATATAAGACTTCAACAAAATGTGTGTTTGCGCATGCGCATTCAATGCATGAAATTGGTATGAATAGGTACCAAATTTTCTATGACTTTAGAGGGGAAACATTTACTTTTTTTTCACATTCTGTGAAGGTTCCGGATATATTACAAATCCTTTAGACAGATATTACACCTGTATGATGTGTGTCTGGCTAGTAATATATACAAGATATTTTGTTCAATTTCCTGCAGTTGTAGATTCCAATTGACGCATCCGTTGTTCTGTTCATAGATGATCTGAAAATAAAATCACAGTCGTTTGGTATTGAAGATAACGAATAGCAACGAAAGCCATTTGCGAGGGTCGAACTTTGGATTTTGACAGAAAAACCCATGTCAATCATGGTTTTTTTCTGACTTTACAGGACTCCCACTAGGATATAGGACCGCCAACAGGATACAGGACCCTACGAGGATACAAGAACCCCACTAGGATAAAGAACCTCCACTAGGATGCGGGCACCCCACTAGGATACAGTCCTCCACTAGGATGCAGAGCCTCCACTAGGTTACAGGATACCACTAGGATACGGGACCTCCACTAGGTTACAGGCCCCCCACTGGGATACAGGGCCTCCACTAGGATATAGGCCCCACTGGGATACAGGGCCCCCACTAGGATACAGGCCCCCACTAGGATATAGGACCCCATTAGGATACAGGACCCCATTAGGATACAGGACCCCACTTGGATACAGGCCCCCACTGGAATACAGGGCCCCCACTAGAATACAGGGCCCCCACTAGGATACAGGACCCCCACTAGGATACAGGACCCCATTAGGATACAGGACCCCACTTGGATACAGGCCCCTACTGGAATACAGGGCCCCCACTGGAATACAGGGCCCCCACTAGAATACAGGGCTCCCACTAGGATACAGGACCCCCACTAGGATACGGGCCCCACTAGGATAAAGGAACCCCACTAGGATACGGGCCCCCACTAGGATAAAGGAACCCCACTAGGATACGGGCCCCACTAGGATAAAGGAACCCCACTAGGATACAGGACCCCCACTAAAACTTCTGGGACACCCTGCATATTATCAGGTAATATGATTTTTCTTTTGTACGCACCTTATTGAAGCCCATTTTGAGAAAATTTCGAATTTCTTTCTCATCGGACGGTTCTATTATACACCTGAAATAAAAAGGGAAAGAAAATATTATTAAGGGTGCTAACATACTTACTTATCTTATTGCATAGTGCACATACTTGCATATATGCAAGGAAAACAAATACACATGTCCTTATGGCAGTCAGTGTAAGGGTGCTAACATACTTACTTATCTTATTGCATAGTGCACATCCTTGCATATATGCAAGGAAAACAAATACACATGTCCTTATGGCAGTCAGTGTAAGGGTGCTTGCATACTTACTTATCTTATTGCATAGTGCACATCCTTGCATATATGCGAGGATGTGCACTAGGTAATAAGATTTTGGTGTTATTACGCTCCAATTTTCCCACAAGGATTTTACCCTCATCAAGAAACCTTTAGTATTTTTAGGTATTTTGGCGTACGAGATACGATGTGTTCATTCAGCCTCCAGTGAATCCTCTATCAAACAATAGAACTCTCAGTCCTGTGATACTCACTGTCTTTTTCTCAGTGCTACTATTATCACATGGTGACTTCTCTTCATGGAGCGTATGGTTCTGAAAAAAAAAAAAAAAAAAAANAAAAAAAAAAAAAAAATAGTGTGAAATCGCACTTAAAGAGGTCCAAACAGCAATTTTTACAGGTCTGTTTATTCTTTGTCGATCGAATTTTGAAAAGGTTTATTTTTAGATTTGTCACCGCAAGCGCCCATTATTAAAATATGATAATCTAGGCCAGTGGTTCTCAACATTTTTTTGTCCACGTACCACGTACCGCTCGGAAAGCCAGTTCCATTCCCGCGTAACCCCCGGATAGCCAGGTTCATTCCCGCGTACCCCCCGGATAGCCAGGTTCATTCCCGCGTACCACTCGGATAGCCAGGTTCATTCACCCGTACCCTCCGGAACAGGATTCTTTCTTACGTAACCCCTTCAGGGTTCGCTGGGTTTTGGAATCGAGAGTAGTTTCTGGCAACCCTTTTTGGATGGTTGTTCTTACGCAATAGGGGCATGGCCGCATATATACCTACATATTTGATCTCCCTGATATATTTTACAATTCCACATTACCTCCCTATTGTTACATATTACCTCCCTATTGTTACATAGTACCTCCCTATTATTGCATAGTACCTCCCTATTTTTAGATATTACCTCCCTATTGTTACATATTACCTCACTATTGTTACATATTACCTCCCTATTGTTACATATTACTTCCCTATTGTTACATATTACCTCCCTATTGTTACATATTACCTCCGTATTGTTACATACCTACATATTTGATCTCCTCTAAAATTTTTACATCTTAAATCTATAATCACAAGTTGAGGATAAAAGCTCGAACATGCCCCAACACATTGATCAAGACTTGACACTAATTGACAAACATAGTGAAGTTTGTCACAAACAGATTGTATCTCTTTGTACACAGATTCATCTTTGTTCATTGCTACCAATATCTGAAATGGAACAAATATTTGTTTAATTGATAAACATAGTAAAGTTTGTCACAAACAGATTGTATCTCTTGTACACAGATTCATCTTTGTTAATTGAAACCAATATCTGAAATAGAACAAACATTTGTTTAATAGGCAAAGAAAAACAAACATTTGTTTAACTGACAAAGAACAAACATTTGTTTAATTGACAAAGGAAGAACAAACATTTGTTTAACTGACAAAGAACAAACATTTGTTCAATTGACAAAGAAAGAAGAAACATATGTATAGCTGAAAAAGAACAAAGATTTGTTTAATTGACAAAGAAAGAACAACATTTGTTTAACTGACAAAGAACAAACATTTGTTTAATTGACAAAGAAAGAACGACATTTGTTTAACTGACAAAGAACAAACATTTGTTTAATTGACGAAGGAAGAACAAACATTTGTTTAACTGACAAAGAACAAACATTTGTTTAACTGACAAAGAACAAACATTTGTTTAATTGACAAAGAAAGAAGAAACATATGTTTAGCTGACAAAAAACAAACATTTGTTTAATTGACAAAGAAAGAACAACATTAGTTTAAGTGACAAAGAACAAACATTTGTTTAACTGACAAAGAACAAACATTTGTTTAACTGACAAAGAACAAACATTTGTTTAATTGACAAAGGAAGAACAAACATTTGTTTAACTGACAAAGAACAAACATTTGGACTCGGTTCGTGAGGATGATATTCGCCTTTGGATTTATCAAAATACTAGCTCTCACCCAAGTCCCCTATGATTCTCATAGGACAGAATCTATGGGAGGAGTCCACCCTATATAGTATGGCCTATTTATGCATTATATATTTCGCCAGAGACTTTAGAGGCATGGCCTTTCTGGGTTGTTAATATTTTCTAAATTTTATTTTTTCCAATTCCTGTTTCTAACTCGTATCTCTGGAATGACTTTTTTTAATTTGGCTTAACGTCTCTTTAACATATCTATTGGTCATTCAAGAAGGGGGTTTCACCCTTCATTCGCTGGAAACTTGCAAACCAGCTACTCACATTGACCTCACTCAGCCTGGGTTGGGACGGAAAAATAGCCAGCATCACGTGGACGACCACATGGTACAACCTCGCTGGACGTTTCTTAACTTCAGTAATCTAACGGAAACTGGTGTATTCAACGTGCCATAGACGATTTATCTGGAATGACTGATCATGATTTTTTTTTCAAAAAAATCGCTTAAGTATAATGAAATTTGAGAAAAACCACGCTTAAAAAACTGGGGGAGGGGCACGTGCCCCCGTGCCCTGCCCTATATCCGCGCATGTCTATGACTTGCCGAATTCGGTCAATATATAGAAAAATTGGCCGTAACTCAAAAACGGTTTGACATTTTTCAGTTTTGATGACTTTCACGTGTTCTAGATCATGACTTAGTGAGGGGATGGGGGTTTCATTCCCATTAATGTATCACTATCTACTTTGGTTGTAATATCGAGAGAGGCATCCCCTAACAAATACAAAGACACGAAAATTTCTGCTTTTTTTATAAATATTATTTCCATTGAAATTGATACTTACTCGTAAAGAAGTATGGGCTGAAGCTGGAAGTCGGAGAATGTCATTGTGATTATGAAAATGATACTTACTCGTAAAGAAGTATGGGTTGAAGATGGAAGTCTGAGAATGTCATTGTGATTGTGAAAATGATACTTACTCGTAAAGAAGTATGGGTTGAAGCTGGAAGTCTGAAAATGTCATTGTGTTTGTGAAAATGATACTTACTCGTAAAGAAGTATGGGCGGAAGCCGGAAGTTGGAGAATATCATTCTGATTATGAAAATGATACTTACTCGTAAAGAAGTATGGGTGGAAGCCGGAAGTTGGAGAATATCATTGTGATTATGAAAATGATACTTACTCGTAAAGAAGTATGGGTTGAAGCTGGACGTCTGAGAATGTCATTGTGATTGTGAAAATGATACTTACTCGTAAAGAAGTATGGGTTGAAGCTGGAAGATGGAGCTGGAAGTCGGAGAATGTCATTGTGATTGTGAAAATGATACGTACTCGTAAAGAAGTATGGGTGGAAGCTGGAAGTCTGAGAATATCATTGTGATTATGAAAATGATACTTACTCGTAAAGAAGTATGGGTGGAAGCTGGAAGTCTGAGAATGTCATTGTGATTGTGATTGGCTTCTGCAAGCTGAAAAATAGAAAACATTGTTTCTGAATGGAGCAATGGAGGTAAGTATCACGAAATGTGAAACGGATGGAGAAATGGAGGTATCACGAGAAATGAAACAGATGGAGAAATGGGGGAAGTACGAAACATGAAACAGATGGAGAACTTGAGGAATTACGAAACATGAAACAGATGGAGAAATTGAGGAATTACGAAACATGAAACGGATGGAGAAATTGGGGAATTACGAAACATGAAACGGATGGAGAACTTGAGGAATTACGAAACATGAAACAGATGGAGAACTTGAGGAATTACGAAACATGAAACAGATGGAGAAATTGGGGAATCACGAAACATGAAACCGATGAGAACTTGAGGAATTACGAAACATGAAAACGATGGAGAAATTGGGGAATCACGAAACATGAAACCGATGAGAACTTGAGGAATCACGAAACATGAAACCGATGGAGAAATTGGGGAATCACGAAACATGAAACCGATGGAGAAATTGGGGAATCACGAAACATGAAACCGATGGAGAAATTGGGGAATCACGAAACATGAAACCCATGCCCAACAGAAAGGAGAATAACCAGCAACGAAGGTGGAAAAATGGGAAGATGATGTATTTATTGTCTGCTCCCTGATCTGCGGATTGCAAGACTATTGCAGTGACCATTGTACCATGGGATCTGGTACAGCAACAAAAAGGACAACTAACTCCAATAAGAATATATTTTTTTTTTTTATGAAAACTGTGTTTTTTACCAAAAAAATGCAAATCATAAATTCATTGGTTCTTTGGGCCGAATTTCAATCGTTTTTTTTTTTTTAATGAAAACACTACTTTGCGCGTGACCTATAATATTAAAAACAGCAACAACAAACAATAACAACAACATAAACAACAGCAAGATCGACAAGAACAGCAGCAACAACAACAACAACAAAAACAACATAATCTTCCATGATGATAATTTTCAGGTGTTAGTCATGGCTTGGCTGTCAATGCTTCGGATCCCCCCCCACCGATTTTTTTTTTTTGGCTACAGCCCTGCTCTTACCTGACTACAATAAGAATCATTTCTATTTTTTCTTGCTTGACGGCATTTGGATGCCCCAACACACCATTCCCACATTCGAAATCAGCTCCGTCAAAAATTTAATTTTGAAATAAATTTTGAGACGTTCTCAATAACAATTTGTCAATATTTGATAACTATGAGATGGTTATTTGATATACATGGCCTGGAACAAACAAAATAGTTTACGATAAATATAGGGTGTTCAAATTTGAGGTATCATTTTAATTTTAATAAAAAAAGACTTTTTNGAGGGGAGTGGGAGGCTTTCATTTCAAGAAAGTGGCGCGGTACCAAAAATCTTGGGAACCCCTGCTATACAGGGTTTTGAGTGTGCTCATTTTTAATGTGTGTCATAGGGAAAATACATGTAAAATACATTTTCGTTGTTCAAAAGTGAACAGATTGAACCTGGGAGGGCATGGGTTCAATCCCTTAGCACAAGGCTCTTTCTCATTAATTTAATTATTTGACCACATAAAAATAGATCTCTAAGGGTTAGGTGGTAGAAAATGACTCAGGCTTTAACGTCGCCCACAGTGGTATCCTTCCACTCAAGAGTCTATTTTATTTTTATTTTTTTGAAGAATTCTCATTATTTACAATTTTAATTTATTATTATTATTTTTTATTTATTTTTTTTCCAAAAGCGAGCCTTTGATTCGGGCCCCAGCATCTTCTTCTATCTTTTCTCCACGGGGAGTAGAAAGGAATTAATCAAAATCATTGTTGATTAAAAAAAAAAAAAGTTCGAAATTAAATTTTCAATTAATCGACATTTCGAAGTTTAGCTCTCCCCCTTCCCGTCCGTCGTCAAAGTCTTTACTGACTGACTCCCACGTGGGACTTTAACTTTTGTTTAATCTAAACTTTTATTAGCAGCTCCGAGAGAGTTTATTTTCTCATCCACATAAGATGAACTTTCTTGTCTGAACTTTTTATATTTTCATTACTTATTGCAATGAAAATAAATAAATAAATATAAAAAAAAAAATTGGAATGGGCAGTAGTTGCAAGTTTACGACAACAATTATAAAACACTGTATTGCACATATGTAAAACTCCTGAATAGCTACTTTTAATATCATAAATAGACACGTCTTGTTTTTTCATGCGAAATATCCTGTGGCATATTCCACGAAGCAACGTCTCACTTCGCACTTTTCAAAAAAAAAAACTCTGCCAATGTGACACCTGGGTTTATTATTTTTCTGGCAAAAAATAATGATTTTTTTGGGGGTACTCCCCAAAAAAAGGGTACCCGTGATGATTCCAATTCTGGGGCGTAATTAGACCCTAAATTTGACATATCTACCAAATTTGAAGTCTCTGGCTCTTACCATTCTCTTTTTAGACAGGATTAATGAAAACCGCTTTAAAGCGGTAAAAACCGCCAGCGGTATATTTGATTGAACCCCCAAATATGACATACATACAAAATTTCAAATTCCTAGCTCTTGCCATTCTCCTTTTAGACAGCGATACTGAAAACCGCTAAAAAGCGGCAAAAATCGACAAGGGTGTATTCGATTGCACCCAAAAGTTTCGGGGCACAGATTAGAGCTCAGATGGGACCTATATACCAAAATTTCATCCAAATCGGTCAACGCTAAGTGGCAAAAGTGCCCATCACGGCTTACGGCGTACGGCGTATAATATCAAATTTTGAGGGGGGGTAATTTTCTTTTTTCCGTGACGATTCCAAAGGTTCATTATTGAAAATAATAAACCAAAATTTATTATCTTTTGGTCTATTAATAAGATGAAACCTCAGCCCCTCCCCAATTCAATCTTATCACGTGTCCAAGTGCAGACAAAGAGAGAGAGAGTAAAATGTACCAATCGATGTCTTTCCAGGGTTAAACGAAAAAGTATATATATATCAATACTAATCAGCAATCAGCAAAATAAATGTCAATAATGATCAGCAATCAGCCAAATAAATGTCAATACATATCAGCAAATCTGTAAATGCCAACAATATATAGTTCGCAAAACTAAAAGCTTCTGAGCTTTTTTTTCTACTTTAAATTGATATTGCTGAAGCTGGGGGATTTTATTATTTTATTCGAGCTTTCAATCAGAGCTGAAAGTTTATTATTTTCAATATTTATCTCTAGACTTTTTTTTCAGGGTGGATTCGAAAAAAAAATTCAAAGGTCATGAAAATGCCTTGCTAGCCTATTGGTCATAGAGGACGTCGTTTAAATTCTATATAGTCTGGGGGCATAGGGCACGAAATCAGGTCCCGTGTGCAGTTTGATGATACAAGTGTGGAAGGGGTGTCAAAATCTTCGTATGGATCTCTAGAAANTTCAGCTTGTACAGCAATCATAAATATTGGTATATTTCGTAAAGAGTAACATCTGAAAATCGAATTATGTGTTGCCAAGAAGAAGCGTACACGCCTTTTCACATCAACTAAGTGAATTGCCTAACTTTTACTTTTATTACTGCCCATACGATAATTTAATAGAGGGGCCCCTAAATTTTTCCCCCCCGGCCCGGATTTTCTGTCTACGGCCCTGATCAATATGTGCTGAATACCGATCAAGAATCAGCAAAATAAATGTCAATACATAATAGCAGCAGATCTGTAAATGCCAACAACATAGTTTTCAAAACTAAAAGTTTTTGAACTTTTTTTCTACTTTAAATTGATATTGCTGATCCTGGGGGATTTTATTAGAGCTTTCAATCAGGGTATAAAGTTTATTTTTTTTCTTCAATATTTATCTCTAGTCTCTTTTTTCAGGGTGGATTCGAAAAAAAAAAAATTAAAGGTCATGAAAATGCCTTGCTAGTCTATTGGTCATAGAGGACGATCGTTTTAATTTTATATAAGATTTTTGGATTATTATTTTCAATGCTTTTCGAATTGTCATGAAAAAAACTATCCTATCAAACTATTTTGAGAGACAGAGCTGTACCCAAGATTATTTTCGGGGGGGGGGGGGAGNGGGTGGGATCCGAAGAATTGACACCCAAACCAGGACTAACACCTGAAAATGAACTATTTTTGTTGTTTTTGTTGTAGTAGTTGTTATTGTTGATGATGATGTTGTTGTTCTTCTTCTTGTTGCTGGTGGTGGTGATGATGGATTACACCTTACAATATGAAATTTCGGGGTGGGGGGTGGACCCCATGGACCCTCCCCAAAAAAAGAAAATATATTTTCTATGTTTTAAGGTATGTAGAATTCAAAAATCGGATAAAAAAGAACCAAGGAAAATAATGGCATCATGGTTTCGTGTGGTGACCACACGTATTGAGACTGCAGCTTTGAAGAGTTTTACACCAGCACCTCAGGTGGACTTGCCCCATGAAGATGTCACCCTCAAGTAATTTCTCAAAATCTCAAGTATGATCTATCCCCCCCCCCAAAAAAAAAACATTTCGCGGAAAAGTTCCCGCCGAGTCATTAGTCACAAAAAGCACTGAAATCAAAACAGTGCCCGCCTCAATTGTATATCATTATAAACCTTTAATTTCACTACTTTTAAAAATCTCGCAAATCTCTCCTTTACGTCTTTTATTCACAACTTTCCGCACTTTAAATCTCACTTCCACACATTAGTCGGTGTGTCTTCTTAACAACTCTAATTCATTTAGTAGGCACACCGCCATACCTTATTATCTACTCATCCGATTATGAAATATGCAACAAAAGTCACTCCACATAATTATTTTTCCCGGGGCAGTGGAGAGACCTGCAAAAGTGCACGTTGTGATGTTAAATATGACACATTGGCAATGCTCATTGTATATTTAACTTGGCGGGCGAAGCGCTGCAGAGCTCTTCAATTTTCACAATGGAAATTAGTAAGTCGTTAATTTGGATTGGAAGAAATTATTCGTTGGGAGATTTTTTTTTTTTTAATTTAACCAACTTATTATTATTTTTTTTTTTTTTAATTCGGCTTAACGTCTCTTTAAGATCTATTGGTCATTCAAGACGGGGGTTTCACCCTCCATTCTCTGGAAACTTGCAAACCAGCTGCCCACATTGACCTCACCCAGCCCTGTGCCGGAAAAGCCAGCATCACGAGGGCGCAAACCCACGTGGACACACACATGGTACAACCACGTTGGACGTTGCTTAACTTCAGTGATCTAACGGGAACTGTTGTATTCAACGTGCCATAGACGCTGGCATAGCTCTTAATAACTCAAATTAATTTAGTAGGCACATCGCCTTATCTCATTATCTATACGCATCCGATTATGAAATATGCAACAAAAGTCACTCCACATATTTTTCCCGGGGTTCCAGAGAGACCTGGAAAGTGCAGTTTGTGTCGTGAAATAATATATCACTTGTGCAACGCTCATTGTATATTTAACTTGGCGGGCGGAACGCTGCAGAGCTCCTCAATTTTCACAATGGAAATTAGTAAGTCGTTAATTTGGATGGAAGGAAATTGCCTATAAAAGTTGAATCCTAAACAATACAGTAACTAGCAGTCGCAATGTTTGGTAATAGGTAATATGAAAATACCGCAACCTCAGTAAATTGATTTCCAGAATTACAAAGGAAATGAACGGATGAGAAAATGTGCATCTCCCACCTCCATCCGTTTACTGACATCTTTTTTACTTTCCCTATCATACATAGAAAGCAATGCCATGGACTGAAATTTTCAGTAGCTGTTCCTTGCTTTCTGCATGGGTAATGGAAAAGATATCGTTTCCGACCTTGCTCTTAGTAGCCTTTTACGAGTGGCATGGACTTGGGTGCCTTGGAAGTATTCTCTTTATGTCCCTCTTCTCACAGGGGACATAGGAAGGATATATAATGCAGTAGCTTCTTCTCGCTTTCTCCTACTCTGTCATTATCATTAGTCGCCTTTTACGACTGGCATGGACTTGGGTGCCTTGGAAGTATTCTCTTTATGTCCCTCTTCTCACAGGGGACATAGGAAGGATATATAATGCAGTAGCTTCTTCTCGCTTTCTCCTACCCTGTCATTATCATTACTGCCTTGGAAGTATTCTCTTTATGTCCCTCTTCCCACAGGGGACATAGGAAGGATATATAATGCAGTAGCTTCTCCTCGCTTTCTCCTACCCTGTCATTATCATTAGTCGCCTCTTACGACTGGCATGGACTTGACAGCCTTGGAAGCATTCTTTTTATGTCCCTCTTCTCACAGGGGACATAGGAAGGATATATAATGCAGTAGCTTCTCCTACCCTGTCATTATCATTAGTCGCCTTTTACGACTGGCATGGACTTGACTGCCTTGGAAGTGTTCTTTTTTTGTTGTCCCCCTATCCACCAGGGGACGATTTGGTATATATATATACTTGCTGTTTCGCCCGTGCCTCGCTACGGCCTATAGTTTGGTGCCTTAGAGGCATGGCCGTTCCCGTGCTAATAGTATTCTATGATTCCCATTACAAAAATCGGAAAAACGGTCATAACTCGAAAACGGTTGGACCGTTTTTTGCAAACTATGTCCAAATTAAGGTTAAAAAGGCGACCTAAAACTTTCTCGCTTTGAGTTGATATGTTGTCGCGACAAAATTTAAGATATGTCCAATATCTTAAATTTTGTCGGCTAAATTCGGTCAAAAATCGAAAAATCGGCCGTAACTCGAAAACGGTTCGACATTTTTGAATTCTGATATTTTTCCTGGGGTTCTAGCCTATGGTTTCGGGGGGGTCCGTTCTCATCAATTTTTCGATATCTCTTACCGTTTTGGCTAAACAATTAGTGATACATACATATATACACACATTTATCATTACTCTGACTTTTATTATTATAGATTTTGTGGGCATTATAAGTAATTTTTTTAACACAATACAATACACGAAGCTGTACTTAAAAACACTTTATAATGCTACCACTTGTCGCTATTACCATAGCTACTCAATTGTCCTCAGGAGGCTGAGTTTAACTCCAAACTTAAACAAACCAAGCAGAAAATTCGGAAAAACTTTTTTTCAAATTTTTGACCCAATCAGGATTCGAACCCGGTACCTCCCTGGTGCAAGCCGAGTGTGATGCACACTCTGCCTCACGACTTGTTCAAAAAACATTTGTACATTATTATAGCAATACGTCCTGCCATGTATTGAAAAGTAACAGCGACAACGTTGCCTCTTTTCCTGTCCATAATTGTAAACAAAGCCCAATTCTCTTGTGTCTCAACTCTCGTAATCCACCCCCAAACTGGTGTTTGGGGGTAATTCAGCCTCCTGAGGACAATTGAGTAGCTACGGTAATAGCGCAAGTGGTTGCATTATAAGGTAATCTTTGGTAAAGCTTAGTGATATTGGAATGAATGTTGAAAATACCTTGTAATACAATGATGCCCACAAAATTTTGATATAATAACACAAAGAAATATACATTTACATTTTTTTACATTTGTATAAAAATTTCAATAATTTACAATTTTTACATGAAAACTTTGTATACAGGGCGTAACAATAATGACCAAAAAAATCTTAACTTCAGGATTGTGTCCTTTTGCAACTTTTTTACCGAACATACACCGTTCTTCATTTGACCAATAGTTCATTTTATGTTACACTCTGTATTCTGTACAACTTTACATATACTTTAATCGCACATTTCTTTCCCATATTTAGCGCCTGTCCGATATTCGGTATCTACGAGTAATATCGGAGACCCTTATATTGGATATATCGTACGCGTAATATTCGGTATCTATGAGTACTATCGGAGACCCTTATATTG
>CM022876.1:4130337-4142319 GCA_012654025.1 Pachypsylla venusta | reverse complement strand
AATTTATGAACCGCTAAAGTAGAACAGAGTGGTCCCTATCTCCTAGCGGTTAAACGAACCGAGGTACCCCACCAAGACTGCGTGTTGGTGAAGAGACTGAGAAAATCAGACTAAAATTCTGAAATCGTTTGGTGTGGGGTCAGAATTTAAACTCATTAGGTATTTCAAAGCAAGGAAGATTGGATATGAAATGTATTTTGGGGTTATTCTAACTGTATACCCCCAAAAAACATTTCTTATCATTTTTGGGGGTAAATAGTTTCCCCGGAAATTTTTATAGCACGCAGTGGTATTTTTGGAGTATACCCCAAAAATACCAGTTAGTGAACTAAATTAATTAACTAAATAAAATAACTAAATAAACTAAATTAACTAAATAAAAAAAAAAAAAAACCATATTCAAAAATTTTAAATTAAATCGGCAAAAAAAAAACACGTCCGAAAATATTTTATTTTTAAAAAAATGTTCGGATATGTTATCTCTTTGAATGAAGAACTATAAATGATAAGACCTTAAGCTGATAGCAAATAACTCAACAAATTCTTGTGAGATAAATATTTTTCTCCCCACTCTCTCTTAAAATTCCGAATTGTTTTCCCCTTCGTTAACTTTTGATAAAGTTTAATAAAAATATGCAACAGGCGTATAATATTAAATAAAACTTTTGACGAAATATAACGAGGTTTGACGAAATACCTGACGTGGTATGTTTTGTTGCTGAACGACGTAAGGTTTTTGAAGACATTCGCACTGTCTTTAAAAATGTGGAAACCAGAGGGCCCCAATGGACCACCTCCAGAGGGCCAAAAGTATCACTTATAAGCAGGGCCGTACCTAAGATTTTTTTTCGGGGGGGGGCGGTCTCCGAAGCATGCGCGGATATAGCCCTCTTATTTTGGGGGGCACAATCGTACAATATACCTAATAGAAAATGTGAGGGGGAGGGGGAGTACTTGTAACCTGGAGACCGGTGGTTCGAGTACTTTTTAATGTAATTTTTATCGAGGTACGATACTTAATTTGTTAAAAGCTGTAGAACTTACCACAAATACCTTTCATAAGTGTGATAAGCGATTTTATAAGGGTGATGACGAAAAAAAATGCAATGACAGATGACAGAATTTTATTTTAAAAAAATTATTTACGTATTTATTTTTAGTCTCAGGATTGGAAATTATTTAGGGGCTCATGCCCCCCCCCCCCCCCCCCNCCGACACACACATACTCAATCGGATAAAAGACACAGAGGATCACTATTCATTTTATTTATTTTTTAATTTTTTACGTGATTAGGTATAATGAAATTTGAGAAACACCGCCCGCTTACAAAAACTGGGGGGCACGTGCCCCCCCGTGCCCTCCCCTATATCCGCGCATGCTCCGAAGGATTGATAGCCAAGTGAGGACTAACACCTGAAAATGATTTGTTATTGGACGTCTCCGTGGCAGAGTGCGCATCACACTCGACTTGCACCACGGAGGTTCCGGGTTCGATTCCTGGACGGGTCGAAAATTTGAAAAAGGTTTTTTCGAATTTTCTGCTTTGTCTGGTTGTGTTTGGGGGTAACTCAGCCTCCTGAGGATAATTGTGTAGCTATGGTAATAGCGCCAAATGGTAGCATTATAAGGAAATTGTTAAAGTATAGCTCAGGCTTAGTGATATTGGAGTGATTGTTGAAAATACCTTGTAATGCTATGATGGCCATAAATATTGTGACATAATAAGACAAGGAAATATACATTTTTTTTTTTTTTTTTTNCATTTTTTTTTTTTTATTTATTGTTGGTGGTGTGGTATTGTTGATGCCAAAATAGAGTATTTTCATTAAAAAAAAACGATTGAAATTTCGGGGTGGGGGATTCTGGACCCCATAGGCCTATGGGGACCAGAACGTTGCTGAACAACGGAAGGTTTTTGAAGACATTCGCGCTATCTTTAAAAATGTGGAGACCAGAGGGCCAAAAGTATCACTTATAAGCAGGGCCGTACCTAAACATTTTTTCGGGGGGGGGTCTCCGAAGGATTGATCGTCAAGTGAGGACTAACACCTGAAAATGATTTGTTATTGTTGGTGGTGTTGTTGTTGTTGATGCCAAAATAGAGTATTTTCATAAAAAAAAAGATTGAAATTTTTGGGGGGGGGTCTGGGCCCCATAGCCCCCCCCCTTGGGTGCGGGTTGCTTATAAGGTCTATTTTACCTCGATCGTCCTTTGGAAGCCACTATGAGCGACTGTAATGTATGTAGGTCAATTGAACCTCGTCCCATAAACCGTGGACGTCCAACAAGATGGAGCAACCTATCATACATTAAATGTTGTAATGAACTTTCTCCGGCAGAAATTTCTAGGCTGACTGATTTCCTTGAGCGGTGACATCCGTTGGCCTCCTCGATCTCCAGACGTATCCTCCTGTAATTTTTTTTTGAGGGGATATCTTAAGGAATTGAGAGAAGCTATTCGAAATGAAGTCAACTGGATCCAACGGAACTGTTGCAGATCGTATGGAGGAGTTTGGAGAAAAGGCTGGACAAATGCATCGAAGAAGTATCAATGCGTGGTTTAATAATAATTCCCCCAGTATAATATGCTGGATGTAATCTTCTGACAAGACAAATAGGTAAGTCTAAAAAAAAAATTTGACCAATAGACAATATCTTATTTTGACCAATAGACAAGGACCACATTAGTCTCTTGACCTGGACGAGGAAGAACCATCATTCATGGAGGGTTGATCAGGCGCAGGCAATCCAATATTATTCAACTCATTTTCCAGCGCTCTTATATCCCTGTCCATGCTTCCAGTTGTTCTTAATAATATAGATAGATCCATTTGTATGTCTTGCATTATCTGGGCACGGGCTTGTATGTCCCCTCTTATTTTGACCAATAGACAAGGACCACATTAGTCTCTTGACCTGGACGAGGAAGAACCATCATTCATGGAGGGTTGATCAGGCGGAGGCAATCCAATATTATTCAACTCATTTTCCAGCGCTCTTATATCTTTGTCTATGCTTCCAGTTGTTCTTAGTAATTGAGATAGATCCATTAGTATGTCTTGCATTATCTGGGCACGGCCTTGTATGTCCCCTCTTATTTTGACCAATAGACAAGGACCACATTAGTCTCTTGACCTTGACGAGGAAGGACCATCATTCATGGAGGGTTGATCCGGCGGAGGCAATCCAGTATTATTCAACTCATTTTCCAGCGCTCTTATATCTTTGTCTATGCTTCCAGTTGTTCTTAGTAATTGAGATAGGTCCATTAGTATGTCTTGCATTATCTGGGCACGGGCTTGTATGTCCCCTCTTATTTTGACCAACAGACAAGGACCACATTAGTCTCTTGACCTGGACGAGGAAGAACCATCATTCATGGAGGGTTGATCCGGCGCAGGCAATCCAATATTATTCAACTCATTTTCCAGCGCTCTTATATCCCTGTCTATGCTTCCAATTGTTCTTAATAATTGAGATAGGTCCATTTTTATGTCTTGCATTATCATTGATACGTAATCAATATAAGTTTTTAACGATATCAATTCACTATTTATCTCCTTCTTTAATTCATCTATTCTATCTGTAGAGGGGTTTATTTGAGATTTCAGAACATTAATTTGATTTGTCATATATTTCTTAAATACTTCCTTTCTTTTCAGTCCTACAGTAATGACTTTTATCACTTTTCTGTAATAGTCTACTTGTTCTCTTGAACCTAATTCTATAAAAAAATAAAATAATAATAAATAGAAAATTTGGTACTCACCATTCAAAGTAGGTGTAACTTAATAAACCGCGTGTCCCAAAATTCCGAGATCTTTTGATCCCAAATTAGATTATATCCCAAATTAACCACCTGATGGTGGGACCAATTTTTCAGGATCGGGTCCCATGTGATTCCCAGGGGGTCCATTTTTTGTTTTCAAATACGGACTCCCATCTTGGGATACATTTTCAGAAAGACAATAAAATTGGATGCAAAAAAATTCATACGTCTACTGTGTTTGATTTCAAAATGGCGGCCATTTGAAATTCCCAACTCATGACTTTCAAGAGTGTCTAAAACTAGGTGAATTAATTCTAAAAGTTGGCGAAGTGTCTAAAAAAACAGGTTCCTCGACATTGGTGTCCTATGTAATTATTCAATATCCCATTGCAAATAATTCGCCTAGTTTTAGACACTTTTGAAAGACATGAGTTGGGAATTTCAAATGGCCGCCATTTTGAAACCAAACACGGTAGACGTGTATATTTTTTTTGCAAAGTACTTCTAATTCTATTGTCGTTCTGAAAATGTATCACAAGATGGGGTTCGTATTTAAAAAACGAAAGTTGGAATACCTGGGGCCACATGGTTTATCAGATGGTTTAATTTGGGATGTAATACCATGCAAAATTTCAAATCTCCTCATAAAGCCGTTGAAAAGATATTCAGGTGGTCTCGGACTTTTGGGACACCATGTATAGACATATTATACTGCCTTACTAAGTCCCTGAAGGGTCTTGTCCAGCCAGCAGTAAGCCCAAGTCATATTATTAGGAGGTCAAAATCTCTTATATAGATGTATCACTCTCAACGCTAAGTGGCAAATGTGCCCATCACGGCGTACGGCGCAGCGGACAAACGGATTTTTTTCTTATTGGATTTTTGGATTTTACGTACCTTGAAATGTGAAATATCAAATTTTGAGGGGGGTGATTTTTTTTCGTGACGATTCCAAAGGTTTATTATTGAAAATAATAAACCAATACCACATTACCTACTCACCAGAGCTGTCCCGAATGATGGCTATGAAAATGATGCAACAATATAGTGTTGATCTCATTGTACTGTGTTTTTTAGTTATTTTACCAATGTAAAATCTGAAATCAAAAGCCAAATTTTAAAACTGGTTGGAACTCCTCGACAATGTCTGGTGGCCCGCAGTTGTGAGAGCATGCAATCTAAAAAAAAATATCCTAGGAACATAATTGATATACTCTCTAGTTATCTTGATAATCAAGAAGTAGTATATCAAAGTAAGTACGTCAGAATCAGGAAACCAATAACAAAGGTTGCCCTCCAGGAAGTGTAGCTGGGCCATTTATATGGAACCTTGTAATGGATGAACTACTATGTAAAGAACCCGAGGGAACAGTTATTGCTTATGCAGATGATATTTGTGTAGTCGTAAGTGGACCAACAAGAAAAATATTGATTCAGCAGGGAAATCCGGTAATAACAGAAATATTGAAATGGATGGAAGAACAGAAATTGAAATTGTCAGTAGAAAAATGTGGATGGATGCTAATGAAGGGAAGCCTAGTTAATCCTCCATCTATTGGCAAAATATATGGAAGAAACATGCAAAGAAAAACAGTGATGAAATATTTGGGAATGATGATAGATGAAAAATGAAACTGTAGTGAGCATGTGAAGTATGTGAGTGAACGAATGAGGGTCTTGATATGAAGAAACATACAAAGAAAAACAGTGATGAAATATTTGGGAATGATGATAGATGAAAAACGAAACTATAGTGAGCATGTGAAGTATGTGAGTGAACGAATGAGGGTCTTGATATGGAAGAAACATACAAGGAAAAACAGTGATGAAATATTTGAGAATGATGATAGATGAAAAACGAAACTATAGTGAGCATGTGAAGTATGTGACTGAACGAATGAGGGTCTTGATGATGAGTATGAACTATAATGTAAGAATGAAATGAGGAAAAGTCAGGAGAAGCATGAAAATAATTTATGAAAGAGCTCTGATGGCCATCTGTACGTATGCGTGTGAGATCTGGGGACACACAATGTTAGTCAAATATAAAGCAAAAGTTATGTTGTCTGGCCAAATATTATGTGCCATAACTCTAGCTGGCATATAGATCGGTTATTCTGGATGCTGTGTTGGTACTTGCTCTGTGTTTACCTATTGATAAGGCTATCCTTATAATGGGAATGTATGCAGTATGGGAATGTATCGTTTAATAGTGAAACTAGTTTGAATGAGTTTACTGAAAGAATGAATGAAATTGAATGGAATAAATGGCAGAGCGAATGGAATGAATCGAGGAAAGGGAGAGTCACGTATGAATGGATTAATAATATTAGAGCGTGGGAGAATGAAGAAGAAGTACGAGATGAATGGAATAGATGGCAGAGCGAATGGAATGAATCGAGAAAAGGGAGAGTCACGTATGAATGGATTAAAAATATTAGAGAGTGCAAGAATGAAGAAGAAGTACGAGATGAATGGAATAGATGGCAGAGCGAATGGAATGAATCGAGAAAAGGGAGAGTCACGTATGAATGGATTAAAAATATTAGAGAGTGGGAGAATGAAGAAGAAGTACGAGATGAATGGAATAGAGGATTGATTGAAATAATTACGGGACACGGGGAATATAAATACCATCTGCACAAAATTGGCAAGAGGGACTCTCCTCTATCTGACTGTGGTGAAGGATACATAGGATCAAGAGCTGCCCACATTTCTTAGAAGAGCAGAAAGAGTTGAGAGAAGAATTTCTTGAGTGGCCAGAAAATGGACTGAAAGTTATTATGAAACTACCAGACATGAGACATCTAATAGATTCGTTTAGAAATGAGAACCAGCTGGACAATCTGGACATAGAGTTGAATACGACAGGGGGCCCGTTCTCGCAATTTGGGCGGGCTGTCCGATTTTTTTTCCTTTTGCGGGTGGCGGTGAGTTTCGAGGCGGAGTGTTCACATTACATCGTGTTGGGTTTGGTGTGAGCGGTTCGGCTTGGGATGCGTTGCCGCCGGATAGCCCGTGGATGGGGCTGACGGCTCGTGTGGCGTGCGAGATTTGGCTGTAACTTGGTTTTTATGTTACAGGTAGCACTAGAAGATGGGCTAACATATGGGAACCGTACATTTTAATCATGTTGATCTTTTGCTGTTCTTTTTTTTTTTTTTATTAATATTCTTGTATGTCTTGAGAGAGGGAGGGAGAAATTGGTGACCTCTCCCTCCTTCTGCCAGAATGAGTTAACTTGAATGTTTGTTGTTCTTTTTTATCAAATTTATTTTAAGTAAAAATAAAGGAAAAAAGAGAAAAAAATTATGTAGACTGGCTGGAGGAATGAACGGGGGATTGAGGCGAAAGCCAGCAGGCGCCCCCTTTCAATCACCTACCAGGGGTGGCTGGAGGGTCTACGTAAAAAAAAAAGTGCTCAACTCCATTCAGCGGACCAAGTGATCTGAGCCCATGAGCGTCTCACAGGTCTCGCTTACACGTAATGTTCTTTTATTAGTCTTTTGGTTTATTATTTTCAATAATGAACCTTTGGAATCGTCACGAAAAAAAAGAATCTCTCAGAACGCTTTTTAACCCTAGATTGCTGGAGTACTTTTTTTGTACGTTATTGCTGGACATGCGTCATTTTGACTCACCACTCATTTTTCCAGGATTTCTTCGGTTGGTTGGTTTCATTTGGTTTAAAGGTTATATCACATGAGTTTTTTTACCCTCCTGGTGTTGGCCATACCATACCAACTACTCACATTATCCTCACCCTTCTAGGTGGGACCAGGAAATGCCAGCAGGATTTTTTTAAGTTGAGAAAAAATACTATTTTTTATTTAAAAGAAAATGATTGGATTTATTGGTTTAAGTGTAACAAATAAGTACAGGAAAAGTAATTATGTCAGTTCAAATTTCATAACCCCCCTATAAAACGTCAAAATGACTCACCAAAAAACTAGCGTTATCGCCGGAATTGCGTCAAAATGACTCACTAACTTTTACGAAAAATTACTCTATAAAAAAAACAAATAAACAACTACGGATGTGCTCAATTCAACATCTTAATTGAAACTGAATGTGCGAGGAATACATGGAGCCTCAAAGGGATCGAACAAAAAAGAGGGGGAAAAATAGAACCAAAAAATAGTCCTTGCTACAGACGAGTATAATTTTCAAAGAGCAAAAAATTAATCTAAGTCTAACTACCTATTTGTACTGTAATGTCGAAAATTAATCGAAAGAAAACCACTAATAATTAACATATCATTTAAAGATTTAGGTACGCGTTAGCCAGCGTCTATGGCACGTTGAATACACCAGTTAGATCACTGAGGTTACGCAACGTCCAGCGAGGTTGTTCTATGTGGATGTCCATGTGAATTCGCGCTTTTGTGATGCTGGCTTTTTTTCCGACCCATCCAAGGCTGGGTGAGGTCAATGTGGGTGAGGTTTGCAAATTTTCAGCCAATGGAGGATAAAAAAAACTGAAGTGGTAGTCCAACTTGCACTGAAGTGGAGTTTTAGAATGTGGCCCTAAATCTTGGGCCACATTCGCTGGACGTTGCGTAACCTCAGTGATCTAACCAAAAAACTAGCGTTATCGNTTTTCAGCCAATGGAGGATAACAAAAAACTGAAGTGGTAGTCCAACTTGCACTGAAGTGGAGTTTTAGAATGTGGCCCTAAATCTTGATGTTAAAGAGACGTTAAGCCAAATTAAAAAAAAAAAAAGATTTACGCTGCTCTAAAAGAAAAGTGTAGCATCTCAATTCTTGAGACATTTCAAGAGAGCAAAAAATACAAAAACAAGATGAAAGACAGTCATTTTGGGACAAATTTGTATGTCGCTTACTGGGTTCTGTGTCACCGACGAAAAAAAAAATGTACACTAAATTAAAAAAAAATTGATTATGATGATGATGATATCAAATATGATTTCGTTACTTGAAGTCATGCCGGTTGAAAAACAAAAGAAAAATGGGGAAAACCTTAAAACTAGAAGTAAAAATGAATATTATTTACCTAATAAACAATATGTAAGTTGAAATCGACTGATGACCTGTTGACTAAATATTGAAATCAAGAGCAAAAATAAATTCAAGATGGTAGACATGGTAGACTGGTAGGTGCAGATGGTAGACACCAGTGGCGTACACAAGGTGGGTCCAAGTCCGCCCCCATACAATAAAAATAAATTGAATAATGTACCTCTACGTGTACAACACTGGTAGGTGCAGATGGTAGAAATCAGTGGCGTACACAAGGGGGGGTCCAATTCCGCCCCCCTCAAATAAATAAATTGAATAATGTACCTCTTCGTGTATAACACTAGGTGCAGATGGTAGAAATCAGTGGCGTACACAAGGGAGGGTCCAAGTCCGGCCCCCCACAAAAATATTGAATGTTTTTATGCGCAAACAGTGATCTAATACAGTATTACCTTTCGCACGGTTAGCGGGTATAAATAACTTCCTCACCGTTTCACCTCCGTAGAACAAATAACTTCAATTTAGTGGACTTCATAGGTAGATATATGTTGGAGGGTCTTAACATCACCCCCTCTCCCGCTCATGTTTTCACCGGACCAGGCTGGCGATTTTGGGGATAAATATGAATAAAATACGAAAAAAGAAACATGTGTGCCATGCACAAACATTCTTTTAAGGAATCAATTACTTAGATCTAACCATTAACATTGAAAATAACAAACTTACAACTAAAATATATCGCAAACCAACATATGCAATAATACCTGCAGATTCATTCCATCCATGGAAATACAAAAGTTCGGCAATAGAAAGTTTCATATATAGAGCTATCAAATGTACAACTGAAGATGAAGACTTGAAAGTAGAAATCCAAACAATAAGAACAATAGCAAAGAATAATTGATACAAACCAGAAACAGTAAACCAAATATACAACAAAGTAATCAAGAACATCACAAGATCAGAAGATGAAAGAAAAGAAAAAGAAAAATATTCGGGAAGCATAGAATATGTAGGGAAGGACACCAAGAAAATAATCAAAATATTCAAACAAAACAACATTAACGTCACCACTAAATCTGCAAAATCTGTATTCACTAAAATCAAGAACAATACAAACAACAACCAGGACAATACAAAGAATAGTGTAGTGTATCAAATTTCATGCTCAGAATGTAAACAATCGTACATAGGAGAAACAGGAAGACAATTCAATACGAGAGTCAAAGAACATCATGCAGATTACATCTATGAGAGAAGGAAGTCGCTGTTTGCGGAACACTTGAACACAACCAAACATGCTTACAACACACCAAATGAAAATTTTAAGAAATGAAAGCAAATATAGGAAAAGAAAAGTACGAGAAGAATTAGAAATTAGTAAAGTTAGGAAAAATAATATTGAACTAATCAATGGAATGAATGAGTTTAAAAGTGGGAGAATGTTCCAATTTTGCAAATGATGTTGTGTCTATAGACTATTATTATAATAATATTGAACTAATCAATGGAATGAATGAGTTTAAAAGTGGGAGGATGTTCCNAAAAAAAAAAAAAAAAAAAAATTAATTTTAATTTTCCAATTTTTATTTTTAGTATTTAATTTTCTCATTTTAATTTCTAATTTAATTAATTAAACTCTAAATCGGTATTGTCAATTATCTATACATTTATATCTTACGATTCTTCTAACAATTTTAACTTAAAAAGAATTTCAAATAGAAAAAAAGTAGTATCAACTGCAAATAAATTGTTGAGTCACGAGCGCTTTCGTCTTTTTTTCTATTTTGAAATTTATTTTTTTATATTTCATAATGACTGCAAACATCCTATATACCTACCATCTCTAAATTTAAAAAGAATTATCTTTTTTTAAAACCCTTTGTTTCTTCTCTTTTGTTACATCTATCAAAAATGTAGTAAAAACTAAAAAAAAATATCATTTTTGGAATTGGAACCTGTTTTACGACAATGTCAATTGTATGAAATTATGACTTAGATTTGTTTAGCGTTCCCAAAACTATATTTTCTTCTTTTTTCATAGCCGTTACTCACCCCTATTATATGACAATTTATTGATTCCCAATTTCAGGGGCATACACAGGATTTTTTTTTCGGGGGGGGGACTGGCTGGGCAAAATGTATACCATAACAGCATCGTGGCGTTGAACCCATCTACGATCAAACCACGTTGAATACACCAGTTCCCGTCAGATCACTGAAGTTAAGCAACGTCGGGCGTGGTCAGTACTTGGATGGGTGACCGCTTGGGAACACCACGTATCGTTGGCTCTTTTTTCCGGCCCAACCCAGGCTAGGTGAGGTCAATGTGGGTAACTGGTTTGCAATTTTCCAGCGAATGGAGGGCAAAAGCCCCGTCTTGAATGACCAATAGATGTTTATGAGACATTAAGCCAAATGAAAAAAAAGAACCCACCTAGTTTCACAGAGAGATAATGTAAACAAAGTGTAAATATAGAGCTATAAATATAGGGTTTTACAAAGACAGTTTTCAAAGCAGGACCGCCTGGTGGTTGTTAGGCGCCAGGGGCGAGATTTCGAAATGCGCCCCCTCCCCCAACGATAATCAAATGTTTCTAGATATAAAAGGCGTAGCAAAGCCCTATAAGACCGGCATCTGGGGCGGTTTGCCCCACAGTTTCTACGCCTCTGCCTATTAGTGATGTACTCTATCGCGCCTCTTCTTTAAGAGGTTTGTCTTCTTTAAGAGGTTTGGATTTCTTCTGTTTTTCCCACATCACCCAGGAGGTAACAGAACGAATGCATTTTTTTATAGAGGAAATCCCCAAGAGCTCTAAGAAAACCTCTGTTAGTTTATGGGAACCTGTCTTACTTGGGAATATATTAAACTTCAACCCAAGTTGTATTTTTAAATTTCTTGTATTAAATTGATATGAATGGGCAACAAGTTTAAAGTTCTATCTATTGCCGTTCTCATTTTAAGCAGGATATGGGAAAACGCTAAAAAGCGGCATAAAACCGCCAGGTATATTCAATTACCACCAAAAGCTTGTTTTGCGGTCATGGCATAAAACTAACGTACATACCAAATTTCAAGTCTCTAAAACTTGCCGTTCTTGAAATATCTTGTCCACAGGCAGACACATACACACGGACCAATGGCTGAAACTCGAGATTCGGGTTCTGGGGACCCCAAAATGTGTTTTGGCATTGAAAACTCGACATCGAAAATTTCAGCCCATTAAAATA
>CM022876.1:4115786-4129246 GCA_012654025.1 Pachypsylla venusta | reverse complement strand
CATTCAGCAACACATTAGCGTTTTGAATAAGATAGCATTCAGCAACACATTAGCGTTTTGAATAAGATAGCATTCAGCAACGCATTAGCGTTTTGAATTAAATAGCATTCAGCAACACCCATACCTATTCATAATTTATAATGTTAAGGGAAGGGGGGCGTGGGAGGCTTTGATTTCAAGAAAGGGGGGGCACGGTACTGGACTATATGATAAATCAGTTCCGCAAATTTCACATCGTTACGATAAAGCATTAATATAGGTACTTATGCCGTATAGAGTTGCCAAAATTATATGTAAAAATTCACAAAGTCGAAAATCTCGAAAACAGTTAGAGTTATATATTTTTTATAGAATATAAAAAATTGATATTGCAACAAATGATATACCTAAATTTCAGCTTTCTACGACAATCAGAACTAGAGATATAGAGGGTGCCACTAAAGCGACACAAGGTGTCCGCGGGTATTCTTTTTTATGAAAATCTCGAGTTAAGGCCAGAAGGACCCGATATATAAAATCCCGCTTCTTCGAGTTTAACACAGTGGCCATGGTAAGCGCGAGGTGGAAAAAAAAGAAAAAAAATATGAATTTTTGACAATTGAAAGGTGCTCGAAAAAAGGGTTTCCATTGACGGAAAAAGGTAAGATAAAAGTTGAACTTCATCTATTGCAAATGCCAACGACGAATATGAAAAGAAAAATTTACAAAGTTTAGTTGAAAAGGGTCAGAATTTAATGTAAAGTTGCCTACAAACTAGGTTTAGCGTACTTATATCACGCTCGTTTTGATGGTTAAGTTTCTGCCTCTCAAATCCAAGGGTCCCGGGTTCAATTCCTAGCTGTGCCTAACTGATGAGTTCAAACAAGAACGAAACACGTGTCTTAGGCTGCTTTGTGGATAGGTATTTATACATTGTTCTATCTCCGTTGACAAATCAAGGCAAATGTTAAAAATATATTCATGGTTTAGATCAATTGTCACTAAATGGTTCCACTTAAATTCGTTGTTAGCTCGTTTTGTTCTTCTTGGCTTTGCAAAACTAGCGTTTTGCTAGATAATATAGATAGATCCATTTGTATGTCTTGCATTATCTGGGCACGGCCTTGTATGTCCCCTCTTATTTTGACCAATAGACAAGGACCACATTAGTCTCTTGACCTTGACGAGGAAGGACCATCATTCATGAAGGGTTGATCCGGCGGAGGCAATCCAATATTATTCAACTCATTTTCCAGCGCTCTTATATCCCTGTCTATGCTTCCAGTTGTTCTTAGTAATTGAGATAGATCCATTAGTATGTCTTGCATTATCTGGGCACGGCCTTGTATGTCCCCTCTTATTTTGACCAATAGACAAGGACCACATTAGTCTCTTGACCTTGACGAGGAAGGACCATCATTCATGGAGGGTTGATCCGGCGGAGGCAATCCAGTATTATTCAACTCATTTTCCAGCGCTCTTATATCTTTGTCTATGCTTCCAGTTGTTCTTAGTAATTGAGATAGGTCCATTAGTATGTCTTGCATTATCTGGGCACGGGCTTGTATGTCCCCTCTTATTTTGACCAACAGACAAGGACCACATTAGTCTCTTGACCTGGACGAGGAAGAACCATCATTCATGGAGGGTTGATCCGGCGCAGGCAATCCAATATTATTCAACTCATTTTCCAGCGCTCTTATATCCCTGTCCATGCTTCCAATTGTTCTTAATAATTGAGATAGGTCCATTTTTATGTCTTGCATTATCATTGATACGTAATCAATATAAGTTTTTAACGATATCAATTCACTATTTATCTCCTTCTTTAATTCATCTATTCTATCTGTAGAGGGGTTTATTTGAGATTTCAGAACATTAATTTGATTTGTCATATATTTCTTAAATACTTCCTTTCTGTTCAGTCCTACAGAAATGCCTTCTATCACGTTTCTGTAATGTTCTAATTGTTCCCTTGAACGTGATTCTATAAAATAAAATAAAAAAAATAGAAAATTTGTTACCGGATAAAGTTAATTAATATATAGGGTGTCCAAAAGTCCGAGACCATTTGAATATCTTTTGAACAGATTTATGTGGAGTTTTGAAATTTTGCATGGTATTATACCCCAAATTAAACCACCTGATGGTGTGACCAATATTTCAGGATCGGGTCCCATGTGATTCCCAGGGGGTCCAACTTTTGTTTTTTTAAATACGACCCCCCAACTTGTACATTTTCAGAAAATAGAATTACTTTGCAAAAAAATTTACATGTCTAGCGTGTTTGGTTTCAAAATGGCGGGCATTTGAAATTTCCAAGATATGACTTTCAAGAGTGTCTAAAACTAGGCGAATTTTTTGCAATGGGATTTTGAATGATTGTATAGGACACCAATGTTGAGGAACCTGCTTTTTAGACATAATTCGCCTAGTTTTAGACACTCATGGAAGTCTTGGAAAAATTTACACGTCTAGAGTGTTTCGTGTTTGGTTTCCAAATTGCGGCCATTTGAAATTTCCAAGATATGACTTCCAAGAGTGTCTAAAACTAGGCGAATTATTTCTAAAAGTAAGCCCAAGTCATATTATTAGGAGGTCAAAATCGCTTATATAGGTAGATGTATGTATCAAAAATTGTTTAGCCAAAATGGGACCTATATCCAAATCGGCCAACGCTAAGTGGCAAAAGTGCCCATCACGGCGAAGGGCGCGGGGGACAAATGGATTTTTTTTTTATTCGATTTTTGGATTCAACGTACCTTGAAATGTAAAATATCAAATTTTGAGGTGGGGGGAATTTTTTTTTGTGACGAATCCAAAATTCATTATTGAACCAAAAGTAGATACTGACTATCTCTTTTCAGACAGAGTGAATCATTATTACATTTCTCTTGTGAGATAAGTAAATGAAAAGTTTAGTATCAAGGAGAGNCTCCCCCCTCAAAATATGATATTATACGTTTCAAGGTACGTAGAATCCAAAAATCGAATTAAAAAAATCCGTTTGTCCGCCGTACGCCGTGAAGGGCACTTTTGCCACTTAGCGTTGACCGATTTGGATGAAATTTGGTATATAGGTCCATCTGGGCTCTAATTGTGCCCCGAAATACATCCTAGGCGATTTTTGCCGCTTTCTGGCGGTTTTCATCATCGGCGTCTAAAAGGAGAATGGTAGGAGCTAGAGATTTGAAATTTGGTAGGTATGTCAAATTTACGGTCTAATTACGCCCCAGATTTGGAATCGTCACGAGAACCCGCCTTCAATTTTTTTTTGGGGGGGGTACCCCCCCTTTTTTGCAGGAAAAATAATAAACCCCGGTGTCACATTGGCAGAGTTTTTTAGTTCGGTAGTGTCCAACTGCTCAACTCCATTCAGCGGACCAAGTGATCAGAGCCCATGAGCGGCTCGCTTACACGTAATGTTCTTTTATTATTATTTCTTTCTCAGACCACTTTTTAAACATTATGCGGGGAGCTTCTTTTTCACTTTAAATCAACTCTGCCAATGTTAGACACGGATTTATTATTTTACTGGCTAAAAAAATACTGTGGGGCATCATTAGACCCTAAATTTTACATACATACCCAATTTCAAATCTCTAGCTCTTACCATTCTCTTTTTAGACAGCAACACTGAAAGCCGCTAAATAGCAGCCAACGGTGCCTTTGATTGCACCCAAAAGTTTCGGGGGACAATTAGATCCCAGATTGTGACCTATATCAAATTTCATCCAAATAGATCAACCTTATGTAGCAAAAGTGCCCATCACGGCGTACGGCGGACAAAGAGATTTTTTTACCGATTTTTGGATTCTATGTACCTTGAAACGTAAAATATCAAATTTTGAGGGGGGGATATTCTTTTCGTGACGATTCCTAAGGTCAATAAACCAAAATATCATCTATATTTATAAAACGCAAAGCCCAGTTGGTATACTGACCCACTGATAATAAACGTAGAGACTTGAAATTTGGCACACAGGTCCCTTTTAGTATGTAGGTGCGTAATAAGAAGTAAAACATCGAAAGTTTAAGTGGGAGCAAGTTACCGCCAAAAATGACGCTTTTTAGCGGGTCTTTTTGCAATTTTTTTCTGGGCAAACTAAAGAAGATAACAAAAAATTACCTAGAATGGACCCCCATAAACAATATAAAATTTGAAATTTTCCAGTTTCTCCCCGATTTATGGACGGTTTTCACCACCAAAAAATTGGAATTGAGAAGTACCACTTCGGGATGAGCGAGAAAGCTGAAATTCGATACAAAAGTGTTCCGCTGTACAAAAAGTCATATCCTTGAATAAAATATTGAATTTTCGAACTAGGAGCGGTGCTCACTCTGGGTGGGGCAGTTCCACTAAAAATTCATAATTTAGTTCCACCAAAAACCGATAGTTAAGAAGTATCACTTCGGGATGAGTCAGAAAGCTGAAATTTAATACGAAGTTTTTTGGCAGTGCAAAAAGTAATATCCTTGGGTAAAATATTGAATTTTCTAAATAGGAGCCGTATTCACTCTGGGGGTCGATTCCACCAAAAATCTAAAATTGAGAAGCTTTAATTTTGCGATCTCGAAATTGATGTTGAATTTCGTAACCGTAGCGAAGCACGGGAAAACAGCTAGTCTATAGTAACGCAAAGCCCAGTTGGTATACTGACTCACTGATAATCAACGTAGCTCTTCGATAGCTAAACCTAGAGACTTGAAACGTGACACACAGGTTCCTTTTAGTATGTAGGTGCGTAATAAGAAAGAAAAAAGTTCAAGTGGAAGCAAGTTACCAACAAAAATGACGCTTTTTAGCGTTTTTTCTGGGCAAACTAAAGGAGATAAGAAAAAAATGACCGAGAATCCCCCCCCCCCACATAGTATATAAGGACAACTAAGGGACATAACGAAAAATGAGCCAATATGGACTATGGACCCCTCAAAATAGTATATAAGGATCCCATAAAAAATATGAAAACTGGAATTTTCCGGTTTCTCTCCGATTTATGGGCTGTTTTTAACACCGAAAAATCGGAATTGAGAAGTATCACTTCGGGATGAGCGAGGAAGCTGAAATTCGATATAAAGGTGGGGTCGGTTCCACCAAAAACCCATAATTGAAAAATAACAAATGGGGATGAGCGAGAAAACCGAAATTTTATACTAAGTTTATACTGAATATTATATTATTTTTATATTATTTTATTTTATAATATTATTATACTGAAAGTTATATCCTTGAGTAAAATATTGAATTTTCTAATTAGGAGTCGTGCTCACCCTGGGGGTCGGTTCCACCAAAAATCTAAAATTGAGAAGTTTTAATTTGCCGATTTACCAAAATTGAGGGGCGGGGTTCTCGTGACGATTCCAAATCGGGGTCGTAATTAGACCCTAAATTTGACGTACCTACTAAATTTGACGTACCTAGGTACTAAATTTGAAGTCTCTGGCTCTTACCATTCTCTTTTTAGACAGGATTAATGAAAACCGCTTTAAAGCGGTAAAAACCACCAGCGGTATATTTGATTGAACTCAAAAGTTTCGGAGCTAACTGAGACCCCAAATATGACATACATACAAAATTTCAAATTTCTAGCTCTTACCATTCTCCTTTTAGACAGCAATACTGAAAACCGCTAAAAAGCGGCAAAAATCGCCAAGGGTGTATTCGATTGCACCCAAAAGTTTCGGGGCGCAATTAGAGCCCAGATGGGTCCTATATACCAAATTTCATCCAATCGATCAACGCTAAGTGGCAAAAGTGCCCATCACACAGCCATACGGTAGACAAACGGATTTTTTGCATTCGATTTTTGGATTCTACGTACCTAGAAACGTATAATAACAAATTTTGAGGGGGGGGGGGGGGTATTTNGGGGGGGGGGGGGTAATTTTTTCATGACGATTCCAAAGCTGCATTATTGAAAATAATAAACCAAAAGAGAAAACCTTAAAACTAGAAGTGAATATTACTTACCTAATAAACAATATGTAAGTTAAAATCGATAGATGACTTGTTGACAAATATTGAATGTTGGCAAGAGGAAAATAAATTCAATAATGTACCTCTACGTGTATAACACTGGTAGGAGCAGATGGTAGATATCAATGGCGCGCCCAATGGAGGGGCAAGTCCGCCCCCCCCAAATTAAAATAAATTCAATAATGAACCTCTACGTGTATAACACTGGTAGGTGCAGATGGTAGAAATCAGTGGGGCGCCCAAGGGGGGGGCACAAGTCCGTCCCCCCAAATTAAAATAAATTCAATAATGTACCTCTACGTGTATAAGACTGGTAGGTGCAGATGGTAGAAATCAGTGGCGCACATCCGCCCCCCAAGCAAAAAAAAATTAATGCTTTTATGCGCAAACAGTGATCTAATCCAGTATTACCTTTTGCACGGTTAGCGGGCATAAATAACTTCCTCGCCGTTTCACCTCTGTAGAGCAAATGACTTAAAAAACTTTAGTGGAATTCATAGGCAGATATTTGCTGGAGGGTCTTAACTTCACCCCCCCCCCCCCCCCCCCCTNCCCCCCGCCCCGCTCACGTTTTGACCGGACCAGACTGGCGATTTTATATGGATAAAGTACGAAAAAAGAAACATGTTTGCCATGCACAAACATTCCCTCAAAATCCCGGAGATTTCTTCAAACTTCTTAACATTTCACCTCGAAAAATAAATGAAATGAACAGTTTTATTATTTTTGGATAAAACCTCCCGCCCACGGAATTCAACTCAGGCTATAGTCCTGACGGTTAGAGCGTATCTTAATAATAAAGATGAAAACACCCCCTTAACTCTTCAAAGTTAATAATAAAGATGAAAAGTAGATTGTATCTACAGGGTGCGACAAATAGTTCTCCCAATTTTTAAAAAATCGTGGGAGGAGGGAGGAGCGTGGGGTTTGTGATATTCAACAAGAAATGACATCTAGTTGTTAGGTGTCGCAATGGTTTGGTCGCCCGAGCACGTTCGTTGTCAAGCTGTTTTTTTAAAAAAAGTGAATCCATTATAGCCACTCAGAGGGCGTTTCGCACAAGTTATGGTTTGCACTTCACAGATCCAGTTCCGGATCGAAAAATAATTTTGTGGTGGGTTCACAGCTTTAGGACCACATCATTAGCTTTAGACTGTATGGAGTTACGGCCCATGTTCTCCGGTCACGTGATCTCTTTACAGCATGACATTTCGTGGCCCTCTCGCTCGCCGGATATAAGTCTCTGTGACTTTTTCCTGTGGGCTTACCTCAAGGCTGAGGTCTTCAAATATCGCCCTGGGATCTTTGAAGAGTTAAGGCAGGCAACTCTGGAAGAAATCATCCAAATTGATGCTGACGAGAGTTATGGAAAACTTCCGCGAAAGACTCCAAATCCAAATGTGCATCATTCGCCAAGGCCGTCATTTGGACGACATTATTTACAAAACATAAATGAAAAAAAAAAAAAAAACTAGAATACACAAGCTTTCAGAATATAAAATATTTTTTCAAATATCTCATTTCGTTTTTATTTACCAGCTCTGTCAAACGTGGGAGAACTAACTGCCGCACTCTGTATTTCCAAAAATATTTTCATACGAGAGCTTGACCGTTCCTTTTGACACATTAGTTTCTCGACCGTTTCCTCTTGTCAATTCTTTTCTGACACCATACCTGGGATGACTGATTTGGAATATTTCCCGTCCGTTTGTACGTTTCAAAGCTGTCATTCTTTTCCTACAGACCTCATGATTTAGTGAAAGTTCAATGCATGTCTCCGTCTCCTTGTTCTAGAAGTGTCTCCTTGGTGTAAATATTAGGTATCATCAGATAATCCACATCTAATGTGGATTTAATGTGAGTAGCGACTAATGGCGGTATTACAAGAGCAAACAAATATATACCTAGTGCAGTGGCCACTGTAATGCTGTGATACCCACAAATCTAGGTTGTGACAATGCAATACTATGCGTTAACACAAATATTAAACATACACACTACACACACGTTTATAATAAATATAAATTAGTCTTGTAAATATGATAAATATTATTGTTCTTTATTCTTTATAAATTAATGATATTACAATTTAGATGAAAAAATATTAAGTTCAAAAATGTGCTTCTAGATTATTCTGAAGACATAACAAAAAACATCAGAGTTGTAGTAAACATTTCGATCTTCGATATATGCATATCAATTGGTACACATTACTGATATTAATCGATCTGCATATCTCGATAAAAACCTTACAATTATCACAAGATTCCAACATAATTTCAACATAATGTGTTTTATATTTCAATATCCTGCTGCAAATGGTTTTGATTATCACAAGATTCCAACATAATTTCAACATAATGTGATTTATATTTCAATTTCCTGCTGCACCTGCTTTTGATTATCACAAGATTCCAACATAATTTCAACATAATGGGTTTTATATTTCAATTTCTTGCTGCAACTGGTTTTGATTATCACAAGATTTCAACATAATGTGTTTTATATTTCAATTTCTTGCTGAACCTGGTTTTGATTGTCATAGGATTCCATCATGATTTCTTCATATTCTAAACTTTCATCATTATTAAGCGTTGATATTTGATTGTCGGTTAATTTATTTTTCAAAATTTCTGGCCAATTTGAAATATCCGCAGTGAATTGTTTATTGAAATGACGTTTAAAGTGCGAATTCAAAGAGGTTGAATGAAAGAAATCTTTGCCACAAAAATCACAATGGTAAGGTTTATTAGCTGAAATCAAAGAACAAAAAAAGGCATCCCAAATTAAAAAAAAAAAAAAAAGATTTTATTGAAACCTGACCTTGAAACGTGAAATCTAGCTTTGAGGGGGGTATATATTTTGGTTTATTATTTTCAATAATGAACCCATGGAATCTTCACAAGAAAAAAACTCTGCCAATGTGACACATGGGTTTATTATTTTTCTGGCAAAAAATAATAACCTTTTTTGCCCCCACCCCCCCAAAAAAAATTTAGGGGGGTTCTCGTGACCATTCCAAATCTGGGGCGTAATTAGTAACCTTTAAAGTTTCGGAGCTAACTGAGACCCCAAATATGACATATATACAAAATTTCAAATCTCCAGCTCTTATGATTCTCCTTTTAGACAGCAATACTGAAAACCGCTAAAAAGCGGCAAAAATTGCCAAGGGTGTATTCGATTGCACCCAAAAATTTCAAGGCGCAATTATTACAGTCCAGCTGGGACCAATATACTAAATTTCATCAAAATCGGTCAACGCTAAGTGGCAAAAGTGCCTATCACGGCGTACGGCGAACAAACGGATTTTTTTTTATTCGATTTTTGTATTCTTATAATATCAAATTTTGAGGGGGGAGGGTAAATTTTTTTTCGTGACGATTCCAAATATTCATTATTGAAAATAATAAACCCCTCAAAATTTGGTATATTTTGATTTATTATTGTCAATAATGAACCTTTGGAATCGTCACAAGAAAAAAAATGCCCCCCTCCTCAGAATTTGATATTTATACCTACGTAGAATTCAAAAATCGAATAAAAAAAAATCCGTGAATGACACTTTTGCCATTTAGCGTTGACCCATTAGGATGAAATTTAGTCCCATCTGGGGTCTAATTGTGCACCGAATCTTTTGGGTGCAATCGAAAGGAGCGTTGGCGGTTTTTGCCGCTTTTTAGAGGTTTCCTGCATTGCTATCTAAAAAGAGAATGGTAAGAACTAGAGTTTTGAAATTTGGCATGTATGTCAAATTTAGGGTCTAATTACGACTCAGAGTATCTTTGTCTTTAGTTTGTCTCCACTAAAGACAAAGAAATTGTAAAATACCTAAGACTATCCTACATCCGAAGTCTTGAGTATTCCTTACAAGACCTACTCAAAAAGTATAAATACAGACCAGCTTTATACTCTCAGCCTTTGACGTCTCTGTTCTCCAGAAAAGATAAAATACCCCAGGATGAAAATAGTGGAGTTTGGAGTATACCTAATTAAATGTGAGTGTCGATGTGAGTATGTACCTATGACGATGAGGAATATAAAAACGCGTACAGAAGAACATTTTGCGGCAGTACGCAACAACAAACCCGACACGTCAAACTTCCTCAAACATATCATTAACACCCACCATGATATGAGAAATACAGAAATGTCACTACTCCACCGAGGTAATCGTCAGATGGAAATCCTACTCTATGAACAAATCTACATCCACTCGTCATTGAGTAAAGGTAAATGCCTCAACGCGATCGTCGACACTGTTCCCAAACTTTGTGTATGAGAGAAATTAGCTGATTGATCACGCGGGTCACCAAACAGTCAGTTTCCTTGAAAATGTCTAAGAAATAGATGAAACTCGAGTCGGAAGTGAAAAGTAAAGGTAGCATTCTGTTCCTCGCGACCGCGACAGGCGGCGGCGACACCACTGCTTTCTATGTTTTTAAATGAAGGACAGAGTGAAGCAGGCGACTGAGGATCGCGACCCTGTCGCTTTGAGAGCAGTACTGTCGCTCCAGTCAGGAGACACATTCCTTTTTTACTTGTGTTTGTGGTTAGTAATTTTTACTTTCTTTCTTATTAATTTCGGTAGAAAATTGAAAATATCTTTTTGTTCTGATGAAGATGAGATGTTGGTTGAGTTGGTTAGTCGAAACCCATTCCTATTAGATGTGAGACTGGACTTCTATAAAGTTAATACTTAATACCTATTGTGAGAATTTTTCTTCTTCCAAACTTAGATGTTTTGTAATTTGAATGTTTTGTTATTTATAAAACTCTGTCGATCTTCGTTCGTTTTTCCGGAAGAAAGCAGGATATGATAAGAACTTCGTCTTCCTCCTCCTTCAATAATCTCACTATCAATCTTTTTTTAGCCGCACTTAAAACGTCGGACATATACACTTTGCACTGTTCAAAACAAACTGTTGCGGGTATCTGTCGCGCGTACCCGTCGCTAGGAACGGAATGCTGCAAATAGCTCGCTGTCGCGAGGAACGGAATGCTACCTTAAGTGAATCCTCGTCTTAAATAACGGGAGTTTTTTTTTTTAAAACTTCTCTCTTCCCAAATGAATCCCACTCAAATTTATCAGACGCCTACTATGTGTTTGCAGAGAGGAACTCGTCCAAAACAATTTGGTAAGAATACTTCTCAAACTCTCTGAGCAGTTGAACCTTAGCTAGAGAAATAGCTTCAACCCCATTACACAAAAAGCCCATGAGGTTGGATTGTACGGATTCCAAACCTTAGGGGGTGAAGCTTAATGAAATGACTATGTGTTTTGAGTATTTTTCGAGAAACCCTGGTCTAGGTGAAACTTTATTGACACCCTGTAAGTTGTACAGAACCGATTCTCTCCTCTCCTCTTTTTCAGATGATACTGGAGACCAATTTTTTCTCTCCTCCCCGAATATTTTCATACCTGAAGGTGTTTTCAGATGATACTGGAGACCATTTTTTTCTCTCCTCCTAGAATATTTTCATACCTGAATGTGTTTTCAGATGATACTGGAGACCATTTTTGGACGAGAATCGTCTCCCACAATACAAAAACGGGCAACCAAACTCTTTTGTAGTCGAATGCATTTTAATATGTCGATTCAAATCAGACTGACGAGTAAATTTTTTGTTGCATATATCACAAGTGTGGGGACGCAGACCTGAAATAAAACATTATTATCATTAACGCCTATTTACACTGCCTGAACATACACGAGCATCGGGCATTCGTGATCGTTGCTCGCCAGTTTTCGACAAGCACGAACACAAACGGGCATTCTGTTCACACTGCTAATTCTGACGACCAGGCTCGAGCACGGGCGAGCATTCGCTTCGAACATGATCGGCTCGCGATGACTGTTTACACTGCCTGAGCCTCGAGCGAATGCTCGTTCGTCACCTCTGTTCGCGACGAATGCTCGGGCAGTGTAAATAGGCCTTTAGAAAGCGAAAATCAACAAGAACCGTCCAAAGTAATTTCACTTTTAACCTAAAATTACGTTGTTTTTCCTTATTGTGCACGTGAGTTCGCTCACTCACGACACTCATCATGCTAATAACATACATAACAAATTTCAAGTCTCTACAATTTATACCTCCACCCGACACTCATCATTCACTATCTCTCATACACACTCATCATCTACTATCTTCTATTCAAACTCATCTTTTTATTTCTCATTCATACCTCCACCCGACACTCATCTTTCGCTCACTCACACAGCGTTAGTAATTGCTCTACACTACTTGTAATACAGAAGTGATGGGGCGTAGACAATTTAAAAAAAAAATCGTATTGTGATTCATTCAGATTGTGATTGTGATTCATGAATCAATGACTAAGCAAAGTGATTTGGCTCATTTGAGTTAGTCAATCATTCATGACTCTACTCTGTACAACTTACCCCTATGAGCTCGCATGTGTTCTTTAAGATGACATAATTGTAAGAAAAACTTTTGACATAGAGGACATTTGTAATTTGATTTTCTATTATGAACACTAAGATGAGCATTCAGACTGAACTTCCTCGTGAAATATTTTCCACATGTTTCACACTGGTACGGAGTGGGCTGCCCACACGATGATTCTAGCGGATTTATTTCTCTGGATCCTGAAATATGAACAAAGATGATTTATTTTTTTTAATCAAATTATTTAAATCTTTGAATAACATGTTAATTATAAGTGTTAAAAAATATTATTCAACCTCCATCCTTAAGGTGCGTATTCCTCGAGACGACTGATACGATCGTCTATGAGCGATGATCGTTCTTCGATTAATCGTTGAACAACTATTGTTGGTGGCTATGTTCCTTGGAACGATTTTAACTGAGCATTGTATACGATTTTTTGCAGTCAGTGTGTTTTAGAAGCTTGTGTTGGGTACTTCTTTGTTAAAAATGAGTAAGAGGCAAATTTTCCTGTGCCTTTTGATTAAAGAGATGGAGGACGACAAAATTGTCTACCAATTGTTTGGTATTAAGAGGGCCACAATACGCCCTATGTTTCTCCTCAAAGATGAAGAAGGAGTTTATCAAATATTGATAAGGAACCACCTGCGCCTAGACGACCAAAAGTTTCGCGACTTTCTGTTGAGTAGTTTGACTACGTCTTGGAATTAATAAAGAACGATATCCTCAAAGAATCATACAACAGAAATATGTACCCTGTAACACCCAATGAAAAACTCGCTATTGTGCTGAGGTGAGTGCAACTTAGGGTAAATTATAGGTACAATGGTTGACACCCTACATACATTTCCTCGACAAGTAGATCATCATCAGCAACAGAAAAGGAAGCCATAACCGAAATTTGTGATTTATTATTATGTTGTTATGTTAATATTAAATTTACATAAATTAAAACTAATACCACTATTTATAATTATTATAAAGAAACTAGTTTCGAATCATTCGATTCATCATCAGTCGAGTCGAGTCTAAGTCAAATTCCATCCTTGGACTCGACTAGACTGATGATGAATCGAATGATTCGAAACTAGTT
>CM022876.1:4071794-4088369 GCA_012654025.1 Pachypsylla venusta | reverse complement strand
CATTTTCAAGTGTTAGTCCTGGCTTGGCTGTCAATGCTTCGCCCCCCCCCCCCCGAAAAAAATCTTGGATACAGGCCTGGTATAACGCAACCTATTTTGGTTTATTTTTTTTAAATAATGAACCCTTGGAATCGTGACGGAAAGGTTCATTATTGAATAAACCAAAAAATCTGTTTGTCCGCCGTACGCCGTGATGGGCACTTTTGCCACTTAGCGTTAACCGATTTGGATGAAATTTGATATATAGGTCCCATCTGGTCTCTAATTATGCCTCGAATACACCCTTTCCAGCATTGCTGTCTAAAAGGAGAATGGTAAAAGCTAGAGATTTGAAATTTTGTATGTATGTTATTTGGGGTCTCAGTTAGCTCCGAAATAGTTTGGGTTCAATCAAATATACCGCTGGCCGTTTTTACCGCTTTAAAGCGGTTTTCATTAATCCTGTCTAAAAAGAGAGTAAATTTACTAGGTATGTCAAATTTAGGGTCTAATTTCACCCCAGATTTGGAATCGCCGCGAGAATCCCCCTCAATTTTTTTGCCAGAAAACTAGTAAACCCATGTGTCACATTGGCAGAGTTTTTTTCTTGCCTACGTTGGTTTCTTGTCTTGAACTTTTACCCCCAGTGGCGGCCATTTTGAATATTAATTTAAGTTTTGGCACTTGATAATGATAATGTGTCACCTGTTTTCGTGTGCTTGGCCACTCATGGACACTGCACCATGATAATGCACACCCTCACAGTTCGCTCCTTGTTCGCGAGTTTTTGTCAAAAAAAAGCATACGGCTGTAGTCCCGCAAACTCGATATTCACCAGACATGGCACTCTGCGATTCTAGGGATGTTGCGATATTATCGTTATGGATAAATATCGATATTTTCTTTCGATATCAGGGATTTGATAATATCGGAGGAAAAATGTCAATATCGATATCGAATCGGAATGTCATAGGACACACAAATTTCTGATTTATATATTTAGATAAGTTTTATAAATTTGATTCTCCTTCTCTCTCTTATCATAGTCATCGAAATCGAGTGAGATCTACCATCCACAGAGCTAATATTATATAGACAAGGTTCCCACTCCACATTTGATGTTTAATGTCCTCTAATTATTAACCAAAGTTGAAAATCATTCCCCTGTATACACAAGCCTTTAATATCCTTAAACCTCAAATTAATAGGAAATCAAAAAAATCTAATAATGTAAAAAAAAAATGAACAGAGGGGTGAGATTTCACCCCTTATTAATCACATACCCCCACCCCCAAAATTGGCCTTTTCCTAAAAGGAGAGAGAGTTAATAATCATAAAGACTCTTCGTTAGATTTGAAAAAGTATATACAGGGTGTGCCATTCTTAGCACCCCCACCCCCCATTAATTTATTTTCATATAAACATGGGTTGGTGGTGTAATGGTAAGACGCTTTGACTCTTGAACAGTGAAGAGTTTGTTCAAACCTAGCCAACCCATAAAAACCCATTTTTTTCTGGGCAAACTAAAGAAGATAACGAAAAATGACCAAGAATGGACCCCCCAAAAGAGTATATAAGTAAGGACACCATAAAAAATATAAAATTTGAAATTTTCCGGTTTCTCCCTAATTTATGGACGCGGTTTTCACCACCAAAAAATCAGAATTGATAAGTACCACTCTGGGATGAGCGAGAAAGCTGAAATTTAAAGGCGTTCCCCAGTAAAAAAGTAATATCCTTGAGTAAAATATTGAATTTTCTACATAGAAGCGGTGCTCTCTCTGGGGGGCCGGTTCCACCAAAAAAAAAAGCAAAATTAAGAAGTATCACTTTGGGATAAGCGGGAAAGCTGAAATTTAATACGAAGGTGCCCCGCAGTACAAAAAGTAATAAACTTGAATAAAATATTGAATTTTCTAAATAGGGGCCGTGGAAGGGCATCCAGCCTTTTAACAACTCTGCTTTATATCATACTGGATACTGTGAGAAGCAAGCGAAGGGGTAACAGCCAAAGAAAGTAAGCACCGAACAGAGGGTTGTGGCGTGGTAAAATTGGGAAAGGATAAAGTACAGGGTGCGACAATTATTATTTCTACATTTAAAAGAGCTGGTACATAAATACCAAATGAGATATTTGAAAAATTATTTTGTATTCTGTAAGGTTGTGTATTCTAGTTTTATTCTAATTGTGTTTTGTAAATAATGTCGTCCAAATGACGGCCTAGGCAAGGAATGCACTTTTGGAGTCTTTCACGGAAGTGTTCCGTGATTCTCCTCAGCATACCAGCATCAATTTGATGATTTCTTCCAAAACTGCCTCCTTTAACTCCTCAAAGGTCCCAGGGCCTCGACCTCGAGGTAACACCACAGGAAGAAGTCACAGGGACTCAAATCCGGCGACCGGGGAACATGTCCTGCGGAATCTCACGAGAACGATTGGCTGTATGGGTAACTCCATACAGCCTAAAGTTGTGAACTCAACTCAAAATTGTTTTTCGATCAGGAACTGGGATCCGTGGAGTGCAAACCATACCTTGTGCGGAACGCCCTCTGAGTGGCTATAATGGTTCACTTTTGTAAAAAACAACTTGACAACGAACATTGCAACAACTCAAAACTAGATGTCATTTCGTGTTGAATATCACAAACCCCACGCTCCTCCCACGATTTTTTGAAAAGTGGGAAAGCTAATTGCCGCACCCTGTAAAAAAAGATGGACCCCAATCTGCTTAGCGGTTCATAAATTTGTAAAGTTAATTATTGATCAGAGGTAACCCACCAATATGCACCCAAATCTTAAGTTTCAACCACTGAGTCGTTTGTCTGTCAGTCTGATGTCTCGGTACAAATCGGTACAAACGTAGTACAAACAATAGCACCCACCAAAACAACGAAATTCCACCGTGGACGGGCCAACTTAATGGACCTGATGTCTTGATTAAATGAAGCTGGGAAATGTTTCTGTGGATATGAGAAAGTGTATCAGAACCTCCTTCCTTTATTTTCTTTTTTTTTATTGGACCCTAACCAAATTTGCTGACATCAGGGGAAGACGAGGATGGGAATCTTCAAAAGATACACCCCACGGCCAGACAAAGACCCCAGTCGAGTGGCGTGAAGGTTATGTTGGACTCAATCTCTAACTAAAGGTGGGGTTGAGACCCCACCGATTATTATGACAACTAAACCCACCTTCCCCTCTCTGCCCCGATGTCAGCTATATGATAACAATCTGTCCCGGCACTGCACGAAAGTGCTATTCATCAGGACTATCAGAACCTCCCTAGAATATTGAAAATGTCCCTCATGATTTACAAGTACACAAAATATCAATCATGGATTGTCTCAGGGGATGATACAGAGGTTTCACTCCCCCCCCCCCCCCCCCCCCCNNNCCCCCCCCCCCCGCCCAACTTGGGATTTCTCCTGTAACACGTATCTACACTTATTGCAAAGTGATGCCCCTATCTTTTTTATTTGACTTTCAAAGTTTAGATTGAACTTTTTTTTATACTTTCAATGAGAGCAAAATGATTGTTTGAAACGAGCCTTTTAATTTATATATATTTTTTTAAATAAATTTTAGATTTCTAAAAAAATATGAGGTAATACATTTCCTCTGCTAGTCGCAGTTCTGCACAACTTTGCCCCAACAAAATGAAATTTATATATCAAAAGAAAAAGCTATATATGTTTTTTTTTTTTTTTTTTTTTTTTTTTTTTTTTTTTTTTTTTTTTNTTTTTATTTTTTTTTTTTTTTTTCGTTTTGCAAATATTTATGAGATATATTTCTACCTCCACAAATTCCTCCCCCCTCCAACTTTTCCTCGTGGAAAACAGTATGGAAAATACAAAAAGAGGAAAAAATCTTCATCTAATAGTTGCTATGGTAACTATGGAACCCCTCCTACGAGAAGCTTTTCGGTTGGATTTTTGAAAACCTTCACAGAATTCCCTTTTTTCTTTCTCTCTTTTTCAAAAAGCTTTTAAAATGATGTTTTCCCTAAAAACCCTAAAAAATGTATACCCATTTCCCTTCTCCCCCCCCCCCCTTAAAAAACCAACAAAATTTTTTTTCATCTTTTCCTCCTGTTTTTGTTTTAAAAAAAACAAAAGCTGGATACGATTGCAAAATGGACTCTGAATTTTTTTGGATTTTATTGGTTTATTATTTTCAATAATGAACCTTTGGAATCGTCACGACCCCCCCCCTCAAAATTTGATACTATACATTTCAAGGTAGTTAGAATCCAAAAAGCGAATAAAAAAAAAATCGTTTGTCCGGCGTACGCCGTGATGGGCACTTTTGCCACATAGCGTTGACCGATTTGGATGAAATTTGGTATGTAGGTCTCGTCTGGGCTCTAATTGTGCCCCGAAACTTTTGGGTTCAATCAAATATACCGCTGGCGGTATTAGTCCTGTGTAAAAAGAGAATGGTAAGGGCCAGATACTTCAAATTTAGTAGGTATGTCAAATTTGGAGTCTAATTACGCCCCAGATTTGGAATGGTCACGAGAACCCCCCTCAATATTTTTTGTGGGGGGGTATTTTTTTGCTAAAAAAATAATAAACCCATGTGAGGGCAAAGTTTTTTATGATGTAAATACACGTTGAAATGTTCTTTTCATTGTCCCTTTGGACGAAACCTCCTTCAAGGCCTGTCCATCCAGACTGGAGTCTGTCGCCCAGAGGTCCATCATTTCTCTGTCCTTCTCAGAGTACACACACAATGTGGCCACTATTTACTTTCGTTTGTTATGATGGGTCTGATGTTTATCCTCGAGTCTCTCAGGTTGTTTAAATAAATAGCTTAGGTTCATTCATTGTAAGATATTCTCTTCAGAAGTTCTCAAATTGGGGTAAGGACTCCAAAAATGAAATTGGTATTTTATGATTTGAATCGCAAGTCCCCTGAGAGGAATATTGACATTAGTTTTTATACATTTCAGGGCTGCCTTCTTATACCATTATGAAGCATATCCACCTCTTATAAGTGCATTGAAGAGGCGACCCTAACAACATTTATGGGATATAAGTGATTCCAATATAATTTATATTTTAGTGGAGACGCCAAAATTACTTTTTATTTCTTATATTAAATTAAATAAAATATACAATATTATGTTAAAAAAAAAAAAAAAAAAAAAAAAAANATGTTTAAAAAAAAAATATCAGCCTCCAGGAACAGATGATAACAATTAAAAAAATTAGCAGAGCTGCTGGCTCATAGAGGGTGACGCAATTAGTTATCCCACATTTCAAAAAATCGTGGGAGGGGAAGTGATAGAGGGAGGAGCGAGGGATTTGTGATATTCAACACGAAATGACATCTAGTTTTTATGTGTCGCAATGGTTTGGTCCCGTGAGCATCGTGCGTTCGTTATCGAGGTGTTTATTTTAAAAAAGAGAATATAGTCACTCAGAGGGCGTTCCGCACAAGGTATGGTTTGCACTCCACTGATCCAGTTACTGATCGAAAAACAATTTTGAGTTGGTTTCACAACTTAAGGACCACATCATCAGCTTTAGGCTGTATGGGGCTACGGCCTATGTTCCCCGATCACGTGATCTCCTTACGGCATGACATTTCATGGTTCGCCGGATTTGAGTCCCTTTGACTTCTTCCTGTGGGGTTACCTCAAGGCTGAGGTCTTCAAACATCGCCCTTGGACCTTTGAAGATTTAAATTTTGGAAGAAATCATCCAAATTGATGCTGGTATGCTGACGAGAGTCATGGAAAACTTCCGCGAAAGACTCCAAATGTGTATCTCTCGCCAAGGCCGCCATTTGAAAAATTTACAAAACATAAATGAAAATAAAAACTAGAATACACAAGCTTTCAGAATACAAAATATTTTTTTCAAATATCTCAATTCGTTTTTATTTGCCAGCTCTTTCAAATGTGGAAATACTAATTGCCGCACACCTGGCTACCATCGGACACGATGATGCTACTCATGAATCATACCATAGCAACCAGATATTTATCAAAAGCTTTTGATAAATATCTGGTATGATGTACAGTATGATGCTTTTGTCCACAAACCAGATCAATAAAATTCACTTTTCAACAAGAAAAGTCAATTTTAAATTAGTAAAATATTTTAAACTAATTTTCAATCACAACAGGAATCAAGTTTTCAGCTGTATACATAGAAAATGGTATCGCCCTAGTGAGCTTCATGCCTACCATTTATTGGTATCATTTTGATAACCACTGGCAGTTCAAATAGAGACCTACTCTCGTATGTGATATACACAGATACACTATACTATACCAGATCATCTATGGGAGGTTTTATTGGTCATTTCAATTAACACTTTGAACGTTGTTAAATCAACATTAGAAATATACAAGCCATACTACAATTGAGATACTTGGAATATATGTATACACCTTTAGGATATAGGGGGAAGAGGAGCAAATGAGATAGGTGGTACAAAAAGTGAACCCCTAGGAGTCAGGGGGAAGAGGAGCAAATGGGATAGGTGGTAAAAATAGTGAACCCCTAGGAGTCAGGGGGAAGAGGAGCAAATGAGATAGGTGGTACAAATAGTGAACCCCTAGGAGTCAGGGGGAAGAGGAGTAAATGGGATAGGTGGTAGAAATAATGAACCTCTAGGAGTCAGGGGAATAGGAGCAATTCTAGAAGTCAGGGGGAAGAGGAGCAAATGAGATAGGTGGTACAAAAAGTGAACCCCTAGGAGTCAGTGGGAAGAGGAGCAAATGGGATAGGTGGTACAAATAGTGAACCCCTAGGAGTCAGGGGGAAGAGGAGTAAATAGGATAGGTGGTAGAAATAATGAACCTCTAGAAGTCAGGGGGAATAGGAGCAAATGAGATAGGTGGTACAAATAGTGAACCTCTAGGAGTCAGGGGGAAGAGGAGCAAATGAGATAGGTGGTACAAATAGTGAACCTCTAGAAGTCAGGGGAAAGAAGAGCAAATGAGATAGGTGGTACAAATAGTGAACCACTAGGAGTCAGAGGGAAGAGGAGCAAATAAGATAGGTGGTACAAATAGTGAACCTCTAGGAGTCGGGGGGATTAGGAACAGATGAGAGGATTCTAAAATATATATTTATATCTTAGAATACAAATTATGAAAGGAAATTGTGATTCAAATATCAAGCCTCGAGATTTAGAGTCATATTCTAAAACTCTACTTGATTTCGAGTTGGAGTGGTCACTACCACTTCAGTGTTTTTTTTTTTTTTTTTTTAATTTGGCTTAACGTCTCCTTAACTTCTAATGGTCATTTGAGACGGGGGTTTTACCCTCCTTTCGCTGGAAACTTGCAATCCAGCTACCCACATTGACATAACCTAGCCTGGGTAGGGCCGGAAAAATAGCCAGCATCACGAGGGCACGAACCCACGTGGAATCCCACATGGAACAAACTCGCTGGACGTTGCTTAACTTCAGTGATCTAACGGGAAATGGTGTATTCAACGTGCCATACACGCTTGCAATATTAAAGTTTAAAAATCAATTTAAAATTTCCATAAAAGCTTTGATGCAGATCTCTTCGTACCCTTTTCTGAACAACTTTAAAGAAGAAAAAGAGATTTGAGAAGTTTGTGGGGATTACCAAAGTTCATTTTATGATTATTTCTCCAAGTGTTCATTTTAGTAAAGCTCTTTCTGCTTTAACTTTTATTTCATTTTGTGATCTTGGAAAACTTTTAGTAGGTAGTAAGGAAAATTAATTTTTATCTTAAGATAAAATTTAAATTAAGTAATTGAAAAGAGTATTTTTCTTTCTTCAATTATTTCTTTTGTGGAATCCTGGCGGAACCGTTTTTTTCGTAACTGATCGGGCTGTACTCAGCCTCATGAGGACAATTAAGTATCCATTTTAATGAGAATAGCGATCAATGGCGTCATTTCAAGAACAAAGAAATATGTTATGCAGTGTTAGTTTAGTGTATCATCATAGGTTAACAACCATGGGACTGGTTTGTAACAACTCGCCATGAGCTGTTGATACTTCAGAATCCTTCTCAGTAGCTTCTCCTTGCTTTCTGCATGGTTAATGGAAAAGATATCGCTTTTGGTTCTGCCCTAAGTCGTCTTTTACGACTGTCATGGACTTTGAGTGCCTTGGAAGTCTTCTTTTTATTTCCCTCTATCCACAGGGGACATAGGATGGATATAATGCATTAGCTTCTCCTTGCTTTCTGCATGGGTAATGGAAAAGATATCGATTCCGACCGTTCCTTTAGTCGCCTTCTACGACTGGCATGGAGTTGGATGCCTTGGAAGCATTCTTTTTAAGTTCCCCCATCCACAGGGGCAGTGGCCCTTTTAATACTGTGATAACCAAATATCTAGGAGGTGACAATGCAATACTTTATGCGTTAACACTTTTACATTTACGATCTTCTCAAAAGTCTATCCCAAAAACCTCATGTCTCTTCCCACTTAAATTTCCAGTTTCCCTGTGTTTGGTTTAACGAAATGAAAATTTCTGTTCAAACAATACATATAATGACAAGGATTTAGATATCACTTATGTGATCACACTCAAGTGGAATATCTATTTTAGGGGACAAAATAAAAAAACTGGGGAAGGGAAATTTTCAAGGAATGGGGGATTTGGGGGAGGAAGGTGGGGGGAGAGGGATGAGAGACAAGATGAATGTTGATGGAGAAAATCTACGTTTGAGTGATTTATATATTTCGATATAAACGACACAATTTGTCAAGAGGGATTTTATGTTGAAAAAAAAAAATTGAAGATATTTTCAAATTGATTTCAAAAAATGCCAGGTAGGTATAAGATGGGTGGGGGTGTAGTGGTAGGACGCTCTGACTGGTAAACTGTGAGTCATGGGTTCAAATGTAGCCAAACCATGGAATTCTTAATCTCATTATTTGAGATACCACTATTGGAGGACATGATAGGGTCCGGGATTATTAACCCTAGATAGCCAGGGGGGGGGGTACCCCCCCCCCTCCTTGGCAATACACGTAATTGAATAGAGCTTGGCAATCCTAGGGTTAACATCTAATCCGGGGTACTCAGAGTAACATAATATGCTACCCAGTACACAACCCTTCCACCACCATCACTTTCCGTGATGGACATGGAAGAGGGGTCGGGACTATCAACATCTAGTCCGGCGTCCTCAGAGTAGCATAATATGCTACCCTTTAAAATTTTCGAAAATTGAAATGCCCTTTATTTTCAATCATTTATTTGGACAACTGGCGTTAGACATGTGTTGCCAAATCTATACAACACAACACACACCTGTCGTCTATTCAACACGGGTACAACACAAAAAATGATATACTTCATGTGTTTAGCATTCGAGCATGTCCAATTTTCAAAAAAAAATTGTAACTACGGGCTTTTATTTATTTTTTGACCTGTATATATATCTATACTTATAAAACGCAAAGCCCAGTTGGTTATAGTATGAATATTCTAAATAGGAGCCGTGTTCACTCTGGGGGTTGGTTCTACCAAAAATCTAAAATTGAGGAGATTTAATTCCGCGATCTTGAAATTGTTGTTGAATTTTGTAACCGTAGCGAAGCACGGGAAAACAGCTAGTATAATTATAAAGCTCGCGTACGAGTCCGCAACACATTGGAACAGTTTTATGTATGTCTTTACAAATTAAGCAGAAAGTAACGCAGCACCCAAACACCTTCCAATTCTATGATTTCCATGTCCCGAGTGGATTAACACGAAGGTGCCCGATTGGAATTGCGACGAACATGCACGAGGGAAACTAAAAGTAAAACTTTACACTTTTTTTGGTAACGCTTTTCTATGCTATGTGACAAAGTAAAGACATAAAATGTCGAAAAAAATCCTCCCTCACGAATATATCAGGATAATCTGTTCTTACCTGTACTCTGGATTCTGTTAGACCGATTCTCATAGCGATTTCCTCCCTCATGAATATATCAGGATAATGTGTTCTTACCTGTACTCCGGATTCTGTTAGACCGATTCTCATAGTGATTTCCTCCCTCATGAATATATCAGGATAATGTATTCTTACCTGTATGTTTTGGAGAAACATCTTTCAAGCTCGTTTAATTGGGCGGGAGTGAACCTCGTCCGATGACGTTTTTGTTTATTAGGCTTATTGTCATCTGCAAACAAATAGGAAAAAAATGTGTGTGAATATCACACGACTTTCCTTATCTAATTGAAAAACTCTGCCTATGTGACAGCTATGTTTCACATTGGCAGAGTTTTTTAGTCAGTGAAATCTATGTTTTACATTTAAACAATACCCTCCCACAAAATTTATTAATTTACGTTTCAAGTCGATCCAAAAATACTTCATAAGACGTGATGGACACTTTTGCGACTCAGCCGTGACCGATTTTGATGAAATTTGGTATGAAGGTCCCATTTAGGGTGTAATTGTGCCCCGAAACTAGGGATCCATTCTTAAATTGGATTCTACGTACCTTGAAACTTTAATATATTTATTTATTTATTCGTGACGATTCCAAAGGTTCATTACTGCTTTTATAAATGGTAATTGGAGTGTTTCCATTAATGTAGTCTCCGAAGGGAGCAAACCAGTTTCATTGGGTGACGGTCCTAAACCCGTGTAAAGAGAGAAGTTTTTGTGTTAGGAAGGGCATCCAGCTTTTCAAATACTCTGCTTCAAACCAATGATGGGAGATCATCAGCATAAAGCGAGCTTCTACGCAGTTTCAATTGAAACTATGTGAAACAAGCTAAGATTACCGTCAAAGAGAGTAGGCACAGAACAGAATGTTGTTGCATGGTAGACTTAAGTAAAGCAGTGCCGACCCCAAATTGAATTGGGAAAGGGTGAAGTTAAAGAAGAAGAGAGAATTGGAGTGTTTCAGTTTGGAACGTTCTTCTGTTCTTCTTTAGATTCGACAATATCCCAATCGTCTGTTTGAAAATACCTTCTGTCTCGCTTACCAATCTGCTCAAGTCTGTCTGCTACGAATTGTGTTGACTTTTTCAACGGTGCTGAGATTTTCTTTTCGGTAAAAAAGACAGCTTGACGTAAACCCTCAAGCAGGGCCGTGGCCAAGTTTTTTTTTTTTAATTAAAAAACCCTTCGGACCTCCGTCCGCAGGATTTACGGGCAAGCCAGGACTTACATTAAAATTGTAGAACATAAAGTAAGGTGTTTTTTAATTATTTTCATTTCTCGTATTTGATAGTTCTACCATGTGTCCTAAAGGTTTTCTTTCTTTGATTATTATTATAAAATGGTTTTTCTTCTCAATTTGGACCTACCAGAATTATGAATCCCCGAAAGCGTCAGTCCCGTTGGATCAAAAGTTCTAAAATTTGAAGACGTGTGATCATTGCTGCTGATTTTAAGATCATTTAGACTAGAATGATGATTGTGATGATGATTGTGATGGTGAAATGATCGTTTGATATCATCACAGTCTTTGGGTCCTGTAACAGAAAATGGTATCAGGTTCCAGGTGCTGAGTGTCTTTCAGCAAGAGAGCGCAAAGTGGATGACCCATAACATATTATGTCCAGCAATATGATTAGATGCACCGTTGAAAATGAAATGGTCACATTTTTGGTTTATTATTTTCAATAATGAACCTTAAGAATCTCCTCCGTCTTGAATGACCAATAAAGAGACGTTAAGCCAAATTAAAAAAAAAAAAAAAAAAAAAAAAAGAATCTCCTGTTCAGCTCATATCGATGTATCTAAGGGTATTCGTATTGGAACCTGGAATGTGCGCAGCCTCTTAGAAAAGGGAAAAGTTAACAATGTCGTCAAAGAAATGGAGCGTCTGGAAATACCGATTCTGGGAATTAGCGAGATCAAGTGGCGGGATTGCCGACAATGCAAACTCGATGGAAATCACATATGTTACTCAGGAGACCAGAGTTCACTAAATAGAAATAGAGTTGGCTTCATCTTATCACCCGAGGTCAATATAAGCTTAATCTCAGTATACAGGGTGTCCCAAAAGTCCGAGACCACCTGAATATCTTTTGAACGGCTTTATTTGGAGTTTTGAAATTTTTGCATGGTATTATGTCTCAAATTAAACCACCTGATGGTGTGACCAATTTTTCAGGGGCGGGTCCCATGTGGCCACCCAGGGGTCCAACTTTTGTTTTTTAAATACAAACCCCCATATTGTGATAATTTTCAGAAAGACAATAGAATTAGAAGTACTTTGCAAAAATTACACGTCTAACCTGTTTGGTTTCAAAATGACGGCCATCTGAACTTTTCAAGATTTGGAAAGTTCAGATGGCCGTTGACTTCCAAGAGTGTCTAAAACTAGGCGAATTATTTGCAATGGGATATTGAATGATTGCATAAGACACCAAGGTCGAGGAACGTGCTTTTTTAGACATAATTAGACTAGCTTTAGACACTTCGCCTACTCTTAGAAATAATTCACCTAATTTTGGACACTCTTGGAAGTCATATCTTGGAAATTTGAAATGACCGCTATTTTGAAACCAAACACGATAGATGTGTGAAATTTTTTGCAAAGTACTTCTAATTTTATTTTCTTTCTGTAAATGTATCACAAGATGAGAGTTCGTATTTAAAAAATAAAAGTTGGGCCCCCTGGAAAATTGGTCAGACCTTCAGGTGTTTTAATTTGGGATATAATACCATGCAAAATTTCAAATCTCCACATAAGGCAGTTCAAAAGATATTCAGGTGGTCTCGGACTTTTGGGACACCCTGTATAAAATATCACAAAGGATTATAATGAAAACCGAATGGACAGATATCAACATTATACATCTGTACGCTCCTACATCCACCCGCACAGATGAAGAGATCGAACTATTCTATAAAGACTTGAACAACACTATAAAAAATTTAAAGAAAATGAAAGAAATTCGAATAATTATGGGTGATCTAAACGCAAAGGTTGGAGAAGGAAGAGAGGATGACAAGGTTGGTCCCTTCGGACTGGGAGTAAGAAACGACAGAGGAGATATCTGGGTGGAATTTTGTAGAGAAAATGGACAATGTATTATGAATACACACTTCAAATTACACAAGCGGAGACTATACACCCGGACGTCGCCACAGCATACCCCGGAGCATATAGTTCGAAATCAAATAGATTACATCACAATAAATAAAAGATATCGCAATATGGTTAGAGGAGTTAAAACATATACAGGGGCTGATGTTAAAGGCCCATTTACACTGCCCGAGCATTCGTCGAGAACGGAGGTGACGAACGAGCATTCGTTCGAGGCTCAGGCAGTGAAAACAATCGCCGCGAGGTGATCATGTTCGAAGCGAATGTTCGTCGAGTACCTAACTGATCATCAGAAATGCTCGAGCAGTGTGAGCAGAATGCTTGTTTGTGTTCGTGCTCGTCGAAAACTGCCGAACAACGATCACGAATGTTCGATGCTCGTGTATGTTCAGGCAGTTTAAATGGGCCTTTAGACAGATCACAGCTTACTCGTTAGTGACATGAAATTAAAACTTAAAATTATAAAGAAACAGAACAGAAGCAATAAACTGGACTACGAATATTTAAAGAATAATAGAGAACACCTATAGAATAGTGGTGAGACCAGCGATGATGTTCGGAGCAGAGACGTGGCCAATCAAGAAAGCACAGGAGATAAAACTGGAGGCAGCAGAAAGGAGAATGTTAAGATGGATCTGTGGCGTGACGAGAATGGTCAGGATTAGAAACGAGGTGATAAGAAACAAAATTAAAGTGACGGAAATAACAAAGAAAATTCAAGAAAGTCGTCTGAGATGGTTTGGCCATGTTAAGCGAATACATGATGACTACGTTGAGAGGAGAATAGAAAGGATGGAAGGGGAAAGGCAGAAGATGTAGAGGCAGACCAAAGAAAAGATGGAAGCAATGCGTGAGTGCGGACTTGAGGGGGAAGGCGAATTCTGGGTGGGAGTCCATGACAGGAATGATTGGAGAAGACTGACAACCAATGCCGACCCCATCTGAACGGGAATAATAAGGCGTAGTAGAAGAAGAAAACACCTGTCTTATAGTCTTGAAAATAAATTTGAACATTATGTTTTTAGTGAGAACCTGGAAGAACAGTGGTCTAATTTTAAATAATGAATTAAAGCAGTGGCCAAAACAAAAAGAACTATTTCATTTAATTAAAACCGGAAAACTACAATACTAAGGAAACATAGCCAGAAATCCAGACCGCTATAACTTAATACATCTAATTTTAAAAGGAAAGTCAGAAGGGGAAGAGGCAGAAAACGCACATCCTGGATGCAAAACTTGAGACAGCAGTACAACGAGTCCAATGAAACACTTTTCCAAATGGTTCTTGATAAAAATTCGATAGCCGAAATGATATCCGACGTCCGGTAACGGATATGGACATGAAGAAGAAACCTCTGGAATCGTCACGAAAGTTAAAAATTCCCCCCCCCCTCAAAATTTGATATTTTAAGTTTCAAGGTACGCAGAATCCAAAAATTAAATAAAAAAATCCGTTTGTCCGCCATACGTCGTGAGAGGCACTCTTGCCAATTAAAACCGTTGTCCGATTTGGATGAAATCTTAATATGTAAATCAGAAATTTGTATGTATGTACCTGTACCTATGTATGAGGGGTTGTCTGCTACAATACCACAGCCCAAATGGTAACAGATAGCGAAAAAAAGATGGGAATGAACCCCCCTCTCCCATAATCATGATCTACGACCCCGGGAAAACTGAAATATGTCAAGCCGTTTTCGGGTACGGCCAAATTTATAATTTCTTCACCAAAATCGGGCAGTGACAGACCGATATCTTAAAATTTGTTGCGACAACATATCAACTCAAAGCGAGAAAGTTTTAGTTGGCCCTTTAGTCCTTATTTTAGGACATTTTCTGCAAAGGTATGGCCAGCCATTCCAGAATTACGAGTTCGAAAGCGGGAACGGGTAAAATAAAATTTAGAAAATACTAAAAAGTCAGAATGGCCGTTACCCAAGGCGCCTGGCGAAATGTTTAAATCTTGGTTTTTAAAGGTTGCAATCTACAGAGTGGACACAAACCAATACCCCCCTTCCATTTCCATTGTTTTTGAAAAAGAAACATAGCAATATAAGAATCGTAGCGAAGCACGGGCGAAACAGCTAGTTCGGTATATAGGTCCCATTTGGGTTCTAAATGTGCCCCGAAACTTTTGGTCATTGTAAATCGTATACATAGGGTTCTATACTAAATTATTAATATGGAACCCTATATATGTGACTGACGGTTATGAAAAGTTGTGGGGCGCAATTTGGTTTGTTGATTCCATGAAAATCGGTCAACGTTGGGTGGCAAAAGTGCCCTTCACGATGTACGGTGTACAACTGTACATGATACGGAAGGTGGCGAACGAACGGATGTTCTTATTCAATTTTTGCATTCTACGTATCTTGAAATGTAAAATATAAAAAATTTGGAGGGGGTACTTATTTTTTTTTAGCCAGTATTTTGTCCACAACACTCAAAAATGAGTTGAAAATCCGTGATGATTTTTTTTAGTTGCCGAGGAAATGAATACCCCCAGCAGAAAATCCAGTGTCCTATGATACTTAAATTATTTAACATACTCGTTGATAAGTTATGCCTAAAGCCTATTGAAGATAAAATTGTGAAGCCGTAAGGGTCAATTCCACTCTTGACGTGCGCGCGTCTACCGCGTTAATTTTACTTACCGCTTAATGCCGTGTGTCTTATGATACTTAAATTATTTAACATACTCGTTGATAAGTTAGGCCTAAAACCTATTGAAGATAAAATTGTGAAGCCGTGGGGGTCAATTCCACTCTTGACGTGCGCGCGTCTACCGCGTTAATTTTACTTACCGCTTAATGCAGTGTGTCCTATGATACTTAAATTATTTAACATACTCGTTGATAAGTTAGGCCTGAAGCCTATTGAGGATAAAATTGTGAAGCCGTGGGGGTCAATTCCACCCCTCCAGAGAGGCGGAATTTCAAATTCTGAATTAAAATCCCAAAATTTTATTAAAACACTTTCACATTATTGGTTTTAAACCATATTTTTTTTATTTTAATATTTATTAAACCAAACATTTCTCTATATTATTAATATTATTCACGCATTCTTCCATAAATTAATTTTCAATAAATAATCATTTTAATTGTTATTTTTTAATTAATTGAATAAACCTTTAATCGAGAAAATTAAATCAGAAATAATTACTTAGAATATGTATTTAAGGTGTCCCTCTGAAATAATAATAATATAGTACTTATTTACACTGTCTGAATAGCACTGAGTAGTCCCTTGACATCGGCAGTTTTTTGGGTTCTATTTTAGGTGGTAAATATCTCAAATTCATGAGGATAAAATTCCTTGGATTGGCTGGGTTTCAACTCACGGCCTTCTGTTTACCAGTCAGAGTGTCTTACCACTAAACCACCAACCGATTTTAAAATAGTAGGGCCCAGTAGCCTCTTTAATATTTTTGTAAGCCAACGATCATACCACGTTGAATACACCAGTTCCCGTCAGATCACTGAAGTTAAGCAACGTCCGGGCGTGGTCAGTACTTGGATGGGTGACCGCTTGGGAACACCACGTATCGTTGGCTTTTTCCGGCCCAACCCAGGCTGGGTGAGGTCAAT
>CM022876.1:4047269-4071769 GCA_012654025.1 Pachypsylla venusta | reverse complement strand
GTTGTTTTCTTCTAAAGTTTTCAATTGTGTTCGTACATCTAATCCTGGAGACTAATAATTCACATAGGTTTTTAATAAATAAATAAAATTGGGTTTTCGTTATTATTATTTTTTTTTAATTTAACCCAATACTACTCCCAATATTTACTTGTAGTCGATACAAAATTAATTAGAAATTCTAATAAAATATTAGAATTTCTAATTAATTTTGTATTGACTATAAGTAAATTGATGTGTGATGAGCGCTTTCGTCTGTTACGACATCTTCCTGTGATCTCGTGACTCATCAATTTACTTGTAGTCGATACAAAATTTATTAGGAATTCTTATATTTCAAATTGACTACAAACATCCTCAATAATATTTCTTATTTGATTATAAAATATTGCTAAGACGAGCAACGTCCAGCGGTTACTATGGCTTTTCTGGGCCCAACCAAGGGTGGGTGAGGAAAGTATCGGTTGCTGGGTGTAAGTTTCCAGCGAATGGAGGGCAAAAACCTCGTCTCGAATGACCAATAGATGATAAAGGGCGTTATTACAAAAGATTATTACAATTATTACGTTATTACAAAAGAATGTTACAATTATTGGCTATATTACAAAAGAATATTACAATTATTGGGAATATTACAAAAGAATATTACAATTATTGGGAATATTACAAAAGAATATTACAATTATTGGGAATATTACAAAAGATTATTACAATTATTGAGTTATTACAAAAGAATATTACAATTATTGGGAATATTATATACAAAAGAATATTACAATTATTGAGAATATTAGAATTATTGGGAATATTACAAAATTGAGTTTTCATTATTTCAATATTTTATAATTTATATTTATATAATCATTATTCTTATTTTATAATTATTTAAAAGTGTATTACTTAATTTTAATTAGAGAATTACACTTTTAAAATAAGGTATGTCCTTTGAACCATTATCTGTATCTAGATCTTAAATAATTCAACAACAATTAATTCATGAAGATTAAAAATTACTATTTCTTCACTTGACTAAATACCATTAAAGATGTTAAAGAGCTAAGTAGATTTGTCCTCTCCTGAGAACATCATCGGAGCCTCCTGAGAACATCATCATGATGTTCTCAGGACAGGATGAAACTAGTTAACTCTTTAACATCTTTAATATTATTTAGACAAGTGAAGATATAGTAATTTTTAAAATTCAATATGGTTTTACTTAACATAGTATCCCAATTTAATCAACTTAACAATGAATTAATTTACATTATTTAAAATAAAGTTTTTTTTTTTTCAATTTGGCTTAACGTCTCTTTAACATTTATCGGTCATTCAAAACGGGGGTTTCAACCTCCATTCGCTAGAAACTTGTATACCAGCTACTCACATTGACCTCACCCAGCCTAGGTTCGGCCGGAAAAATAGCCAGCATCACGAGGACGCGAACCGACGTGGACACCCACATTGTACAACCTCGCTGGACGTTTCTTAACTTCAGTGATCTAACGGCATCTGGTGTATTCAACGTGCCATAGACGCTGGCTTAAAATATAATCTAATTAGTGGCTCTATGAACTGTAGATCTCACTCAATCGTTCGGCCCCGAGTGACCCAAATTGAACCAAAATCTAATCACCAAATTGTATGAATAAAATGAATGTACAGGGCCGGCTCTACCATACAGGCGAACTAGGCAACCGCCTAGGGCGGCAAAATCAAAAAGGAATTTTATTTTCAGCGGGATATGAAAAAAATATATACATATATAGACGTGCATTTTTGTGTATATGATTGATAATTCATAACAAGAATTATCAATCANAAACATCTAAACAAACTAAACAGAATATTTAAATTAAATTCAACAATTTCTTTATTATATTTAAATTAATATTAAAAAACTACATATAACTAAATTCATTTTAATTAGATACAAATTAAATCAGTTCATGTTTACAGAAAAAAAGTTTAAATTTCATTATAATTATTTCACTTGCATTAAAAATTAATATCTAAATTAATTTGTTTATAATTAATGTTTAATATTTACTTATTAAAAAGTTGTTTCCTTAATTAATAATAATAATAATAATATTATTTACACGAATTGATCACTTTTTCATTTGATATGACACGGGGGATTGGTGTTGATCGCTTTTTTTTCCTATCGTATTATCTTTATTTAATCTTTATCGCTTGCTCTTTTCAATTCTTCGTCATCATCATGTTTTCTCTCTCTCTCTCTCTCTCTCTCTCTCTCTCTTCCATTTTCAATTCATCCTATTGTTATATCTTTGTGCATTCTCCACAAACAGTAGATTTGTGTTTCCTCAAATTTTTTGTAAGAAGTTTTGAGTAAAACAATTTAAGTCTTTAATATACTCGCAGGCGAATATGTGAAGCCTTACAATAACCGGTCATTGTATACAATTACCGCATTATCTACTTGGATCGTAACACATATATGACTTACTAACTTTCAACTATTGAAAGTTAGTTATAATTCAGATTGTGAAAAGTTCACCCGTGTAAATGTCACCGCAGATGGTGTTCGCAGTTGGTGTAAAATAACACAGAAAGCAACCCCGAAATAAAATTATGTTTTGTAACCTGTTGACATAAAGGGAAATATCGAGAAATTACACTTTTTCCTCAGTAGACCCCCCCCCCCCGNCCCCCCCCCCCCGGCGAGGCAAGGGAAAGCTGATTCCTGAGGTTATAAATAAAATGCCTCAGGTTGTGAAATCTCAGAGTGTGATTATATTAAGTCCATAATCCATGTTAGTCTCATGGATCTATTTTAGATACAGAAAGAGCTATTTTGTTTGTCGATGAGTACTTGGTGTAAAGTGAAATGTAATTTTGGCGTCTCCACTAAATCATAAAATATTTTGGAATAATAATTATATCAAGTCAACTTTTCAATACTGTGATTGGCGTAAAGTGAAATGTAATTTTGGCGTCTCCACTAAATCATAAAATATTTTGGAATAATAATTATATCAAGTCAACTTTTCAATACTATGATTGGCGTAAAGTGAAATGTAATCTTGGCGTTTCCACTAAAGCATAAAATATATTGCAATAATTATAAATATCAAGCTGCCTTCCCAATACTCTGATTGGCGTAAAGTGGAATGTAATTTTCGAATCTCCAGTAAATCAGAGATTTTTATTTTGGCGTCTCCACTAAATCATAAAATATATTGGAATAATTATATCAAGTCGAGTTTGCCTAATATACGTTAGGAGCGAAAACGTCTCGAATCATCATTTTAAGAAGCTCCATAGGGCTCCCCATATTTTCGAACTCCTATGGGGCCCCGGCACCTCAGACGGAGGTGTCTCCGCCACCTCTGAATTTGGGGTAGTGCACAGAAATAATCCGGAGAAAATTTTGTGCTATGATTTTATTTGGAATTTTACTTCTTGCAATGTCTCTCTCTCTCTCTCTGGAACACACTCATATCTTTCTATCTGCTGAACATTAATACAGAATTTGATTGGTTGAATAATTGAATAGGGCGGAGTTTACAGAATAAATATTTTATTATTTAGACCAATAAAAATTAATTTTAATTTTTTTTTGCATTGCACAGAAAAATAAAGGGATTCAGACAAAACAAAACAAATGCAAGCAATTTTTGACTGAGATTTTTTTTCAAGGAGAACTTGAAACAGATTTGTTGTGTAAGTTGGGGATGTATTTCCACTCTTGTGAGGACCTACTCTAAAATTTGAATTATTAAATTATTTAGTTTTGTAGCAATCAGTCTGTAACCTTTGCACAGAAAAATAAAGGAATTCAGACAAAACAAAACAAATGCAAGCAATTTTTTACTAAGATTTTTTTTTCTCTCAAGGAGAACTTGAAACAGATTGGTTGTAAGTTGGGGATGTATTTCCACTCTTGTGAGGACCTACTCTAAAATTTGAATTATTAAATTATTTAGATTTGTAGCAATCAGTCTGTAACCTTTGCACAGAAAAATAAAGGAATTCAGACAAAACAAAACAAATGCAAGCAATTTTTGACTAAGATTTTTTCTCAAGGAGAGCTTGAAACAGATTGGTTATGTAAGTTGGGGATGTATTTCCACTCTTGTGAGGACCTACTCTAAAAATTTGAATTATTAAATTATTTAGATTTGTAGTAATCAGTCTGTAACCTTTAGACAACACTCAACAAATGCAAGCAATTTTTGACTAACTTTGTTTTTATTTGATTTCTGGATTCTACGTACCTATAGAAACGTAAAATATCAAATTTTAAGGGATTGTTTCAGACCATACCAAGTAAACCAATCAACTCCTCCCCTGGATTAAGAAATGAGGATGATGTATAGTGGAGCAGGAGATCAAGAGGCGATTTTTATTGTCAACAAACAGAGCAAACCAGATTGTTTCAGAACAGTCCAAGTACACCAATCAACTGCTCCACTGGATGATGTATAGTGGACCAGGAGATCAAGAGGAGATTTTTATTGTTAACAAACAGAGCAAACCATATTCTTACAGAACAGGCCAAGTACACAAATCAACTCCTCCACAGGATGATGTATAGTGGACCAGGAGATCAAGAGGAGATTTTTATTGTCAACAAACAGAGCAAACCAGATTGTTACAGAACAGGCCAAGTACACCAAATAACTCCTCCACTGGATAATGTATAGTGGATTAGGAGATCAAGAGGCGACATTTTATTGTCAACAAACAGAGCAAACCAGATTGTTTCAGAACAGGTCAAGTGCACCAATCAACTCCTCCGCAGGATGATGCATAGTGGACCAGGAGATCAAGAGGAGATTTTTATTGTCAACAAACAGAGCAAACCAGATTCTTACAGAACAGGCCAAGTACACAAATCGACTCCTCCACTGGATGATGTATAGTGGACCAGAAGATCAAGAGGCGACATTTTATTGTCAACAAACAGAGCAAACGAGATTCTTACAGAACAGTCCATGTACACAAATCGACTCCTCCACTGGATGATGTATAGTGGACCAGGAGATTAAGAGGACATTTTTATTGTTAACAAACAGAGCAAACCAGATTGTTACAGAACAGTACAAGTACACCAATCAACTCCTCCGCAGGATGATGTATAGTGGACCAGGAGATCAAGAGGAGATTTTATTGTCAACAAACAGAGCAAACCAGATTGTTTCAGAACAGGCCAAGTAAACCCATGAACTCTTCCCACAGATTTGGTTTTGGTTTGCTGCGGATTCTTGGACTGTTTTTTTTTTTCTTTGTGATTGTACACCACGTGGAGGAGAATATGATACACCTAACATTTAAGCTTCAAACATCTGTGAAGAACGCTGCCCTTCTAGATCAACGCGGTGTGGACTTTTGGATATATCTACGGCTTTTNTCAATTATCGGGGAGGGGGGGGGAGTTATTACCAGCAATGTTAGGAAAATATTTCTTCCGAGAAGGAGTTAAGTGGGGGGGAGGGTTGAAGATTATTCCCCCATTATATTCTTTTATGAAGACTACTAAAAATAAAAGTGGGACCTCCCCCCGAATCCCCGGTAATGATTCAATCCCCACGAACTCCCGAAAACGATGATGTCACCTAATGTTGATGATAATTGAAAACTATAACCGTAGACAACAACTTATTTAGAGCTGTTTTGTAAAAAGAAAAAAATGTATATTTCTTTGTGTTATTATGTCATAATTTTGGTTGCCATCATAGCATTACAAGGTATTCTCCAATATCACTAAGCCTAAGCTACACTTTCCTTATAATGCTACCACTTGTCGCTATTGTCCTCAGGAGGCTGAGTTACCTCCAAATACAACCAGACCAAGTAGACAATTTGAAAAAAACCTTTATCAAATTTTAGACCCGTCCAGGGATCGAACCTGGAACTTCCTTGGTGCAAACCGAGTGTGATGCGCACTCTGCCACGGAGACGTCTTCTTACCCAACGTATATGGCACGTGCGTTAAATTCCCCAACACTACTGCGGAAGTTTTATCAATTTACTTTTCAATACTCTGACTCTGTTTGGTGTTCAGAGATATGTAACTTTGGCGTCTCCACTAGCGAGCGTCTATGTCACGTTGAATAAGATCACTGCAGCTAAGCAAGATTCAGGCAGGTTTTACTTGATGAGGATCACGCAAGTTCGAGCCGTCGTGATGTTGGCTATCCCGGGCCTAACCCCGGCTCGATGAGGGCAATGTTGATTAATTGGATTGTGAATTTGTAGCGAATGGAGAATGACTTTAGATGTTTTAGAGTAATTGGATTGTGAATTTCTAGCGAAAGGAGAACGACTTTAGATGTTGTAGAGTAATTGGATTGTGAATTTGCAGCGAATGGAGAACGACTTTAGATATTTTAGAGTAATTGGATTGTGAATTTCTAGCGAAAGGAGAACGACTTTAGATGTTGTTGAGTAATTGGATTGTGAATTTCTATCGAATGGAGAACGACTTTAGATGTTAAGCCATAAAATGTCAAGCTAACTCTACTGCGGGTGACTAAAAGCGTCAGTTTGTAGTCGCTTCCAAGGGACGACCGCCCCAATTTGAATGATAGTATCTCAAAGGGAAGCCCTCTTTTGTTTTGCTCACTATTTTTGGGTCGATTTTATTGATGATGGTGAAGGGTAAGAAAATGCTTGGCAATATCTAAAAACCATATTTCAAAGGCGGATTTTTTTTTTCATTCTTTTTTTTTGTAATAAAAAGGATTTTAAACAAAAAATAAAAAGAATTTGAAAGCAATAAAGAGATTCCCATATTTCCCATCTCTTCTTCTTCTGGATTTGAAAGAGATTCTCCCATCTCTCCTTCTTCTGGATTTGAAAGAGATTCTTCCATCTCTCCTTCTTCTGGATTTGAAAGAGATTCTTCCATCTCTCCTTCTTCTGGTTTTTATTTTTTACTGCAGTTTTTGCCTGATTCGCTTTTAGATGAATTGTCCTCTCTATGAGGTTAATAGTTTCTAAGAAAATTATTTTACCCCTTACGGGTTCCTAATTTCAATTTCAATAAAATCATTTTTGTAATGTTTTTATTGAAAAAAATATCTTAATCAAATTTTAAAATCATTCAAAAAACAAAATAGTGAGCCCCTGGGCCCCTCGAGGGCAACTTAATTTTTCAAAATCCAAAAGGCCTTAACACCAGCCATAACATATCAAAATTTTTCGTTTCAAATCCAAGGACCCCAAAACCATTAAATTTTCTTCATGTCCTAAATATGTATACCAAATTTCGTCAAAATCGGATGAAAATTGTGGCTTGTATCGCGTAACAAACAAACATGCACATATAGAAGTGCATTTCGGGATGTATACCGGGGTCAAAAGTGGAGCTCACTAACGTTCACAACAACATCAACAGAGAATTTCCCAATTTCAAATTGTCCCCATCTTCTTACTCCACGGAAAATAATTATGGATATTTCCCCAATTTCAAATTATGCCCAACTACTTTTTCCACGAAAAAAAATCTGAATATTTCCCCAATTTCAAATTGTCCCATCTTCTTACTCCACGGAAAATAATTATGGATATTTCCCCAATTTCAAATTGTTCCCAACTTACTTTTCCTCGAAAAAAAATCTGAATATTTCCCCAATTTCAAATTGTTCCCATCTTCTTTTTCCACAGAAAAAAATCCGAATATTTCCCCAATTTCAAATTGTCCCCATCTTTTTCCAGAAAAAAATCTGAATATTTCCCCAATTTCAAGTTGTCCCCATTTTCTATTTCCACGAAGAAGATGTTCAGATTTTCTTTAATAAAATATTTCATAAATTACATAATAATAATGATACAACGTTGTTGTCCCCCCCCCTGTACCACTCTCGCTCTCACTCTCTCCAGCACATCTCTCCCTCTTTTTTACTTTCCTTATCTTGTAAATCCTAAGTAATGTAAAAAACGTAAATACATTGTATGTATATATCCTAAATCTGATTGCTTTTTGGTGCGTGTTCCTCGGGACGACTGCAACGATTATTAGTGAACGATGATCGTTGTACGATTCTATTGGAACACTATTGTAATTGCATTTCAGTGAGACCGTGTTCCTCCCAACGACTGTCAGGTTGATCGTACAAGACGGCTGTTTAGTGTCCTTCGGAAATTCTAGAATATAATCGTAGTCGTTACCGACTATTTGATGTGAGTTTGATAGGGGATAGGGAGATCTCATTCTTTATTAATTCCAACACGTAGTCAAAGTCCTCAACAGAAAGAAGAAAAAAATCGCGAAACTTTTGGTGGTCTAGGCGCAGGTGGTTCATTTTTGAGCAGAAACATTGTGGTCCTCTTAATACCAAACAATCTTCCTCCATCTCTTGAATCAAAAGGCACTGGAGAATTTTCCTCTTACATGCAGGTAAACTCATTTTGAACAAAGAAGTACCCAACACAAGCTTCTAAAACACACTGCAAAAAATCGTATACAACGCTCAGTTAAAATCGTTCCGAGGAACATAGCCGCCAACAATAGTCGTGCAACGATTAATCAACGATCGTACAACGATCATCGCTCGCAGCCGGTATTATCAGTCGTCTCAAAAAACACGCACATTTAATGTAAAAAACGTAAACACATTGTATGTATATATCCTCGGATCGCTTTTTTTTTTTTTTTTTTTTTGTTTTGGCTTAACGTCTCTATTGGTCATTCGAAACGGGAGTTCCATCCTCCATTCAAATCAGCTTTCTAAATTGATCTCACACCCAACCTGTGTGATAAACTCAGCGTCGTGAGTAGGGTTACCACATGAAAATTTTCAAAAGTAAGAAATTTCGCATGAAATAGCAGGACAAATAAAAAGAGCAGGACGTGTCGCTTGATGATATAATAAAAGTACGTATTCATGAGTTTTACATATGTACAATAGAGTCCATACTATTCAGAGCTCTGCACTCTGAACATCACCTCAACCCACACTACCTTCATCTCTGAGCATGTTATTTTTGTACAGGTGATTCGACACTTTTAAAAAATATTTTTGTGTGACTTAGAAAAAAGCAAGCCATACCCTGCCAATGCAGAACGTCTGGTATCCCTACTGGTGAGGATGATTAAGCCGAGTTTACTCCAGAGTTTGAAACAGGAGTTGCAAACGGAAATTGCAAACATCTCTATAAACGCGCATTTTTAGACGAAACATTTCGCTGTTGCAAACAGTTTTTCAGTGTTTGCAACAGAAATTTTTGTTTCCACCTGAAGTCGGTAGAGATTAAACACTGGTTTCGGTCACTATGTGCCGTTGAAACACGAAACAGAAACATTTCCCTGCCATCTCCTACGCTGCCACCTCCACTCTCACTCACGTGATCACTCGCTTCTGGTACAAATAAAGAAATACCAGTAGTAGATTTTATTGCTTAAAATTATAAAAATATATCTATTTGCCATAAAATACCCTAGGACCTTTTAGGGGTGAGAGTGGGGGATTCTTAAACAGGTTCTGAGTCTTAACAACTATATTTTATATTATATTATTTAAAAATGGCTGTCAAAATAACAAATATAGGCTATGTGAGTCTACTTATAACGTCTTACCTTTATGTTATCCTTCAGAAGATCTATCAAAGCCTCGCACACCTCAGGTAGAAACAAAGATATGGTTGATTTTGATATCTTGAAAAGGTAACTCAAGCTTGTGTATGAATCTCTGGTAGCTAAAAAGCGCAAGGTTACGGCTAGTTTTTCCGTTACAGAAATAGTCTTTCGGTAATTCGTATCCATTTTCGAAATTTTGTGACCAATCATTAAAGTTAGATATTCAAAATCCTCACTGGTCATTCTTACAAAGTTTTTAAAACTTCCGTCCGTTCTCAGTTCACCTGATGGAGGGTCAACATCATCTCTATTTAAATCGTCCAACAGGTCGTTTCCACTATACGTAGCTCTGGAATGCAGAGACGGCCTCACCCAGTATCGTCTCGGCCTACGTTGCTTTGACAAAACGACACGCGCCGCTGCGGCTAAAATGACGCATATTTCCGCTTTTGAAAAAATTCATGTTATTCATTAGGTCTATTTTCTTGTTTCTTGCTCTGATTATTTCCATTTCTTCTTTTATTTTTATTTTACAATAATTTCGCTCTGTAGATAGGATTTTAAAGTTTTCTGCAGGGGGGTTTGTAAGCATGTTTTTCTATATTAAAATGATTAGCGTATTGCGATTTTCCTCTATTGTATATAAAGTCACTGTGATGTTCTGCAAAACGGGTTTGGAAATTTCTGCCGGTTTCGCCTATATAAGGTTTATGGCATTCATCACAAGTGATCTCATACACTCCACAGTTTTTCAATATGTTTTTGGTTTCGGTTACTGGGTTTTTTATAGATTCTACCAGCTGTTTTCCCGTGCTTCGCCACGGTTACAAAATTTAGCAACACAATTTTGAATTTTTGGTGGAACCGACCCCCAGAGTGAACACGGCTCCTAATTAGAAAATTCAATATTTTACTCAAAGATATTACTTTTGCATTGCAGAAAACCTCCGTATAAAATTTCAGCTTTCTCGCTCATCCGGAAGTGGTACTTCTCAATTCCGATTTTTTGGTGGAGAAAACCGTCCATAAATCGGGGAGAAACCGGAAATTTGCAAATTTTATATTTTTTATGGGGTCCTTATATACTATTTTGGGGGATCTATTATCGGTAAGTTTTTTCTGGGCAAACGTCCAGAAAAAAATTTCAAAAAGACCCGCCATTTTTGGCGGTAACTTGCTCCCACTTGAACTTTATTTTTTTTCCTTTCTTATTACGCACCTGCATACTAAAAGGTACCTTTGTGCCAAGTTTCAAGTGTCTACCTTTAGCCATCGTGGAGCTACGATGATTATCAGTCAGTACGTCAGTCAGTCAGTCAGTATACCAACTGGGCTTTGCGTTTTATAAATATAGATTACTGTAGGTTGGTTCTTTACTGTTATTTCGATGGTCTGGTTTTTGAATATTTTTTTTTATTATCTTATCCTATGCATGGTTTTCTTTTCTTTAGTTCTTTAGTTTTCTTTGTCCGAGTTGTTAGTTTCATTATTAGTAATGTTGGAAAGTATCTTTTTGTAAAGTTGATCTATGAGCTTGTGATTAGATCCGTTGTTTTTTGCTATTGTTTTAATAATATTGATTTCTGATTCTACGTCTTTAAGAAGTGGTACACATGATTTTTGAGAAGTGGTACACATGATGGTGTATATATTTTTTAAATGTGGAGGATTGATATTTTATTGGATTGAAAGAGTCTTCTGGAATGATGGTGTCGGGATGGGTAGGTTTCCTGTAAATTTTAGTTTTTAAGGTTTTATTTGAGATGTTTCTATTAAGGTCTAGGAAATTGATTAGGTCTCCTCCCAATTCTAATGTCAGTTGAATATCTTTACTTTCGTTGTTTATTTCATTTTTAAGGATTTCTAGTGGTCGTGTTCCAGATGATGAAGATGTCGTCCACCCACCATCTTAATACAATCTCATATTGTACAATCCTCTATCATACCTAGCCTCAGTTCACTTGAGAATATCGTAACTGACGAAAGCGCTCGTGGCTCATCAAATCTGAGCGCACGGCAGTGCGCCAGGCCAAGTTTCGGAAAGCACCAGTGTATCTTTACACGAAGCAATTCACCAGATTTTTCACACCGTCAGATATCCGGTTCTACAGGGGATAGGTCATTGAAATTTTGAACATACATTCCGCAGTATAGTACAATACTACAGGATAAATTTCAAAAGTTAATATTAACCCAGGCAGGAGATAGGTAATTTCAAAGTTTGCACTTTTGGATACTCACTGACCGACTGATTGATTCACTCATCATCAAAAGTTTCAGGCACTTCCCGTATACCTAGAGCGCTGAAATTTTGCATGAAGTTAGCAATTGACATCCAAGTAAAGGGAAAAATCCGAAAATTTGAACTTTTTACTCTAACTGCTCCAAATTTTTCAATTTAATATAGACTAAATAATAATAAGGAAAGTACTGTGATGTTCAAACCAGATTCTCTCTCTCTTTCTCTCATATATTTTTTGATGTTTCTACCTGAGCGATTTCTCTGGAAGCTCTTGTAGCGTGCGCTCCACGCGTGTCTATCTTACCTGCTCTTCTCCAGAGTTACCTTTGATATTTCAGCAAAGGGAAAAATAATAATAAAAATGCTATTTTCTTGTTTTTGTATTTTCGCTCAGACAGGGTTCGTCCACTGACCTTTTTGGAACATCAAAATGGAACACTTTTTGAAACATCAAAATGGAACACTTTTTGGAACATAAAATGGAAAACTTTTTGGAACATCAAAATAAAACACTTTTTGGAACATCGAAATGAAACACTTTTTGGAACATCAAAATTAAACACTTTTTGGAACATCAAAATGGAACACTTTTTGGAACATCAAAATGGAACACTTTCGGAACATCAAAACGTAACACTTTTTGGAACATCAAAATGGAACACTTTTTGGAACATCAAAATGGAACACTTTCGGAACATCAAAACGTAACACTTTTTGGAACATCAAAATAGAACACTTTTTGGAACATCAAAATAGAACATTTTTGGAACATCAAAATGGAACATTTTTGGAACATCAAAATGGAACATTTTTGGAACATCAAAATGGAACTAATAATAAGAGGATCTCCCGTGTTACAGCCAGGGGTGGATCCGGGGTAAAATTCTAGGGGGCGGGGTGAAGTAAGGCAGTATTCACATGAGAAAATAATGTAGGTGGATTCAGCTTTCAACAATTTGTTTCACCTATTGCAAGAACTTTTGGGGGGGGGAACTCTCCTCCAGTTCTTTCCCCTCCGCGGATCCGCCCCTGTTTACAGACATGTCATTCCGGAAACCAGGGCCATTTTTACAAATAGGCAAAGTGGGCATTTGCACTGGGTGGCAAATTCTCATGGACGGAAATTTTCCACAATGTATTAAAATATTATGTTTATATGTATGAAGAGCAATAATTTTTGGTTATGAACATCTTTGTTCAAACCCAGTAGTTTGAGGAAAGTAATTTTGAATATATTTTCGGTGACACTGCGAGTGTCTGTGTATGGAGCAGCCACTTGAATTTTGACTTCGTACTTCAAAGAGATTTTCAAAAGTAATTTTAAAAAGTAATAATAATACTCATGCCATAAATTTCCGAAAGCAATATCAAGAATCTTGTAACATTTATATGAGGTCGTCCATTGAATGCGACTGCAAGCTCGCATTTAGTGGTGCACATAAGGGGGGGGGTCATAATACCTCCCCCACCCCAAAAAAAAATTGAATATTTTTATGCGCATACAATAATATTCGTACGGTTCATTCATTTCATTAAGAGTCCCCCTCAGGTTTGGAATTACTACACCTCAGCCTCATGGGCTTTTTGCGAATTGCGTTAGGTTTTTTTTCTAGTTAAGGTTCAACCGCTCAGAGAGTTTGAGCAGTCTTCTTACTAGATTGTTTAGGACGAGTTCCTCTCTGGGGTTTAGTGGCCCTACATGGTCTGGTTATGTTAGTGGGTAACTTAGCCTCCTGAGGACAATTCAGCAGCTATGGTAATAGTAACTTAGATTTAGTGATAGGGATATTGGAGAAATTGATAGTGGGAGGAGCGTGGGGTTTGTGATATTCAACACGAAAAGACTTCTATTTTTTATGTGTTGCAATGGCTTGGTCGCGCGAGCATCGTGCGTTCGTTGTCAAGGTGTTTTTTCAAAAAAAGTAAATCCTTTGTAGCCACTCAGAGGGCGTTTCGCTCAAGAAATGGTTTACACTCCACAGATCCAGTTCCTGATTGAAAAACAATTTTGAGTTAGGTTCACTTTAGGACTACATCACCAGCTTTATGCTGTATTTGAGTTACGGCCCATACAGCCAATCGTTCCCGTGAGATTTTGCAGGACATGTTCCCCGGTTACATGATCTCCTTACGGCACTATATTTCGTGGGTCCCTCTCTCACCGGATTTGAGTCCCTATGAACTCTTCATGTGGGGTTACCCCAGCTGAGGTCTTCAAGCATTGCCATATGATTCTGGAAGAAATCATTCAAATTGATGCTGGTATTTTGACGAGAGTCATGGAAAGACTCCAAATGTGCATCACTCGCCAAGGCCGTCATTTGGACGACATTATTAACTAAACATAGATGAAAAAAAAACTAGAATACACAAGCTTTCAGATTACAATTTTTTTTTTCAAACATCTCATTTCGTTTTTATTTAGGTATCAGCTCTTTCAAATGTGGGAGAACTAATTGCCGCACCCTGTATAATGTCCACAAAATGTGTGATTTAATGACAAAAAAAAATACATATACATTTATATTTTATTGCATCAAATCAATGAGCAATCAGTAAAAAAAAAACTGGTTTTCGCCGCCTGAGATTGAACTCTGTGTCCCACCAGATACGTTCTCACTCCCGGGTGGTGGCCGCTGTGATGAAAGCTTTCTGGCAACCTATGTGTTCTAAAATGAAATAGACCTTTTAAGGGTTTTTATATCCATTTTTAAAAACAAAGGAAAGTGTAAAAAGTTTTTAAGGGAGTAATAATACCGATACCTCTAATAGCAGAGGGAAGACATTCTGTACGGGGTGTTGCCAATATCACAGAGTACCAAATTTTGACAAGCGCTCTGGGCCCCAAAAAATCCGCCTTTTTTGTGAAATCATTAGTTGTACTGAATGCACCCGCTAAGTGAACCATATATGGAGCCAGCGTCTATGGCACGTTAAATACACCAGTTCCCATTAGAACACAGAAGTCTATGGCACGTTAAATATACCAGTTCCCGTTAGAACACAGAAGTCTATGGCACGTTAAATACACCAGTTCCCGTTAGATCACTGAAGTTTATGGCACGTTAAATACACCAGTTCCCATTAGATCACAGAAGTCCATGGCACGTCAAATACACCAGTTCTCATTAGATCACAGAAGTGTATGGCACGTAAAATACACTAGGTCCCGTTAGATCACGGAAGTCTATGGCACGTTAAATACACCAGTTCCCATTAGAACACAGAAGTCTATGGCACCATAAATACACCAGTTCCCGTTAGTTCACAGAAGTCTATTGCACGTTAAATATACCAGTTCCCGTTAGATCACAGAAGTCTATGGCCTATGGGACGTTAAATACAACAGTTCCCGTTAGATCACAGAGGTGTATGGCACCATAAATACACCAGTTCCCGTTAGATCACAGAAATCTATTGCACGTTAAATACACCAGTTCTCATTAGATCACAGAAGTCTATAGCACGTTAAATACACCGGTCCCGTTAGATCACCAGAAATCTATAGTACGTTAAATACACCAGTTTCACTTAGAAGCAACGTTCCGCGTGGTTTTAACAATTGGGTGTCCAGGTTCGCTTCCTTGTGATATACCAGCCGGTTTTTTTCCAGAACAACCCAGGTCGGGTGAGGTCATTGTGGATTTTTCCTGCGAATGGAGGAAAACCCTCGTCTCGAATGATCAATAGATGTTAAAGTGACGTTGAGCAAAATGGTTCTCTACTAGTTATTTACTCATTTTCACGATGTGAGGGCCATTATGTTGAGCAACCCTGTATGAAACAAAAAAGGGAAGGAGATGGAAGAAATCAAGAATAATGATAGTACATAGGATTGCACTTCCTAAAATTTTAACTCTCGAGGGATTTTTCAATGACAAGGGATTTTTTCAGAAGTATGAGGGGAATTTAAAAGGGAGATATTTATTATAAATTCTATGTGAGATATAAAAAGGGAATTTTGGGGTAATAAGAGGTTAGTTTTATTAATACAATCGATGAATATTTTGCAAATTTGTATTATCTTTTATTTCAATATGTATCAATTGTTTTTATTCTGAGTGGACTAGGTACTTTGGTAAAGGTATGGCCGTGGACACAAAATCCGGGCCGGAGGAAAAATTTACGGTCCCCTCTATTACTCTTTCATCTAAAATCATCGTATGGGCAGTAATAGAAGTGTAAAAGTAGGCAATTCACTTAGTTGATGTGAAAAGGCGTGCACGCTTCTTCTTGGCAACACATAATTCGATTATCAGATATTAATGTTTAAACTTTTAAATTGATTTATTTATTATTCAGAAAAAAACATGAAGAAATTGAAAAATATAACTAAGGTTGAAGTGTAATATATTGTTGGCCGCTAATTAGCGGATGAAGGCCGCTTTCTGACGGTTTTGCCTAAAACAAGAATGGAAAGAGCTAGAACTTGAAATTTGGTGCCAATTCATATCAATTTCATACAAGAAATTAAAAAAATTGAACTTAGAATGAAATGTAATATAGATTTGTGCTCTGGAGTCTTCCAAACGTGTTTTGGCAGTGAAAACTCGACATGGAAAATTTCAGCCCATTACAATACTTTCTTCTTTTTTATAGATAAGGAAAGTCGTCTGATGTTCACACCAGATTTTTTTTTTATATATATATATATCTGATTGCAAATCATCTAATCAGACACACACTATCTCTGTATCAAATTTACCTCATCGACGGATCACATTATATGTGTACCATTTATTTATTTTGGAGGGAGTAATTCAGGATGTAATAAGAAATTCAGGGTATATTTGGTAAAGAAGATCCCTGGTCTAGGTGTATCCAGCATGAACCACCTGCCCCAGGGTTGGCAGGATTGTAACACATTATTAAATTCATACACCTCCTACCCCCGTGAGAGATAAGAAAAACAAACATTTACAAAAGGGGAATGCTCTAATCCCCCTCCGGCCAAAAGATAGAGGGATGAAAATAAAACAAATCAAGAACAGATTTCGGACAACCCGCTGTGTTAAATATTTCCATTGAGTCGACCCTCTGGATGGGTGAATGTTTTTAAGACGTATTTTTTTAAATCTGTTAAAAAAAACTCTGCCAATGTGACACCTGGGTTTATTATTTTTCTGGCAAAAAATAATACATTTTTTGGGGGGTACCCCCCCCCCAATAAAAATTTTTTTGGGGGTACCCCCCAAAAAAATTTGAGGGGGGTTATCATGATGATTCCAAATCTAATTAGACCCTAAATTTGACATACTTACCAAATTTGAAGTCTCTGGCTCTTACCATTCTCTTTTTAGACAGGATTAATGAAAACCGCTTTAAAGCGGTAAAAACCGCCAGCGGTATATTTGATTGAACCCAAAAGTTTTGGAGATAGCTGAGACCCCAAATGTGACATACATATAAAATTTCAAATCTCTAGCTCTTACCATTCTCCTTTTAGACAGCGATACTGAGAACCGCTAAAAAGCGGCAAAAATCGCCAAGGGTGTATTCGATTGCACCCAAAAGTTTCGGGGCACAATTAGATGGGACCTATACACCAAATTTCATCCAAATCGGTCTTGTGGCAAAAGTGCCCATCACGGCGTACGGCGGACAAACGGATTTTTTTTTATTCGATTTTTGGATTCTACGTACCTTGAAACGTATAATATCAACGTATAATATTTTTTTTCGTGACGATTCCAAAGGTTCATTATTGAAAATAATAAACCAAAACAAGTGTTAAAATTGCATTCCCTTAATTATTGACGGAACAGAGTGAGTTGTAGTTTTAATAATACTAATTTTATTTTATTTGTCTTTTTGCACCACAATAACTGTCCAACTTCTTAGCCTGGATATTGCTGGACGTAAAATACACCCAATATATTAATTGGATCATATCATAAAGGTCCGTTTACACTGCCTGAACATCCTCGAGCTTCGAGCATTCGTGATCGTTGCCCGCCAGTTTTCAACGAGCACGAACACAAACGAGCTCTCTGTTCACACTGCTCGAGCATTTCTGACAATCAGTTACTCGTGAAGATTCGCAGCGAACAGGTGCTCCGCATACAGAGAAATTAACAAATGGCACTTTTCATTTTCTCACTCCAACAGTCAAATACTACAAAAAAGCAACAACACCACACACAAAATAGGAGACGTGTATCCTTCAACAGCCAGGCGAGAACTAGATTCATAGAACACCATTCGACGAATGGACGGAAAACAGACATTGGGCGGATCAGGCCCGAGCACGAACGAGCATTCATTTCGACTTTGATCGGTTACGACTGTTTACACTGTCTGAGCCTCGAAGGAATGATCGTTTGTCACCCCTGCCCTCGACAAATGCTCGGGCAATGTAAACAAGGCTTGAGAATTAAAAATTCTGAGGATATCTTGTGTGGTATGGACCCTTGCATCAGATATTACACTATTGCATCAAATTTAAACAATATTAAGTAAAACAAAGAATGAAGTTATACATCATCCGATGTCGAAATGTTATAGCGACTTGTAAACGAAACTTAAACAATATTAGTTAGGTATTCAGATTTAATACGAAATTGCTATTGGTTGAACTCAATATCATTAGCCAATAGAAAACCGGGAATAATCCTAACGGTCGTTCTGAATGAAGAACTTTAGATTCGACAATCACATTTTATAAATTATTTCTAAGTCCTGAATTCCAATAAAGACCAACTTCATAAATTCTATGTTTGGAAATTTTCAACATTACATCTTGTTGTTCTTATTTCTATTATAGTTTTCTCTCTCAGGTTGGGGTCTATCTTAAAAAGGAGTTTATAGTAACTCTGAAATGGATAGACCTTTTCCATAGGAAAATATGGGGCCAACCTGAGTCTCGTGGTGTCCACTTAAAATGGACGAAGTGGGTCTAAAACACATTTTGAAACTGAGGTTGCTCTCTCAGTGTTTTGGATGAGATTGCTTTGGGGAAATTGAGATGGAATTCATTGAATTCCCAAAATATCAGATATATATTTTGTCATTCATTAGGTTTCTAAATTTTCAATAATTTTGACTTGGCGGCCTTTTTCACGGAAAAATAACATTGTAACCTTACATTAATTGGAAAATAATAAAATCTCACAAAAATATCTCACAAAAAGACCAAGTTCCAACGACTCTTCCAAAAAAATCCGCCAATGAACGTAGTGATATCTATTATTGAGTCCTAGTTTATTCTTGCTGCTGTTCATCCTACACTTAAATTTATAAAAGCCCTTTTTCTGTCTCAATTCTCTCTGTCTCAAGGAGCATAATATTATCTAACTTTTAACAAACTAGGTATACGGTAAATGCCTGAAACTTTTGATAATGAGTGAATCAGTCTGTGAGTATCCAAAAGTGCGAACTTTGAAATTACCTATCTCCTGCCTGGGTTAGCATTAACTTTTGAAGTTTTTTCTGTATTATTGTACTATACTACGGAATGTATGTTCACAATTTCGATGACCTATTTCTTGCAGAACCGGATATCTGACGGCGTGCAAAACCCGGTGAATTGCTTTGTGTAAAGATATACACTGGTGTTTTCTGGAACTTGGCCCGGTGCACTGCCGTGCGCTCAGATTGCACCTTCAACAAATCCCTTAAAAATAATATTTTCCATTTTTTTCCCCTTTATTTTCACGTACAAAAGAGACAGTGCATGCTATTCCCAGCTTAATAACAGATCAGATTTCAAAAAAAATGTCGATTAAATAATAAACCATAAAAAATCCCTTCAAAAATAATATTTCCCATTTTTTCTCCCATTTTTTCCCCACTCACGCACAAAAGAGACAGTCCTATCTCTAGTTCCCTACCAGTTTCGTACATTAATTTTGATTTTTTTTTTCATAGCTCTCACACAAAACTTTAATGGAAAAATTTTGTTTCTGTTTGTTTTTTTATATAAAAAAAAGTTTAGATTTGCGATGGGGGGAGACAGTATTTTGGGGATGGGGGTAGAATGAGGTTTAGAATGGGGAGGGGGCGATCAGCCCCTGGAAAAAATTTTGATAATGTTTTTTTGTATATGAATAATTAATAATGGTTTGTCTTCTGTTGAAATGCATCACGGAAAGATTTTTAGGGGAATGTGATGGAAAGTGGTATTTTCTGTTGAAATGCATCACGGAAAGATTTTTAGAGGAAGGTGATGGGAAACGGTATTTTCTGTTGAAATGCATCACGGAAAGGTTTTTACAGAAATTTTTTGAAATGTAGCATAAAAATTTTTGTTGGGAATTTGCGTAGAATGGGTTTGTCTGCGCAGAACAGGAATTCTCAAGAGAAATTTGTGAAAAATGGGGTTTTCTATTGAATTTTCCTATTATCTGGGATTAAAAGGAAAACCTTAGCCCTCATAAGAAATAATAATAATGGATTTGTCTCTGACGAAGCTCAGGAATTTTCAAGGTAAATTTTCGCAGAATGAGGTTTTTTGTTGAAATGGACCACAGCTCTTTTGGGGGGAAATAAGCAAAGAATGATAGGTATGGCTCTTGAAATGTAGCATACACATTTTTGTTAGGAATTTGCGCCGAATGGGTTTGTCTGCGCAGAACAAGATTTCTCACGGGAAATTTGCAGAGAATAGGGTTTTCTTTTGAATTTTCCTATATATTAAAAGGAAAAGCTTTAGCCCTAATAGAAAATAATAATAATTGGTTTGTCTGTGGCAAAGCTCAAGAATTCTAAGAGAAATTTTCGGAGAAGATGGTTTCTGTTGAAATAGACCACAGGACTTTTTGAGGGAAATCGACATCTCTTCAAAATTCAGCATTCACATTTTTGAAGAAATTAGACGGAGAATGGACTTGTACCTGTATCGGCCCAGGATTTTTTTGGAGGAAATTAGAGGGGAAAGGTTTGTTTGTTGGAAATCTACAGAATTTGTCTATTGACGGCATATATTACTTTACGTACTTCACAAATTGCACTTTTCAGGTCCCTCTACAGCTACAGGAGAAATAATTGGAGTAATTTTCGCTACCTACATTGACCTCGTGCAGGGGTTTGGGTGAAAGGTCAACATCATTCTAACTAAAATAAAATGAGGCCAACATTTTTGGCAACTCATTCTTATTAATCAGCCAATATGGCACAGACGTCCTGCCGGATACCTCCATTAACCCGATGATCATCGCCAGTCACCACTTCCGTCATCATTCGAATTCATCCCCTCTCTGTTTATCTCTAAATTTTTTCAAAATTCAATATGCTTTTTCTAAATAATCATCAGCTGAACGTCTGACGAAAAATGGGTGGGGTGAAGGGAGGGAGTGCACGTGATCTGACCCCCACACTCTTCGTTTACCTTTTCGTCAGACGTTTGTCTTAATATTAAACAATAAAAGTTTTTTTTTACTGTAGTTCAGGAGTTCTTAAATTGTGTCACAGGGGTGCCTATGAATACTTGAGGCAGATATTCACTGAGACGTATTGAAACATCACTGCAACCTTGGTTTAGATCTATTTTGAACAGTGTTTCATTCTTTCGCTCTATTGTATACCTGTGGTTTGGAAAACTTTAAAAGATACCCCCAGTCCATGCCAGTCATAAAAGGCGACTAAGGGCAAGGTCGGAAACGATATTTTTCCAATTACCCATGCAGAAAGGAGAAACTACTGCATTATCCGTAAGGATTCTCAAGTATCAACAACTCATGGCGAGTTGTTGCGAACTAGCCCCACGAGTGTTAACTTATGATGATGATTGTCTACCTTCCCCTAATAGATAAGATCTGGTATAGTTGGTCGAGTGGGTCCGACTTAGGGAAGAACCGTAGGGTCCTCGAACAAGGGAAAAATCCCACGTTCAAAATATTTTTCCCGTTTGGGGAAAAAAATTTTGCTCAAGCAATAAAGGCATGGTCGTAAAAACGTTTCCTAACCTGTCGAGAGGGATTAAAATATGTCAATAAAGCTAACAAGTAAACATAAAAAGTTAAAAACAAAACAAAAGAGAAGTGGAAAAAATAAAAATATGGTTGGTGGGATTTTTCCCGCGATGTGTCACGCCGCGCGCGACAAAAATTCCCAAAAATCCCACAACTATGGGACCCAAGAGTCATACCCTTGGTCGAGTGTTGTTTCTTTTCCCAGCTTATTGAGTGCAGAACCTCGTCCTCCTAAGTGGCGCATTCAAGGTGGGGTTCAAAATCCCGAAGATTTTATAACCCACCCATGATTTCTATTTGATCACTGAAGTCTAGCAATATCCAGCAAGGTTGTACCATGTAGATGTCCACGTGGTTTCGCCCCCTTGTGCTGCTGACTATTTTTCCGGCTTAACCCAGACTGGGTGAGATCAATATAGGTAGCTTGTTTGTAAGTGTCCAGCGAATGGAGGGTAAAACCCCCCGTCTCGAATGACTAATAGATGTTGAAGAGACATTAAACAAAAACAAAAAAAAAATCAAAAGAGAGTGAACCTCTCATTCGGCCATAGTTGGTGGACCCCATCTGGATTGACCCCATGTTTGGTAACAATGACGTGTGCACTAAATTATAAAAAGACCTGTATGCAAAGGCCACGTGTCTCTTTTTATTGTACAATAAGGAAGGTATGCAANAAAAAAGTGTTAGACATAGACTGTAAATATTTTGACGGTACTTCGCGTCACTCTACTCAGCACGCGATGGACAATGGTCAGTCAACTTCCATCCTTCGACTCGACTAGACTGATGATGAATCGAATGATTCGAAACTAGTTTCTTTATAAATAATTATAAATAGTGTTTTTGGTAAGTGTTTTGTTTTTATTTATTTAAAAGTTAATAAGATGTGTGTTCCTCGAGACGACTGCAACGATTATTAATGAACGATGTTCGTTGTACGATTCTATTGAGGCATTATTGTAATGGCATTTCAGTGAGACCGTGTTCCTCTTCCTCCCAACGACTTGATCGTTGATCGTACAAGACAGTCGTTCGGAAATTTTAGAATATAATGGTAGTCGTTAACGATTATTTGATGTGAGTTGATCAATTTTTACTGTTTTTCGAAGTATTTTAAAGTAATTATTTATTGCGTTAATTAATTACTAACTTCTTTACTTTCCTCATCCTATAAAAAGGAAAGTATTGTAATGGCTGATATTTTCGATGTCAATTTTTCAATGCCAAAACTCCAGAGCCCAAATCTCGAGTTTCAGCCATTGGTCCTTGTGTGTCTGTCTGTGAACTGTGAACAAGATATCTCAAGAACGGCAAGTGCTAGAGACTTGAAATTTGGTATGTATGTCAGTTTTATGCCATGAACGGCAAAATAAGCTTTTACCGCTGGCGGTTTTATGGCACTTTCTAGTGGTTTTTGCATATCCTGTTTAAAATGAGAACGGTAATAGCTAGAACATTAAACTTAGTGCCTATTCATAACAATTTCATTCCAGAAATTGAAAAACACAATTTAGGTTGAAGTGTAATATATTGTTGGCCGCTAATTAGCGGTTGAAGGCCGCTTTTTTGGCGGTTCCCTAAAACCAGAATGGAAAGAACTAGAACTTGAAATTTGGTACCTAATCATACCAATTTCATACAAAAAATTGAAGAATACAACTTAGGTTGAAGTGTAATATAGTGTTGGCCGCTATTTCGCGGTTGAAGGCCGCTTTTTATAGATAAGGAAAGTCGTGTGATGTTCACATCAGATTTTTATATTTTACAACACAATAGCGAGTTTTTCGGGTGTTACAGGGTACAACATATTTCTGTTGTATGATTCTTTGAGGATATTGTTCTTTATTAATTCCAACACGTAGTCAAACTGCTCAACAGATATCTAAAAGAATCGCGAAACTTTTGGTCGTCTAGGCGCAGGTGGTTCTTTATCAATTTTCGATAAACTCCTTCTTCATCTTTGGGGAGAAACATAGGGCGTATTGTGGCCTTCTTAATACCAAACAATTGGTTGACTATTTCGTGTTCCTCCATCTCTTGAATCAAAAGGCACTAGAGAATTTTCCTCTTACTATTTTTAACAGAGAAGTACCCAACACAAGCTTCTAAGACACACTGACTGCAAAAACTCGTATACAGGGCTCATTAAAATCATTCCGAGGAACAAAGCCACCAACAATAGTCGTTCAACGATTAATAGTACAATGATCATCGCTCACAGATGATCGTATCAGTCGTCTCGAGGAATACGCACCTTTAGAGAGGTTAGGAAACATTTTTACGGCCATGCCTCTATTGTATATGTACAAGTACAACCGTCCAACATGGACTCATGACGGCCAATAAAAAAGCGAGTTTAGTTTTTTAAAAAATACCTCTCTACATCTCCCCGGTGTAGGACCCGCGTTGCCGGATTCGTCTTAAGGCCCGAATGGAGCTTAAGACGTTTTCCAAAGGATGCAAGAGTTTTTAGGCATCAGAGTTTTACCAAAAAACAACTTCATCATCGAGGCATGGCCGATCAAAACGTTTCCTAACTTATATATTTATTTACTTTACTTTTTATATAAGTATGTATCTGGAGTAGTGTGAAAATTGTAAATAAAATAAAATGCAATAGATAATAGCTTACCTTAAATAAGCTATTTTCTATTGCATTTTTGCATGGACAGATATGCAAATTTTTTAAATGAGAAGAAAAAGTTTGTTTATCTATACTTATAAAACGCAAAGCCCAGTTGGTATACTGACTGACTGACTATCAACGTAGCTCCACGATGGCTAAACGTAGAGACTTGAAATTTG
>CM022876.1:4035054-4046365 GCA_012654025.1 Pachypsylla venusta | reverse complement strand
CAAATAAACAACAAAAACAACACCATCACCACCAAACAACAAAAACAAATAAACAACAAAAACAACACCATCACCACCAAACAACAAAAACAAATAAACAACAAAAACAACACCATCACCACCAAACAACAAAAACAACACCATCACCACCAAACAACAAAAACAACACCATCACCACCAAACAACAAAACACCAATATTAACAACAAAAACAACACCATTACCACCAAACAAAAAAACACCAATATTAACAACAACAACAAAAACAAATCTTTTAATATCTCCTCTATTTTTATTGTGAGTTGGGGCTGAAAAGAATCAACACTACCCCTCCCCTACCCCCCACGGCTACCCCCTCCCCTGAACTACTAAATCCGCTAAATTCATATAATATTAACCCTCAAATAACACCCCCACCTACTGTGAACATTGACACAGTGGAGGATAAAAAAAAGAGGACCAAACAAAGGCCCATGTATACTTATGTATTTGTTGTGTGTGTGGGGGGGGGTGTCACTATAATATCACAATCACTACAATACACCAAGCTGAACCTAACATAATGCTACTACTTTTTGCTATTTGTCTTGAGGAGACTGAGTTACCCCTAAACACAACCAGACCATGTAAAATACCTTGACACGTAAAATATCAAATTTTGATGGGGGGGGGTGATTTTTTTCTCTTCGTGACGATTCCAAAGGTTCATTATTAGAAATAATAAACCAAAATTCGAAATAACCTTTAAAAGTTTTCGACACGACCAGAATTCGAACCCAGTTCCTCACTGTTACAAGCCGAGTTTGACGCACACTCCGCCACGGAGATAACTAACCTGAAAAATAATTCCTTATAATATTAAGTAATTAATGTAGCCACCGAGGGAAGAAAACCTGCTTCTTTGAGGTGACGGTCCTAAGCGCGTGTAAATACAGAACGTTTGGTGTTAGGAAGGTCATCCAGCCTTTGAAAAACTCTGCTTCAAACCAAATATGGAAAGTCATCAATATTTTGCAGTTACTATGCATTGATACTATGAGAAGAAAGCGAGGGTTACCATGCCAGGAAGGGGATACAGCTAAAGAGAGTAGGCATAGGATAGAAGGTTGTGGCATGGTAGAATTAAGAAAGCCAACACGGAGCTCAAATAGAATTTGGAAAAAGTTAATTTAAATAGGAAGATGATTATCGTATCCTTGAAATAGACAAAATTTGAACAAACTCCAGAGTCATGAAACACTCTATATCGACATTATGGGCGGAGAGGAGGGCTATTACAAACATTCTACTCAGAAGGTCTGATGTGTCCTCCTCACAGGGTATGGAACTTTCAGGAAGCATCTGCATGGACTGGGACCCTCCCATGTTGAACCAGTTGATTTATAAGGAGCGACGGAATACTGGACTGATAAAGTCACCGGAAACACCTGACCATTGCTAATACGCGAGAATGGGCCGTGGGTCAGAAGAATGAAACAATGGTCACAATACATCTAAACCGTCATGAATACAAATATGATATTAACAAAACATTTGCTTATTCCTGGCCACTCTCTGGGTCTCCCTCAATATGTGAGTAGCGCCTCCACTACCTCCATGAACCCCCATCACCCAGACATAATCTTATGATAATGTAAGTCCCATTATTTATTACCGTCACCAATACAAATATGATATTAACAAAACATTTGCTGCTTGCTGGCTACTCTCTGGCCCCCCTCAATATATGAGTAGCGCCTCCACTGCCTCCATGAACCCCCATCACCCAAACATAATCTTATGATAATGTAAGCCCCATTATTTATTACCATCATGAATACAAATATGATATTAACAAAACATTTGCTCCTTGCTGGCTGCTCTTTTTAGTTTTAGTATCAGTATTTACTAGTATTATTGCAAAAGGGTCATTTTTGATTTCGGGTAGAAACATTTTGTAAGATTGGATACCAACCTTTGTATAATATTACTAGCTATTTTCCCGTGCTTCGCTACGGTTAAAATATTCAACAACTCAATTTTAGATTTTTAGTGGAACCGACCCCCAGAGTGAACACAGCTCCTATTTAGAAAATTCAATATTTTACTCAAAGATATTACTTTTGGCACTGCGGAACACCTTCGTATAAAATTTCAGCTTTCTCGCTCATCCCGAAGTGATACTTCTTAACTATGGGTTTTTGGTGGAACCGACCCCCAGAGTCAGCACCGCTCTTAGTTCGAAAATTCAATATTTTATTCAAGGATATGACTTTTTGTACTTCGGTGTCAAATTTCAGCTTTATCGCTCATCCCGAAGTGATACTTCTCAATTCCGATTTTTTGCTGGAGAAAACCGTCCATAAATCGGATAAAAACCGGAAATTTTCAAATTTTATATTTTTTATGGGGTCCTTATATACTATTTTGGGGGGGTCTTTTCTTGGTCATTTTTCGTTATCTCTTTTAGTTTGCTCAGAAAAAAATTGCAAAAAGACCCGCTAAATAGCGTCATTTTTGGCGGTAACTTGCTCCCACTTGAATTTTAATTTTTTTTCCTTTCTTTCTAGTGTGCAAAGTTTCAAGTCTCCACGTTTAGCCATCGTGGAGCTACGTTGATTATTAGTCAGTCAATCAGTCAGTAAGTCAGTACGTCAGTATACCAACTGGGCTTTGCGTTTTATAATTATAGATATAGATGACTATTTATATCCCGAACGAAGTAAGTTATCAGTAAATAAGATTGGATTATTATTGTCAATAACGAAACATTGGCGTCACTAATAAAAATTACTCCCCCCCCCCTTCCCAAAAACAAGTTTGATATTTTAGAATCCAAAAATCGATTAAAAATGCTTCACAATGACTCCACGTTGATTTTAAATTGAAATTTTACTTTATCTATAGGTAAGATTTTTTTTTGGGGGGGNTTGGGGGGGGGGGGGGAGGCGTGGCCGTAGATACATCAAATTAATGAAGATAAGCAACGTCGAAGGTGGAGAGTACTTGTTTGGGTGACCGTCCCAGTACTAAGTACTCTTACGTGATACTGACTTTCCCCGGTAATGCGTTTAGATACGATTGACGTAACAACTGTGGATCAGAGATCGTTTGGTTTTTTCTTTATAAATCTCCCCTAGGGAACCGTTTTGGCCGTAAACATTCTGAACATCAAAGTACACAAGGCGGAATGTAAACAATAAAAATGCATTAAATATATAAAAAACACAAATGGGCGTTCCATTCGGAAGGAAATGAAAGGAGAAATTGTGAGTTTAACGATTGTGGAAAGAAGACATGTGTAGTGAGGGAGTGAATCGATTGAACTGACTGCTTGATTGAACTATTGAACTGTGGCCTGTAGTTCTCATATTGTGACATTAACGATTGTGGAAAGAAGACATGTGTTGTGAGGGAGTGAATCGATTGAACTAACTCACTTGATTGAACTATTGAACTGTGGCCTGTAGTTCTCATATTGTGACATTAACCATTGTGGAAAGAAGACATGTGTAGTGAGGGAGTGAATCGATTGAACTGACTGCTTGATTGAACTATTGAACTGTGGCCTATAGTTCTCATATTGTGACATTAACGATTGTGGAAAGAAGACATGCGTAGTAAGGGAGTGAATGGTTTGAACTGACTCACTTGATTGAACTGATTGAACTGTGCGAACTGTGGCCTGTAGTTCTCATATTGTGACATTAACGATTGTGGAAAGAAGAAGTGCTATTATTATTTTGTGGTAAATATCTTCTAATTCGTGAGTATGAATTTCCATGGGTTGGCTGGGTTTGAACCAACGTCCTACTGTTTACCAGCAAGAGCGTCTTACCCTTCACCACCAACCCATATAGAGGGTGAAAAAACCATTACTATCACCCCCCCCCCCCNCACCCCCCCCCCCCCACACACACACAAAAAAATTCATTGCTCTCGAAAATAGAAAAATATAAGAATCATAGCGAAGCATGGGCGAAACAGGTAGTTGAACTATAAATGAGCGAGAACTAATTGAACGAGTCATTCAATTGAAACAGTTGAACTATAAATGAGCGAGAACTAATTGAACGAGTCATTCAGTTGAAACAGTTGAACTATAAATGAGCGAGAACTAATTGAACGAGTCATTCAATTAAAACAGGTAGTTGAACTATAAATGAGCGAAAACTAATTGAACGAGTCATTCAATTGAAACAGGTAGTTGAACTATAAATGAGCGAGAACTAATTGAACGAGCTATTCAATTGAAACAGGTAGTTGAACTATAAATGAGCGAGAACTATTGAACGAGTCATTCAATTGAAACAGGTAGTTGAACTATAAATAAGCGAGAACTATTGAACGAGCATTCAATTGAACTAAAATTCCCTTCTTTGAGTTTAAATTTAGTGGGGATGGTGTGGGGTTGAGGGAGAATGTGTTGGGAAGGACAGCTAGATAGCCTCCTGGGGGTAATGGGAGGGACGGGAAGGGAACTGTTTTATTTTATTGATTTCTAAGTGTTTTTGATGATATTGTGATTTGAAAATTCATTGAGTTTGGCACGTGAGAAGATTAACACAGTTCCTTCGATAAAAAAATATACCCCCCCCCCTCCTAGGATCTAAACATCAATCCCCCCCGCCCAATTTTCAGAGGAAATACTTTACTATCGAAAGCTTAATAGTTCGATTCTCGTGAATCCTTTGGTATGGTCACCCGGGCACTTTCAATAGTTACCTGTAGTTACGAAGTGAGGTCTAGTTTTTAACACTACATTTTTTTTTGTTTCTCTTTTTGTATCACGATAACTCTCAAATGCTTTGTCTGATTTTGATGTTTTTGTGTTAGGAGGACCCAAATGTACAACCCAGATTTAATAAGCATGTGCAGGGTCGGATTAACCTTCCGCGGGGCCCCTCCACCCCCGCAGAGGCCGTCTAAGTAGTCTACTTTTTGGAGCCGCTACAAAAATTGATTATTGATCTGTTGGTCTTTTGGTCTAGTACCTACAGAGGGTAGAAAAAAATGAAATTAAATTTTGAGTAAACCAACATCGATAAAACATGGTTNGTGTGCCTAAAAAAACAATTTGCTTAATGTTGCAATACTCGTTTCTTTATTAAGTTCCTAGGTAGTAGGTACCTACTTGTACTTTCCTAAATTAGATTTTACTACATACTTTGAAAAGTTGGAGTCCCTGTCAAAATGATATGTTTTTTCAATTGTCAACCCAGAAATGTCGAAATATCTAGTGTAACTTGTTAAAGCGCGGGGCCCGTAGCACGTGTTACAAGTGCTACTATTATTTATCCGGCCCTGAGCATGTGGACAGCTGCTTGAGTGTACCACATCACAGAAGTTGAGATTAAAACGGTGCATATCAAGCAGGGGCAGATCCACGGGGGGGAACTGGAGGGAGAGCCCCCCCCCAAAAAAAGCTCTTGCAATAACAATATTTATAGCACTAATGAGTTTGATTTTTAATATTTTCACGTTTAATTTAATTTAAGTGTCTATACATTCACGCAAGATTCCAGCGTCCCAGCAGTTGAAACTAACTTTCGTGCATTTTCTTCCCTGAAACGGAACTATTTTGGAGCACTGGTATTAATTGGGTGAATTATATATTTTTTATATATTTAATTATATAATTACATATTTTTTATTAATTATATAATAAAGAAGTTATATATTTTTCCATGTAAATATATAACTTCATTCAAAATTTCATTCTCGCAGAAACGCCAGCGGTTCAAATTAATTTTCGTGTATCTTCTTCCGTGAAGCGGAATCGTTTTGGAGCACCGGGAGTGGAAAAGGTGTTATATAAATATTTTCCTATTTAATTGCATGTAAATATCTAACTTTTTGCAAGATTTCAGTGTTTTATCAGTTAAAACTACATTACAATACGCTGTACTGTCTTCCCTAAAGCGTAACCGTTTAGGAGCAATTGTAGATTAAAAAAGTTCAAATTTTCGGATTTTTCCCTTTACTTGGATGTCAATTGCTAACTTCATACAAAATTTCTGCCCTCCAGGTATACGCGAAGTGCCTGAAACTTATGATGATGAGTGATCAGTCAATATGTCAGTCAGCCAGTCAGTGAGTATCCAAAAGTNCAGTCTGATACAGGTTCAAGATCAAATGGTACACACTTCTTTGGATCAATTGAAGGGATAATGATTTGTAAATGAAAGTGTAACCCAAAATTATATTCCTTCAAGAGTCTTTTCATGCGGTGAAGAACTGGGAGAGGTTGATGGTACTCGTAGCACACACGGTACTATGAAAACGATTACTTAAAAAAATTCAATATTGTCTTTAAGACATCGAGTTATTTATTATTAATGGGTACTAATACATTAGAAGCTGAAATCAGTGGCGTATTGACAGCCAATTGTGCCCTGGTTCCCATTAGTACAGTAAGGGAAACGTGGTGGGGGANCCCCCCCCCCCAGATTAGAAGAACAAAAAAAATCAAAATATGTAAAGGATTTCAATGAACATCTGGTTCAACCTACACAAGACACTTTTTTTTTGCTTGACGTCTCTTTTAAGACATATTGGTCGGTCATTCGAAAGGGGGGGGGGTTACNCAGTTTTATTAAATCTTGTTTGCTTAACGTCTCTTTAACATCTATTGGTCATTCAAGACGGGGTTTTTACCCTCCATTCGCTGGAAAATTACAAACGAGCTACCCACATTGACCTCATCCAGCCTGCGTTGTGCCGGAAATAACCAACATCACGAGAACGCGAACCTACATGTACACCTACTTAGTAAAACCTCGCTGGATATTGCTTAACGTCGGTGATCGAACGGGAAATAATGTATTCAACGTGCAATGGACGCTGAGTGAATGAGTAGTACAGCCCACAGAACAACAAGTTCATTTATAATTGATTTTTTATTTACAATAATATATTAATATAGTTCAGAACAAAAAATTATTTAAGAGAATGGGCAATTCATTTTTAACAGATCAGTAGTTCAGCTCAGTAAGTTTTCAAACGAATCATTCAGTAGACTACATAAGTAGCATAGTTAGGATAGTACGAGTAATATCTTGGTATAGGATATGTATAATATGTTAAACCAGACTGCTGATGACCTTCATTTAGTTCAGAACTGCTGACTCGTGTTGAATCAATTCCTGATCGAACTCTTGATTCAATTCCTGATGAACTATCTTCTCTTGATTTAAAACTTTCATTTGATTTGATTTCGGAATCATGTTGTGATTTAGAATCAGATTGTTGTCCATACTGTGCTGATTTGAGTGTGTAAGCATTATTCGAATCAGCAAGTGCTAATGCGTATGGATGTGGAAATGCCATTGTTGATAAAATGGTTGAAGTTAAGAGTAAAATGATTGGACCCTGAAACATAGGAGAACAAAATAAAGTCGTAGTGGGTTTCGATCATCAATCCATCGGTGATTTATTTTAGAAATTAATTAGAACAATGATTGGACCCTGAAACATAAGAGAGCAAAATCAAGTTCTGTGGGTTTGGATCAGCAATACATCGCTGATTTATTTTAGAAATTAATTAGAACAATGATTGGACCCTGAAACATAAGAGAGCAAAATCAAGTCGTGTGGGTTTGGATCAGCAATACATCGCTGATTTATTTTAGAAATTAATTAGAGCAATGATTGGACCCTGAAACATAAGAGAACAAAATCAAGTCGTGTGGGTTGGGATCAGCAATACATCCGTGATTTATTTTAGCAATTAATTAGAGCAATGATTGGACCCTGAAACATAACAGAACAAAATAAATTCGCAGTAGGTTTCGATCAGCGATACATCGGGGATTTATTTTAGAAATTAATTAAAGCAATGATTGGACCCTGAAACATAAGAGAACAAAATCAATCCATGGTGGATTTCGATCAGCAATACATCAGTGATTTATTTTAGCAATTAATTAGAGCAATGATTGGACCCTGAAACATAAGAGAATAAAATAAAGTCGTGGTGGGTTTCGATCAGCAATACATCGGTGATTTATTTTAGCAGTTAATTAGAGCACTGATTGGACCCTGAAACACAAGAGAGCAAAATTAAGTCGTGGTGGGTTTCGATCTGCAATACATCGGTGAATTATTTTAGCAGTTAATCAGAGCACTGGTTGGACCCTGAAACATAAGAGAGCAAAATTAAGTCGTGGTGGGTTTCGATCAGCAATACATCGGTGAATTATTTTAGCAGTTAATCAGAGCAATGATTGGACCCTGAAACATAAGAGAACTAAATCAAGTCGTGGTGGATTTCGATCAGCAATACATCGGTGATTTATTTTAGCAGTTAATTAGAGCACTGATTGGACCCTGAAACATAAGAGAGCAGAATTAAGTCGCGGTGGGTTTCGATCAGCAATACATCGGTGATTTATTTTAGCAGTTAATCAGAGCAATGATTGGACCCTGAAACATAAAAGAAAAATAAAGTCGTGCTATGCATCGATCAGCAATACATCGCTGATTTATTTTCACAGAAGTCGATATCTATGATTGATTGGCGATATCTATTATAGATTGAACTCATGACAAACATGTTCTATTTCTTACGCATTGAGCAGTAGGTATATATAAAATGAAGCAAACGCTTTTACTATAGCATTTGCTATAGAAAATGCTTCACAAAATAGTAAGCCCTTTGAGATAGTAAAAACTACGCAGATGATGAAGAAGAAATGCATTAAATTTGCTTCATTTTATGCATACTAGGGTGCCCGTATCGAAAGAAGTATATCGATATTACCGATGAGCGATATTATCGGATGGTCGAATATCGATATAAAATATTGGCTATATCGTACCTTAATATCGATCTAATACAGGGGTTCCCAAACTTTTTCGTACCGCGCCCCCTTTTCTTGAAATGAAAGCCCCCCCCCCCCCCCCCCCCTTTACATTATAAATTATGAATGGGTGTTTCTGAATGCTATCTCGAAAAACACTAATGTTTTTCTGAATGCTATCTCATTCAAAACGCTAATGTGTTGCTGAATGCTATCTTATTCAAATTTTTCAAACATCATGTTCAATAAAATTTACTTTGTAAAATTGTATTGAACATCATGTTCAATACAATTACCTTTGTAGATAGCTCAACAAAATGATAATAATATTAATTTACATGTAAAAAGATTACATTAAATTAAATGAAGGCGTAATATAACTATTCAAAATATACTGCAGGTATTACTCACCTAAAATTTGGACACCATTTGGTCCCGGGTCGACCAATATAGGTGGACCCAATTAGTTAATTCTATGAATATAATGAATGTACATACCGAAATTTCAGAATGGAGCCCCACAAAAATGGTATATATGGACCCCATAAAAAATATAAAATTTGAAATTTTCCGATTTCTCCCCGGTTTATTGACAGTTTTCACCACCAAAAAATCGGAATTGAGAAGTACTACTTCGGGATGAGCGAGAAAGCTGAAATTCGATCTACCTTTTTCGCAGTACAAAAGGTCATATCCTTGAATAAAATATTGAATTTTCTAAATATGAGCGGTGCTCAATCTGGGGGGCCAGTTCCACCAAAAATCCGTAATTGAGAAATTTCTCTTCGGGATTTATTCTTCGTATTACAAAAAGATAAACAAAAGAAAAATCGTATTGTTAAAACTAGACCTCACTTCTTTTGTTCAAAAATTCAATACTTACAATTTTCATTTTATATATATATATGAATGTACTTTAACAAAAAAAAAAAAAAAACTGAAATCCTCAAAAATGAGCGCTCTATTATAAAACTTTATTGGAAAGAAATAATTGTATCGGAACACCAGATCGATATCAGTAATCAGTAGACACCGAATATGTTCAGAGTTTCCTATCTGGACTAAAGAAGATACCTAACTCAAATGTCACTTGGTGGCCGCTTTTATAAATTTACGAGTACCTAGGCATCAAAAGATATTTGATACTCATAAAGATATGAAAGACGATTTCTGACAAGTATATCTGATGGCCACTAGAACTGGGTGGAACAAGCAGTAGAGGTAACATATATCGTGATCATTACTGTAATATGTGTAATATGTCGTATAATATAGCGTGAACATCACTATAATATATCGTGATCATTGCTATAAAATATCGTGATCATTACTGTATTATATCGTGATCATTACTGTAACATATCGTGATCATTACTGTAATACATCGTGATCATTACTATTATCATAGGTTAACAGTAGAGATTACGATCCCGGGATCCCGCCCGAAAATGGCTGAAATTTTGATCCCGGGATTCGCCATTCAATCCCTGGATTTTCGGGATTGACAGTGATAAAATAAAAACAAACAAAAAACATGTTTTTTTATTGAATTTGAAAATGAGGTCCCAATACATCAACCTTGAACGTTACATGAAACTCGATGTGCTGCCATCTGCCATGCAATAAAAAAATGCAAAACTTTTCAAAATCCTTTTCTTCTTTAAGTAGACCAAATGAACCGATGACCGATGTGTTGTTTGTATGACCCCTTTTGGTAAAAACAAAGGAGTCGTTATTTCACTTGTTTCAGTTCAAGAAATTAATTTTTAATGTTCTAATATATTCTAACATCTTCTTTGAACGTAACAACTTGTGTTTGAGTTGACTTTAAAATGGACGGTTTTATATCGCACAAAAAATTCAAATCCTTCATCCATTTGGAGTCATTTTTTAGTGTGTCAAGGCTGTAAAAATGCAAAGTGTACAATATGTGAAGCTATTTTGAAAACTCTTGCTGGTTCCACAAGAGAACTCCACACACATCTCTCAAGTTAAAATCTTGAATTTATTTTTATTTTATCTACTTATTATAGTAACTATACCTACTTCTACTTGATTTTTGGAAGGTTCCCAATTTTTTTCTGATCCCGGGATTGTGATCGTTCCAGTCCCGAGACTTCGGGATTGTCAAGAAGGTTCGGGATCATAATCTCTAGTTAACAGCCATGGGGCTGGTTTGCAACAACTCGCCATGAGTTGTTGATATACTTGAGAATCCTTACGGATAATGCAGTAGCTTCTCCTTGCTTTCTGCATGGGTAATGGAAAAGATATCGTTTCCGACCCTTCCTTTAGTCGCCTTTTACGACTGACATGGAAGTATTCTTTTCAAGTCTCCCTGCCCACAGGGGACAATCTTGAAGATTGAGTGTGCCTTAGCTTAGACGCTGACTAAGCTAACCTTAGCAGTACAAAGAAACCACCTTTGTTATTCGAGCTGTTCCATTTTTTGGTTTATTATTTTCAATAATGAACCTTTGGAAACATTACGAAAAATAATAATCACCCCCCCCCATAAACGGCCATGCCTAT
>CM022876.1:4020810-4034749 GCA_012654025.1 Pachypsylla venusta | reverse complement strand
AGTTTTTTTTTTTTTAGCATGAGCGGTAACCATGTTTTATCGATGTTGGTATACACAAAATTTAATTTCACTTTTCTGTAGGATTTGATTATCTAAAATTGATTATCTTTCTGCCAAAAGTTGTACTGGCTCCAAAAAGTAGACTTAGACGGCGTCTGCGGGGGGGGGAGTGGACCCCGTTCTGTGAAAGTGCTACGGGCTCCGCGGAAGGTTAATCCGGCCCCGCCTGTATATAATATAAATGAATATTTCCTTCTGTTATTATGTCACAATTTTTATTGGCATCTAAGTATTACAAGGTATTTTTAACTTCACCCTTTTCCAATTCTATATTGGGTTAATGGTATACTTTCTCTGTATACAGGATGTCCCAGTTATGGAGGACAATAATCAACGGATAGATTCTAGATGGCAATACCTACCAAAAATGCTCTCTTCAACTTTTTAATAAAAGCTTTGTTTTTGAGTTATTCGCATTTTTCATCTTTTTTTACACGTTTTGCCTGACGTCACAAATATGTCAATAACTTTCTTGGACATACTTTTTTTGAAAATTTGAAGATACTTGGAAAATTTCTGTAGAGAAAAATCACTTTCATGATCAGAAACTTTGATGTAGTGCCTCGTTTTTGAACTAACTTGATTTCCCTCGGTGTAAGATTACCGAACTTTATGAAACTCTATTAATCGCAACAAATGTTCCCACAACATCTCTTGTTTAGGGCAATGAATAATAAAAGAATGTCCGTCAATAGTAATTGTTGGCACTCATAAAATGATAAACTCTAATATAAATCGCAACAAATGTTCCCACAACATCTCTTGTTTAAGGCAATGGATAATAAAAGAATGTCCGTCAATAGTAATTGTTGGCACTCATAAAATATAAAATTGGGAAAAGGTGAGTGAAAGAAGAAGAAGAAGAAGAAGAAGCGAAGCACGGGAAAACAGCTAGTAAACAATAAAACCCTGTTTTCTTAAAACATACTGATTGACGTGTTTTCTTCTAAACTCAGGACAGAAGAAATATTTAGTGACTAATAAATATACATGAAGTTCTTGTGGAGTCATGATTTCGTTGGTCCTAAAAATCTCCTCTACAAGTTTTCTTTGTAATCTGTAAGATTGCTGACAAACAGGTTTTGTTAGCGAAGCCATACATTGATAAGCCATTTCTGATTAAGGACTCGAATAGTGATTTGTAAAGAAGCCAAGAGACACTATGCGGTAGCATATATTATATTTTATTGTGATGAGGCTATTTGAAATAGATCTTAACTTGGTGTTTAGTTTGTCAATATGCGACTTGAATTTAAAATGAGAGTCCAAAATAACTCCCAAAATATCTTTCCTCCTCACTAATTTCTAAATCCCTACAGTTACACCCAGTCTCGTGTTTGCCTGAATATAGACATTGTCTCGTGTGTCCCTTAATTTTCAAACGACCAAAATTTATACTTTTGTGTGTACGTCGAATTAGCATGACTTTGGTTTTTTTTTTCTCATTAAAAAAAAATGGTTGTTGAAGAGCCATTTTTGTATAATAATGAGATCATTTTGTAACGTACTAGCTGTTTTCCCGTGCTTCGCTACGGTTACAAAATTCAATAACTCAATTTTAGATTTTTGGTGGAACCGACCCCCAGAGTGAACACGGCTCCTATTCAGAAAATTCAATATTTTATTCAAGAATATGACTTTTTGCACTGCGGAACACCTTTGTATCAAATTTCAGCTTTCTCGCTCATCTCGAAGTGGTACTTCTCAATTCCGATTTTTTGGTGATGGTGAAAACCGTCCATAAATCGGATAGAAACCGGAAATTTTCAAATTTTATATTTTTTATGGGGTCCTTATATACTATTTTTGGGGGGATCTATTCTCGGTCATTTGTCGTTATCTCTTTTAGTTTCCTTAGAAAAAAAAATGCAAAAAGACCCGCTAAATAGCGTCATTTTTGGCGGTAACTTGCTCCCACTTTAATTTTTTTCCTTTCTTATTACGCACCTACATACTAAAAGGGACCTGTGTGCCAAGTTTCTGGTCTCTACGTTTAGCCATCGTGGAGCTACGTTGATTATCAGTCAATCAATCAGTCAGTCAGTATACCAATTGGGCTTTGCGTTTTATAAGTATAGATTGGGTTTTATAAGTATAAATTGCGTTTTATAAGTATAGATTGCTTTTTATAAGTATAGATTGCTTTTTATAAGTATAGATTGCGTTTTATAAGCATAGATTGCGTTTTATAAGTATAGATTGCGTTTTATAAGTATAGATTAAACGCTATTTCTGGATTATCATGTCACGAAACAATGGACATATTGTCGGCAAATTGAAACAGGGCGCTCAGCAGTTTAAGGGCGCTCAGTTCATGAGCAGACCGAACTTAACCGGCAAAATGGTCACTATAAAATTCTCCAAATTTAGTAACCTGCGTTCTATTTGTAAAATAACTTTTTAACTCTTTCGCGCCCGTGGTAGCAAACTTGCTACCAAAAGTTGGTGAATTATCTTATTTTGCTTCTGTCCCCCCTTAGTATTTTTGTTGATTTCAGAGCATCATGCGAAAGCTTCTTTACCCTTACAGCTAATTAAATTATGAGGGGTGAGGGGGTATTTATTTATGTGACGATTCCAAGGGTTCATTATTGAAAATAATGAACCAAAATATGTCAGCCATAAAGCTCTGTCTCTCAAAATGTAGGTGACAATGGAGCCCCTTCCAAAATTTTGATATTTCAAGGAACGATTCAGAATACAACAAACACAATTGCATTGCTTCCATTATTGAAAATAATTTGTGGGAGAATACATATTTTATAATAGAAGTAGATATGGGTGGAAATGTGCATTTCAAGGTTAATTATGTAATCCGATTTAGATTTGAGTCGTAATTCATGATTAGCAGATCAATTTAATTGCATCCTGATCTGGTTTTATATATTGGACTGAATGGCTTGTGCCTGCAGCAAATCTGGCTGTCCATCGCATATTATGATACCCTCCACGTGGGAAGCATAAAGCATTATGAGGAGAATATTATCCAGAAGTTCTAGCGGAAGCTCGAACATGATGTCCTCTCCACGCGGGAAGCATAAAGCATTAAGAGGAGAGTATTATCCAGAAGTTCTAGCGGAAGCTCGAACATGATGCCCTCTCCAAGTGGGAAGCATAAAGCATTATGAGGAGAATATTATCCAGAAGTTCTAGCGGAAGCTCGAACATGATGCCCTCTCCACGTGGGAAGCATAAAGCATTATGAGGAGAATATTATCCAGAAGTTCTAGCGAAGCTCGAACATGTATGATGCCCTCTCCACGTAGGAAGCATAAAACATTATGCGGAGAGTTTTATCCAGAAGTTCTAGCGGAAGCTCGAACATGATGTCCTCTCCACGTGGGAAGCATAAAACATTATGCGGAGAGTTTTATCCAGAAGTTCTAGCGAAAGATCGAACATGATGCCCTCTCCACGTGGGAAGCATAAAACATTATGCGGAGAGTTTTATCCAGAAGTTCTAGCGGAAGCTCGAACATGATGCCCTCTCCACGTGGAAAGCATAAAACATTATGTGGAGAGTTTTATCCAGAAGTTCTAGCGGAAGCTCGAACATGATGCCCTCTCCACGTGGGAAGCATAAAACATTATGCGGAGAGTTTTATACAGAAGTTCTAGCGAAAGCTCGAACATGATGCCCTCTCCACGTGGAAAGCATAAAACATTATGCGGAGAGTTTTATCCAGAAGTTCTAGCGGAAGCTCGAACATGATGCCCTCTCCACGTGGGAAGCATAAAACATTATGCGGAGAGTTTTATCCAGAAATTCCTTCGGAAGCATGAATTTTAATACAGAGTTGATTGGGGTACAATATTGCAGGGGCGGATTTAAAGGAGGCGGAGGAGTGTGACCGCCCCCACTCCTTGGCAAGATTAAGTGTGAATATTTATACAGTAATCTTCCACTAAATAAATTATGGCATAAATATTTTGTCCATTTTGATTTTATAAATACAATCAGACATAATGATTTTATATATATTCAAATAAAAAGCATTCCATATATATAACATCATAACAACGCCCCGCACTCCCCTCGTTAATTTTTGTCTATCTTGTTTTAGAGCACAGATTTTCACTTTTTGACTCCTAATTATTCAAAAAAAAAAATTTGCAAGAGGGGATCTTTGAGTAAAAAATATAGCAGTCCCCTAGTGAAAATTTTGCGGGGGGGGGGACCAAACAAGACTTGTGTCGCCATGTTCTAGAAGTTTTCTAACAAGTGGAAAGACCTTTTTGACTGAAACTGTATCAGAATTGAAAAGGGTCCGTAACATGAGTCATGCCTATATTTTCGTGAATATAAAATATCAGTTAATTAATATTCATTGTTAATTAAACCTTGATTTATAAATTAATTATTTGTTTGACATTGATCAGGCAGAGGTTCTAGAATTATTCTGCAAAAAGAGCGACTTAATTAAACCGTAGTGTTAGTGGTATCAACAACTCCGATAATGGAGACCGCATTTCTAAACAAATATAAAAAAATCGACTCTTGAGTGGAACATTACCACTAGGCGAGGTTAATGCTTTTTATGTGGTTAAATACTCAAAGTAATAAGGAAAAAATCCTGCCTCCGCTGGGAATTGAACCCATGACCTCCTGTTTACCAGGCGAGCGCTAATGTCAGAGGCATATTCTACCACCTAACCCTTAGAGATCTATTTTTTTGCGGTCAAATACTTAAATTAATGAGGAAAAAATCATGCCTCTGCTGGGGATTGACTCCTGTTTAGAAGGCGAGCGCTAATGTCTGAGGCATTTTCTACCACCCAACCCTTAGAGATCTATTTTTTTGCGGTCTAATACTTAAATTAATGAGGAAAAAATCATGCCTCTGCTGGGGATTGAACCCATGCCCTCCTGTTTGCCAGGCGAGCGCTAATGTCAGAGGCATTTTCTACCACCCGACCCTTGGGAGCACTATTTTTATGTGGTCAAATACTCCAATTAAGGACGAAGCAGCCTCTGCTGGGGATTGAACCCACTGTTTTCTAGGCAAGCGCTTAACGAAATAACGACCGAGTACCGATGCAGTGGTAAATAAGTTTTTGTTTGCATCTAATCCTGCTGGCTAATAATTGGAATGGGCAACCAGAATAATGTCAATCAATGCAATCTAATTACGCCAGAAAAAAAAAATGGAAAAAGCCCAAATATATTTTTCACAAAACGAAACATTTTAGCGGTGTTTATGATAAGTTTAGGTTATCATAAGCGGTATTAATTGTGCACGTTAGTGAACTCCTCTTTTGACTCCCATATACATCCCGAAATGCACTTGTATATGTGTATGTATGTTACGCGATACAAGCCACAATTTTCATCCGATTTTGACCAAATTTGGTATACTGTTTTAGGACTTGAAGGAAATTTGGGGGCACTGGGACCCGCGGGGGGGGGAACCCAGGGGGCCCAATTTGTATTTTTTGAAAATGATTTTAGCGGTTTGTTGTAGAAACGTAAAATTTTGATATGATGTTATGGCTTTTAGATTTTGAAAAAATTGGGGGCCCTTGCCCCCGGGGGCCAAATATCTTGATTTTTTAAAAATGATTTTTATCTTTTTAGCAGTTTGTTGTAGAAACGTAAAATTTTTTTGGGGGGGGGAGCAGGGCCCCCTTGTATTTTGAAAATGATTTTTTATAATTTGATCAAGATATTTTTCCTATGAATGACTACAACGCTAACGTGAACACCTAATCATCTTGATCTGCTAGTGATAATTGATAACCTAGTTGTGTTAATGTAGAATAGCTTAATTGCCTACTCTAAAAATCAGCCGTGAAAAAATATTTGGGCAATTTACAAGAACCATGGGATTATTGTAAACTCAAGGGGTAATTGTAAACAGCATATCCCGGGCAAGTCGTCAAGCACTTGAAAGAACAAACCATTTATATGGAACCTGAAATGTCATAAGAATCATGTTTAATATTAAAAAAAAAGAAAATTAAAATTATCCGAAAAAGATATACCTATTATAATCTCATTTGATGGAGCATATGGAAAACGTTTACATTTACCCCACTTGACCCTAATATTGAAGGGCTGCTGTCTGTGTTATTTTACATTATCAGCTAAGGTACATAATCTAATTTGATGGAGCATATGAAAATATTATTTGAAATTTATAAAAATGTTATACCCCGTACGGTAAAATAAATTATTAGTAATTCAATGAGTATCATATTATAATTCAAATAATATATTTTAATTAATGGGAATCTATAACAATGATCAGATGGGAGTATGTAGCTATGTGGTCAGATAAGTCGTTCTGCAAACTGCCAAGATAACAAGACATGTTTCTTGTTGGATACGGTGAAAAGTCATTTTTTTAGGAAGGGATATTATTATTGCTGCCATCAGAGGATCACACAAAATTATTACAAAATCACTTCTACAGAACTTTAAAGAACATCCTAGGGATGTGGGCGGTAAATTTAATAGGAAAATTAAAAACGTTTCCTAAGCTGCAGGACCGTACCCAAGTTTTCTTTTCGGGGGGGGGGGGGGGTCCGAAGAATTGACAGCCAAGCCAGGACTAACAACTGAAAATTATGCTGATGGAAGATGATGTTGATGGTGAATGTATGTATATAATAAAGTTCAAACCACGCTCAAACACTGAATTCCAATATTTTTTTGTATCCATTTAAACTAGTAGATCAATATGATCAGGTGTTCACGTTAGTGTTGTAATTATTTATAGAAAAAAATATATTAATCAAATTTTAATAAATCATTTTCAAAAAAAAATATCGGCCCCTAGACCCCAATTTTTTCAAAATCGAAAAGCCCTTAACACCCTGACATATCAAAATTTTACGTTTCTACAACAAACCGCTAAAAACATAAAAATCATTTTAAATAAACACAATATTGAGCCCCCTAGGGCCCCTATCAACTATATTTCCTTCGTGTCCTATACCGAATTTCGTCAAAATCGGATGAAAATTGTGGCCTGAAAAACAAACATATATACATACAAAAGCATTTCGGAATGTATACTGTATACCGTGGTCAAAAGTGGAGTTCACTAACGTTCACAATTATATGATTTTCGAATCATATGATTGCTACTTCTTCTTCCAAAATAAAATGTGTTAGGAGGACCCTAATTCAAAATAAAAAAAATAAACCATTCAAATTTTAAAACTTGGCGTTTTATTGGTATCTACACGTTGTGTTTTTTATTAATGACTATAATTAATTATTCACTATGCAACATAAGAGTTGTGCTGCAAACCATGACAATCTCTTGACCGAATTCAAATAAATTTGACATTGATTTTAATACAACAAGAAGACAATGAACTTGTCGCACGCGTCACACAACAATACCAACAAAAACATAATATGTGTACGACTATGAGAAATTAATATCCTCGTCATTATCAGTTTAAGAGATATTCATTGACTGAACGAGTTCAAGGCCCAGTTTATATAATTATTATTTTTTGCTTAACGTATCTTTAACATCTATTGGTCATTCGAGACGGGGGTTGTTTTACCCTTTATTTTCTGAAAACTTACAAACCAGCTAACCACATTGACTTCACCCAGCCTATGTTGTGGTCGGAATAATAGCCACAATCCACAATTACGAAAACCTACGTAGACACCCACGTTGGTATTAAGAGGGCCACAATACGCCCCATGTTTCTGTTCAAAGATGAAGAAGTTTATCCTAAATTGATAAGGAACCACCTACGCTTAGACGACCAAAAGTTTCGCGATGTTTTTCGACTTTCTGTTGAGCAGTTTGACTACGTTTTGGAATTAATAAGGAAAGATATCATCAAAGATTCATAAAAATTGAACAACTCAAATCAAATAGCCGGTAACGACTACGATTATATTCTAGAATTTCCGAATCACTCTCAACAGCTCAACGACCGTCTTGTACGATCAACCTGACAGCCGTTGGGAGGAACACGGTCCGACTGAAATGCCATTACAATAGTGCTCCAATAGAATCGTACAACGATCATCGTTCACTAATAATCGTTGCAGTCGTCCCGAGGAACACGCACCTTTATAAAGGTATTTTCTGACGCATCACGCGGTACAAACCGGAAGAAACTTAGCAAGTTTCATTACATTGGTATAGTGACCTTTGTAAAAAGCCACTCACTCCGCAAACTTGGTTTCCTCAGGACAGGTACTTGTACAGCATTTTGAAAAATAAAAACAATAAATTATAAACCTTATTTACAATATAACAACTTGTTATCAGTATCTTGATAAATTCTTCGTCAGAGGTTTCCAAACTGGGGAGAACTCCCTTGTCGTGCGCAGTGGCGGATTTGCCTTAAAAGCAACATAGGCCATAACCTGGGGCGGCAGAATTTAGGGGCGGCAAAATCATCGATCTTCAATAGGGAACATTAGAGAAGAGAAGTTAAATGCTCCTGCGTTGTTGACAATAGAGTCAGATTTGTTTCTGTTAATGAATTGTGAAAAAAATATTCGCGATTTTGCAGTTGAAAAGTGTTGAAAGGAGAGGTTGTTGACGAGTATCTCATCATCATTATCTAAAGGCAATGCCTTGTCGTTGTAGCCATTTATTGCGATCCAATACGGTCCTCTTCAGTTCTTGATAAGAGGAACAGTTCATCAGATAGGACATCATCCAGAAGGAAGTTCTTGATCTTCCTTCCTGCCTCCTTCCGCTCACTTCTCCTTCTATGATGTTGATAATGAAGTTGTGTCTTAGAAGATGTTCTATTAGCTAAACTTTTCTCCTCTGTATTGATTCAATGAGGTTGCGATTCTCTTTGATTTCTTCCAGGATCTTGTCATTTCTTTCCCGCTCAATCCATTCGGTTTTCGTCATTTTCCTCCAAATCCACATTTCCAATGCTTCTAACCTTTCTAAATCATACTTCCTGAGTGTCCAAGTTTCGCTCCCATACAACAAAATACTCCAGATGTAGGTCTTGATGAATCTTTTCCTAGTGTTTATGGATAAATTCTGGTTGACTTATTAGGTACAAGAAGTATGTTATCAGTTAAATGTACAATGTCGTGTCGTGATCAGGAAATTAGGATCAGTGATCTTCATGACCTTTGAGAATTTCATATCTTAAGCTAATAATATCTGTACGCCATAACGCGAGAAGACTTCGTATTAGAGGAACAAGAAACACTCAATGATTTTGTAGGCTAAAAAATACGTCGCCAGAAACAACGTTTCAAGGGACATAAAATCCATAAATCGAATGAATAATCCATTTTGAATGTGGTAGAACACACCAAAATTAATCAAAATCGGTGGTGATGAGTAACAAAAGTACCACTCATGGCGGACGGCGCGGAGGGCAAATAATTTTTTGCCCTCCGCGCCGGCAAAAATAACTTGAAACGTAAAATACATAATTTCAAGGGGGGGGGAGGGGGTCGTGGTTGATTCTAAAAATTAAAGGAGCATCCACACTACACAGTGAAAGTGTCAGGTACAGTGTCAGTGTGAGAGACAGTCCTCGTCCAGTGTTTTTAATAAAACTCGTCAGAGTTTTCTCCGTGCTTAGCCGGTAATTTTTCAAATCAAATCACTGTTAAGATCACGGCTTGGTATGGAAGAGCATTATCACGACACTTTCACCGTCACGTCACTTTCACTGTGTAGTGTGAATGCTCCTGTATTATTTAAAATAGTAAACATTAAAGAAGAGAATCGTCATCTTCTTTAACTTCACCCTTTCCCAATTCTATTTGGGGGGCTGATGACTTCTCATCATTGGTTTGAAGCAGAGATTTTTAAGGGCTGGATGTTCTTCCTTGCTCCCCTCGGTGGCTATATTCTTAATTACCTATAAAATCAATATCTCAAGTAGAAATACTAGCCGATCTTTTTTTTTTTTTTAAATCTATGTTTATAAAATTAAGAACTCTCTAGTTAATCATCAATACACTGAATTAGTTCTGTCAGTCGTTCTTTATACATCCCTATAGTTCATTCAGTCTGTTTACTGAACTAGTTCATTTAGTTCAGTCACTCAGTCAGTCGTTCTTTATACACCCCTATAGTTCATCAGTCTGTTTACTGAACTAGTTCATTTAGTTCAGTCAGTCGTTCTTTATACATCTCTAGTTCAATCAGTCAGTTTACAAAGGTTGTTCCATCAGTTCAATAGGCCGCTATTTATATATCTCTATAGTTCATTCAGTCAGTTTACTGAACGAGTTCATTTAGTTCAGTCAGCACTTCTTTATACATCTCTAGTTCATTCAGTTAGTTACAGAACTAGTTCAATCATCTTCAATGTACAAAATGAAAATACTGATGATGATTTAAATTATTTTCATTTAAATCAGCATCATGAATTGAGTTCTGCTGAATAATATGAAAATATAATATTTCATAAACAAACACCAAACACGCAATCATTAACAAACTAATTAAGATAATTAACGCTGCATACAATTGATTAATTGAAAAATTAATTTGTTGATTTTTCAATAATTTTCGATTATTTGATTGTAATACGTTGCTGGACGACCCATGTTGCTGACAAGTGTTAAGATTAGCTATTTGTTCCCAATAGTTCATCAATCCTGATTCAAAAAGAATCATCAAGATTCGATTGATTGGTTCTTCATAAGGAGAACCTAAACGTAATAGAAATGGTGAACTATATGATTTGAGTACACATTGAGAAAATACATGAAGTATACTTCGGACAGGCTCGGGATTGTCATCATCATTATCGAAGTTGTCCGATGATTTTTGAAACATGTTTTGATAGTATTTTAATTCTGTTTTTGATGAAAAAATTGCAATTTTTTTCTTTTCATTAATTTTTGATATTGTTTCAAGTGTGCGATCTGGCGGTAGAATTTGAAATCTGAAATTAAATTTAGAAAAAATATTGATTTTGGAGTTATCTGCCTGGCAAAATAAAAACATTCTTCCTAAAAACTTTCGGCAAAACGAAAAACATTCTTCCTAAAACTTTCGGCAAAACTAAAATCATTCTTCTCAGAAACTTTCGGCAAAACGAAAAACATTTTTCGTAAAAACTTTCGGCAAAACTAAAAAAAATCTTCCTAAAAACTTTCGGCAAAACGAAAAACATTCTTCCTAAAAAAACTTTCGGCAAAACGAAAAACATTCTTCCTAAAAACTTTCGGCAAAACTAAAAACATTCTTCCTAAAAACTTTCGCAAAACTAAAATCATTCTTCCTAAAAACTTTTGGCAAAACGAAAATCATTCTTCGAACCCCGAGTGATACCTCATAGGGTAAGGAGCCTTCTGACTTTTGACACCGAACCAAGCACGACAATAGGAGATAAAGTTATTGAATCACTCTTTGTTAATCCTTTGATCAAAAATTGGAATTCAAGTAACAGAAGGTCTCGAATGTAAGTTGAACAATGGAAATACTATTTTGAATCCTGGCGGCACCAAATTGTGTACAACACTTGTCGTTGACTGTTTCGGCGTGTACCTAGTTCCTGTGGGCAATCGGGTAGCAGTTGTTGATGCAGAAACACGGTAAGGCATGCTAAACCCTGGTTTGACATCGAAAAAATATGTTCCTCGCAGCCGCCGAAAAACATAAGGATCAATCCAGGATTACCTACAGGTTCAATAGCTGATCAAATTCATCACTGATTTCTATCAAAGCATTGAGCTCATAAAACATAAGGATCAATACCGAATTACCTACCGGTCCAATAGCTGATCAAACTCATCGCTGATTTGTCTTGAGGCATTCAGCACATAAAACATAAGGATCAATACAGAGTTACCTACCGGTTCAATAGCTGATCAAACTCATCACAGTATTACCTACCGGCTCAATAGTTAATCAAACTCATCACAGGATTACCTACCGGTCCAATAGCTAACGAAAGTCATCACAGGTTTACCTACCGGTCCAATAGTTGATCAAACTCATCACTGATTTCTCTCGAAGCATTGAGCACATAAAACATTTGGGTACTGCCAGCAATTTGAATATTCGATTTTAACAAATCTGTTTGGTCGTCAATCTGGGGATCTTGTTGGGGCACAGTCACCAGACTCCCTGAATGAGGATTTTATCGGAAAGAGATTTAATGCTAAAACCAGGAATATTATCGGAGAGATCATTTAAAAACCTTGAACACTCCTTACAAGATGCACAAGAGAACCAATTCAATGAGAATATTGATAAAGCTTTTGACATACTATATCAACGTAAAGAAGAAAAAACATTATGGAACTGGATTCGAAAACAACACAACTTCAAACGGAAAATGTCTCATTTTGAGCCCCCCCCCTCAAAATTAGGTACCTAATTTGTTTTTTCATGACGTTTCCAAAAGTTCTTTATTGAAAATAATAGACCAATAATGACGGAATGCACTGTTAGAATGTGGTTTCGACTTTGGCATACTTCCATACCTGTTTACCTCACTGCGCTAAACAACTTCCATACCTATTTACCTCACTGCGCTAAACATGTAATGTTTCGTAGATTTCGGGCCAAGCATTTAATTGGCTCTTCCTTGTCTCCGATCCTATCTTTCCCCATCTTTAAAGTTTAACAATTAGTTCCAAAATATCTACCGCCCGACATACAGTCTACTCTCATCTAAATAAATTGCTTCATATAATTATTTTAAAAGTTCATCATGATTCAAGAATCTGGCCATTCATCAAAAAGATCTACTACAAAATATCCCTTTTTAATCCTGTTTCTTGTTACCGCTCCCAGAGTACCTTTATTTCGACATTGAATTGAAACTCAAATGTTAACAAAATGTTGTGGTTAACATATCAATGGCACCATAAATATACAAGTTGAACAGTTCTCGAAAGATCGCTGAAGTTAAGCAACGTCCAGTTCGCTCCCTCGTGATGATGGCGACTCCCTGACCCAGCATAAACTGGGAGAGGTTTACCAATGGTTGAGATGGCTCATAAGTTTCCACTGCATGGGGATTAAACCTCTTGTCTTGAATGACCTTTGATCTTAAAAAGAACGTTAAGCCAAAAAAGACCTAATTAACCAGACAAATTTTATATCTCAGGCAGACTACCCCTGTATTACTTACCTAAATATGCTTGGTAACACGCCGATATAACCAAACAATAAAAAAACCAATTGGCTAAAAACAATCTTATAGCCATTGTCTGAGGATGTGGCTTAACAGTGGCGCCAATGAATGAAGAATAAATGAGGAAAAGCGAAAAATTGAACTGTCGAAATTGAGGTTTCTCATGAGGCGAATATTTGGCGACAAAAACGACAAAAAATGATGCAAGAAATAAACCTGAAAAATAGTAAGATTAATCAAATTTGGGATTCCAGAAACTCAGATGTCTCCGTGGAGGAGGTTCCGGTTTCGATTCCTGCGGGTCGAAAATTTGATAAAAGTTTTTTTCAAATTTTCTACTTGGTCTGGTTGTGTTTTGGGGGTAACTCAGCCTCTTGAGGAAAATTGAGTAGTTATGGTAATAGCGACAAGTGGCTTAGGGATATAGGAGTGATTGTTGAGAATACCTTGTAATGCTATGATGCCCACAAAAATGGTGACATAATAATACAAAGAAATATATCTGAGCGCACGGCAGTGCGCCAGGCCAAGTTCCGGAAAGCACCAGTGTATCTTTACACGAAGCAATTCATCGGGTTTTTCACACCATCAGATATCCGGTTCTACAAGGAATAGGTCATTAAAATTTTGAACATACATTCCGTAGTATAGTACAATACTACAGGATAAACTTCAAAAGTTAATATTAACCCGGACAGGAGATAGGTAATTTCAAAGTTTGTACTTTTGGATACTCACTGACTGACTGACTGACATATTGACTGACTGATATATTGACTGATTCACTCATCATCATAAGTTTCAGGCACTTCCCGTATAC
>CM022876.1:3983976-4014877 GCA_012654025.1 Pachypsylla venusta | reverse complement strand
ATTGATGGAACAATTTTCGCGTTGTACAACCTAACTGCACATTTCGCATACTAGTACTGCATCTTGATCATCAACTTCTTCTCTGACACATAGGCAGCGATCCCATTTTCGGCATATGCAACACAGTAGGTATCTATCATTCAGCGTCAGGATCAGAATTGGGTCATGTGGATTGCTCGTTTTTCTTTACTTCATCATTTCTCTTCTTTGTCCGTTTCATTTTCCTAATTTCTTCGCTCTTCTCCAACTTTACTTTCGACTTACCTCTTTTCCTTTTCTTCTCTAATTTGAATATCTCTTTATAGGTCTCTTTTAAAGGGTGACTCCGTGTTTTACCTCTGCTGTTTTACCTCTTCTATTATTTTACCTCTTGGCATACTTAATCCACTGGTGCTAGGAATGGGTAGAATATCTCCTGGAGAAATTGATCTGGTTGTCACGGGTGAGGCGGGTGGCGCCAGGGTCATAGGTGAAGCGAGTGGCACTAGGGTCACAGGAGAGACGAGTAGCATTGGGGTCACAAATGTGGAGAGTGGCGATGGGGTCAAAGGTGAGGCGAGTGGCGCCAGGGTCACAGGTGAGGCGAGTGGCACTGGGGTCACAGGTGAGAAGACATAATACAGAAAGTGCAGAATACAGAACATTACTCTGGTGTAAGACCCCATTATACCCCAGAGACTTGGTCCCCATCTTACCTCAACAGCACTTTTCTTATAATAAATATTTTTAAAAAATATGGAAATAATATAATGAAAAATTTACAGTTGAAAAACTTAAAACAATAAACAAGTAAAAAAGTTAAAATAGTGTAAAAAAATATATAATTATTCACCTTACCTGCAGACAACGCTCTAGATCGTTCAAAAATCGATTTGATTTTAATGAAAAACACAAACGTTTACCTGCTGCTGTCTGCACATAACTGAAGCACATGGTTTTGTTTTGTTTATGAATAATTTCAAAAGGAGAAATTTTTTCATCCATCAGATCATAGGTAGCGCCAGCCATATCGGCTGTACAAAGGGTGCCCCATCTTACCTCCGTACTCCATCTTACCCACTCTCCCCTTTATTTTTTTTATCCTAAGTCGTGTAAAATATTATCTTAGATATAAGATATCTAATATAATATTTTGCAAAGATGATACTGTAGCCCGCTGTTATTATTATTATTTTTAAATGTGCCCCCCCCCTCAATCATTTTGCTCCAGCTACGGCCATGCCTCTAAGACACTAAGAAAAGGAACTAAGACTATCAGTATCACATAATGACTCTCTAACCTACCTGAAAGCCCCCAAAAACTTATTTTCCCTCACAATGCTACAAAAACATGTGTAACCTACAAACCTGGATAATAAACTAAAACATTTGCTGATATAATGAGACCCACTAACCTACTTGATATCCTCACATTTAATGTGTGAAAACAATTAGGTACCTAATAGAAAAAAAAATATATTTTTCAGAACATTTCTCTGCACAAAATTAACGCACATTCATAGTAGTCATTTTTAAATACGAATATGATATCTGTACCTATGAATATTACTGCCTTTGATTTTAAGGAAAGAACACACGCAGCAGCACATTACCCAATTTCAGCCATCAAAAATTTACCGGTACAGAGAAAAAGTGATAATATTTTATGGACGCGCCTTTTTCCCCCGCGTCTGGCGCCTCAGTCCGAATAAAATCCTTTGTTAGTGCGCATCTAACTCTAACACCTAAGTGGGACCTACATGCCAACTTTCAGCCTCCTAGGACGTACCAGTATACAGATATCGCGATAAGTAACAAGTGGTGATCTAATTCACTCTCTTATTGCTGACTCACTTACCAATTTAATGAATCTGAACATGAATGAAGATGATCGATTGTTTACTGATATACTCGTATGTATTCGCAATATGTGCTGTTCTAACTCACTGTCTTAATGCTGACTCACTTACCAATTTAATGAATCTGATCATAAATGAAGATGATCGATTGTTTACTGATATACTCGTATGTATTTGTAATATGTGCTGTTATAACTCAATCTCTTAATGCTGACTCACTTACCGATTTGATGAATCTGTTCCTGAATGAAGATGATCGATTGTTTACTGATATATGTATCTGTAATATGAGTTAGACATTTGAGTAAATTGGTGAGCTTATATTCAGCATAGCGGTCCTTATGAGTGATGGAAAATTTGGCTCCTTGACACATAATTAGAATCAGTAATAAAATGCTGACCGATTTGAAAATGCCCATTTTTTTTTAGAAATGACAGTTTTTCCGTTTATTATTTCCAATACCAATCTTGAAAACTGGAAATCTATCACAAAAAAAAATATTCAATTAGCCAACGTCTATGGCACGTTGAATACACCAGTTCCCGTTGGATNCCCCCCCCCCCCCCCCGGTGATGCTGGCTATTTTTGGTCTGGACCAATAAATTGTTTGTAAGTTTCCAGCGAATGGAGGGTAAACCCCCCGTCTCAAGTAAACTCCCCTTTAATAGATGTTTAAAAACACGTTAAGGTTAAGGTAAATCATAGATCATAATAATTTTCACACATGGGTCTATACCACGTTGAATAAAAACAACAGTTCCCGTTATATCACTGAAGTTAAGCAACGTCCAGCGATGTTTTACTTAGTGGTTGTTTTTAAAAATATTAATTGCAAGCCGACTTCGACGTATATTAAAGGCGTGACCTTTCTATGTGAAATGAAAATTATTGCAAAATCTTTTCTGTCTGTCAGTCGCAAAGCTTTATCTCGAGAACCGTAAGTGGTAGAGAATTGAAATTTGTACAACTTTTGTATTAGTATGGTCTTGACGACGAAAAAAAAGGTAGCCAGTAGCCATCACAACATTACAAGAATTAAAAAAATCTCTCAAAGGTTTTGATCTCAGAGACGGAGATCAAAAGAGATAATCAGTTGAAATTTTGACAGGTTGTAAGCGTATTGGTGTTGTCTTAACTTTGGCAATAATAGAGTCTCAAAAAATCTCGAAGCCATCACAGAATTACAAGATTAAAAATAATATTTTGTTCTTTTTATTTGCTAGTACAACTGCCACGGTTCCGGGTTTTTTCTTTCTTTCTTGACTCTGCATGAATACAAAGTTCATTTCGACAGTTCGTGAGGCATTTGTTAAAATTCAGATCCTAAAAATAATGACATTTCCCCCGAGAAGAAATTGAAATGTTTACGCTTCACTTTCAAATACTAATAACTAGGTATGGTCAACCCATTTAGAAAAAAAACCAACACGTTAAATTCTACTTGGACAATAGATTTTACAATTAAAGGTATCTTTCATGTAGAATCCAAAAATCTCATAAAAAACACGTTAAATTCTATTTAGACAATAGCTTTTACAATTAAAGGTCTCATGTAGAATTCAAANCATCATCTTTTAGTTTTTCATTTTACCCCTCCCCTTCCAATATAAGATTTTCTTCATAAATATAAATACCAATTATCAAATCAATATAAATAGTAAACGATTCGCTCAGTTCAGTAAATCAATTCATTCATCTCACTCACAACTCATCTCCCATCATCTTTTAGTTTTTCATTTTACCCCTCCCCTTCCAATATAAGATTTTCTTCATAAATATAAATACCAATTATCAAATCAATATAAATAGTAAACGATTCGCTCAGTTCAGTAAATCAATTCATTCATCTCACTCACAACTCATCTCCCATCATCTTTTAGTTTTTCATTTTACCCCTCCCCTTCCAATATAAGATTTTCTTCATAAATATAAATACCAATTATCAAATCAATATAAATAGTAAACGATTCGCTCAGTTCAGTAAATCAATTCATTCATCTCACTCACAACTCATCTCCCATCATCTTTTAGTTTTTCATTTTACCCCTCCCCTTCCAATATAAGATTTTCTTCATAAATATAAATACCAATTATCAAATCAATATAAATAGTAAACGATTCGCTCAGTTCAGTAAATCAATTCATTCATCTCACTCACAACTCATCTCCCATCATCTTTTAGTTTTTCATTTTACCCCTCCCCTTCCAATATAAGATTTTCTTCATAAATATAAATACCAATTATCAAATCAATATAAATAGTAAACGATTCGCTCAGTTCAGTAAATCAATTCATTCATCTCACTCACAACTCATCTCCCATCATCTTTTAGTTTTTCATTTTACCCCTCCCCTTCCAATATAAGATTTTCTTCATAAATATAAATACCAATTATCAAATCAATATAAATAGTAAACGATTCGCTCAGTTCAGTAAATCAATTCATTCATCTCACTCACAACTCATCTCCCATCATCTTTTAGTTTTTCATTTTACCCCTCCCCTTCCAATATAAGATTTTCTTCATAAATATAAATACCAATTATCAAATCAATATAAATAGTAAACGATTCGCTCAGTTCAGTAAATCAATTCATTCATCTCACTCACAACTCATCTCCCATCATCTTTTAGTTTTTCATTTTACCCCTCCCCTTCCAATATAAGATTTTCTTCATAAATATAAATACCAATTATCAAATCAATATAAATAGTAAACGATTCGCTCAGTTCAGTAAATCAATTCATTCATCTCACTCACAACTCATCTCCCATCATCTTTTAGTTTTTCATTTTACCCCTCCCCTTCCAATATAAGATTTTCTTCATAAATATAAATACCAATTATCAAATCAATATAAATAGTAAACGATTCGCTCAGTTCAGTAAATCAATTCATTCATCTCACTCACAACTCATCTCCCATCATCTTTTAGTTTTTCATTTTACCCCTCCCCTTCCAATATAAGATTTTCTTCATAAATATAAATACCAATTATCAAATCAATATAAATAGTAAACGATTCGCTCAGTTCAGTAAATCAATTCATTCATCTCACTCACAACTCATCTCCCATCATCTTTTAGTTTTTCATTTTACCCCTCCCCTTCCAATATAAGATTTTCTTCATAAATATAAATACCAATTATCAAATCAATATAAATAGTAAACGATTCGCTCAGTTCAGTAAATCAATTCATTCATCTCACTCACAACTCATCTCCCATCATCTTTTAGTTTTTCATTTTACCCCTCCCCTTCCAATATAAGATTTTCTTCATAAATATAAATACCAATTATCAAATCAATATAAATAGTAAACGATTCGCTCAGTTCAGTAAATCAATTCATTCATCTCACTCACAACTCATCTCCCATCATCTTTTAGTTTTTCATTTTACCCCTCCCCTTCCAATATAAGATTTTCTTCATAAATATAAATACCAATTATCAAATCAATATAAATAGTAAACGATTCGCTCAGTTCAGTAAATCAATTCATTCATCTCACTCACAACTCATCTCCCATCATCTTTTAGTTTTTCATTTTACCCCTCCCCTTCCAATATAAGATTTTCTTCATAAATATAAATACCAATTATCAAATCAATATAAATAGTAAACGATTCGCTCAGTTCAGTAAATCAATTCATTCATCTCACTCACAACTCATCTCCCATCATCTTTTAGTTTTTCATTTTACCCCTCCCCTTCCAATATAAGATTTTCTTCATAAATATAAATACCAATTATCAAATCAATATAAATAGTAAACGATTCGCTCAGTTCAGTAAATCAATTCATTCATCTCACTCACAACTCATCTCCCATCATCTTTTAGTTTTTCATTTTACCCCTCCCCTTCCAATATAAGATTTTCTTCATAAATATAAATACCAATTATCAAATCAATATAAATAGTAAACGATTCGCTCAGTTCAGTAAATCAATTCATTCATCTCACTCACAACTCATCTCCCATCATCTTTTAGTTTTTCATTTTACCCCTCCCCTTCCAATATAAGATTTTCTTCATAAATATAAATACCAATTATCAAATCAATATAAATAGTAAACGATTCGCTCAGTTCAGTAAATCAATTCATTCATCTCACTCACAACTCATCTCCCATCATCTTTTAGTTTTTCATTTTACCCCTCCCCTTCCAATATAAGATTTTCTTCATAAATATAAATACCAATTATCAAATCAATATAAATAGTAAACGATTCGCTCAGTTCAGTAAATCAATTCATTCATCTCACTCACAACTCATCTCCCATCATCTTTTAGTTTTTCATTTTACCCCTCCCCTTCCAATATAAGATTTTCTTCATAAATATAAATACCAATTATCAAATCAATATAAATAGTAAACGATTCGCTCAGTTCAGTAAATCAATTCATTCATCTCACTCACAACTCATCTCCCATCATCTTTTAGTTTTTCATTTTACCCCTCCCCTTCCAATATAAGATTTTCTTCATAAATATAAATACCAATTATCAAATCAATATAAATAGTAAACGATTCGCTCAGTTCAGTAAATCAATTCATTCATCTCACTCACAACTCATCTCCCATCATCTTTTAGTTTTTCATTTTACCCCTCCCCTTCCAATATAAGATTTTCTTCATAAATATAAATACCAATTATCAAATCAATATAAATAGTAAACGATTCGCTCAGTTCAGTAAATCAATTCATTCATCTCACTCACAACTCATCTCCCATCATCTTTTAGTTTTTCATTTTACCCCTCCCCTTCCAATATAAGATTTTCTTCATAAATATAAATACCAATTATCAAATCAATATAAATAGTAAACGATTCGCTCAGTTCAGTAAATCAATTCATTCATCTCACTCACAACTCATCTCCCATCATCTTTTAGTTTTTCATTTTACCCCTCCCCTTCCAATATAAGATTTTCTTCATAAATATAAATACCAATTATCAAATCAATATAAATAGTAAACGATTCGCTCAGTTCAGTAAATCAATTCATTCATCTCACTCACAACTCATCTCCCATCATCTTTTAGTTTTTCATTTTACCCCTCCCCTTCCAATATAAGATTTTCTTCATAAATATAAATACCAATTATCAAATCAATATAAATAGTAAACGATTCGCTCAGTTCAGTAAATCAATTCATTCATCTCACTCACAACTCATCTCCCATCATCTTTTAGTTTTTCATTTTACCCCTCCCCTTCCAATATAAGATTTTCTTCATAAATATAAATACCAATTATCAAATCAATATAAATAGTAAACGATTCGCTCAGTTCAGTAAATCAATTCATTCATCTCACTCACAACTCATCTCCCATCATCTTTTAGTTTTTCATTTTACCCCTCCCCTTCCAATATAAGATTTTCTTCATAAATATAAATACCAATTATCAAATCAATATAAATAGTAAACGATTCGCTCAGTTCAGTAAATCAATTCATTCATCTCACTCACAACTCATCTCCCATCATCTTTTAGTTTTTCATTTTACCCCTCCCCTTCCAATATAAGATTTTCTTCATAAATATAAATACCAATTATCAAATCAATATAAATAGTAAACGATTCGCTCAGTTCAGTAAATCAATTCATTCATCTCACTCACAACTCATCTCCCATCATCTTTTAGTTTTTCATTTTACCCCTCCCCTTCCAATATAAGATTTTCTTCATAAATATAAATACCAATTATCAAATCAATATAAATAGTAAACGATTCGCTCAGTTCAGTAAATCAATTCATTCATCTCACTCACAACTCATCTCCCATCATCTTTTAGTTTTTCATTTTACCCCTCCCCTTCCAATATAAGATTTTCTTCATAAATATAAATACCAATTATCAAATCAATATAAATAGTAAACGATTCGCTCAGTTCAGTAAATCAATTCATTCATCTCACTCACAACTCATCTCCCATCATCTTTTAGTTTTTCATTTTACCCCTCCCCTTCCAATATAAGATTTTCTTCATAAATATAAATACCAATTATCAAATCAATATAAATAGTAAACGATTCGCTCAGTTCAGTAAATCAATTCATTCATCTCACTCACAACTCATCTCCCATCATCTTTTAGTTTTTCATTTTACCCCTCCCCTTCCAATATAAGATTTTCTTCATAAATATAAATACCAATTATCAAATCAATATAAATAGTAAACGATTCGCTCAGTTCAGTAAATCAATTCATTCATCTCACTCACAACTCATCTCCCATCATCTTTTAGTTTTTCATTTTACCCCTCCCCTTCCAATATAAGATTTTCTTCATAAATATAAATACCAATTATCAAATCAATATAAATAGTAAACGATTCGCTCAGTTCAGTAAATCAATTCATTCATCTCACTCACAACTCATCTCCCATCATCTTTTAGTTTTTCATTTTACCCCTCCCCTTCCAATATAAGATTTTCTTCATAAATATAAATACCAATTATCAAATCAATATAAATAGTAAACGATTCGCTCAGTTCAGTAAATCAATTCATTCATCTCACTCACAACTCATCTCCCATCATCTTTTAGTTTTTCATTTTACCCCTCCCCTTCCAATATAAGATTTTCTTCATAAATATAAATACCAATTATCAAATCAATATAAATAGTAAACGATTCGCTCAGTTCAGTAAATCAATTCATTCATCTCACTCACAACTCATCTCCCATCATCTTTTAGTTTTTCATTTTACCCCTCCCCTTCCAATATAAGATTTTCTTCATAAATATAAATACCAATTATCAAATCAATATAAATAGTAAACGATTCGCTCAGTTCAGTAAATCAATTCATTCATCTCACTCACAACTCATCTCCCATCATCTTTTAGTTTTTCATTTTACCCCTCCCCTTCCAATATAAGATTTTCTTCATAAATATAAATACCAATTATCAAATCAATATAAATAGTAAACGATTCGCTCAGTTCAGTAAATCAATTCATTCATCTCACTCACAACTCATCTCCCATCATCTTTTAGTTTTTCATTTTACCCCTCCCCTTCCAATATAAGTTTTTCTTCATAAATATAAATACCAATTATCAAATCAATATAAATAGTAAACGAGTTGCTCTTGGTGATATTAAACTACCTAATAATAAAGTTTTAAATTTTATTTTGTCAAATCCATTCTTTTTTGTGTTCAATTTTACAATATGTTTTCTAAAGTAAGTGTTTTATAAGAATTGATACATTCACTTATTGATCTGAAGCTAAAAGAAGTATACTTTAAAAAAAGGGTACACCTGGTACACCTACTATGTACACCTTAAAAAAAGGTATATCTACTAGGTTTACCTTATAAAAATGGTATACTTACTAGGTACACCTACCTTTAAAAAAGGATACACCTACTAGGTTTACCTTATAAAAATGGTATACCTACCTTAAAAAAAGGGTACACCTTAAAAAAAAAGGTATACCTACTAGATTTACCTTATAAAAATGGTATACTTACTAGGTACACCTACCTTTAAAAAAGGATACAACTACTAGGTTTACCTTATAAAAATGGTATACCTACCTTAAAAAAAGGGTACATCTTAAAAAAAAGGTATACCTACTAGGTTTACCTTATAAAAATGGTATACTTACTAGGTATACCTACCGTTAAAAAAGGGTACACCTACTAGGTTTACCTTATAAAAATGGTATACCTACCTTAAAAAAGGGTACACCTTAAAAAAAGGTATACCTACTAGGTTTACCTTATAAAAATGGTATACCTACCATAAAAAAAGGGTACACCTACTAGGTTCAACTTAAAAAAAGGTATACCTACTAGGTTTACCTTATAAAAATGGTATACCTACCTTAAAAAAAGGGTACACCTACTAGGTTCAACTTAAAAAAAGGTATACCTACTAGGTTTACCTTATAAAAATGGTATACCCACTAGGTATATCTACCCTAAAAAAAGGGTACACCTACTAGGTACACCTTAAAAAAAAGGGTACACCTACTAGATACACCTTAAAAAAAAGATTACACCTACTAGGTACACCTTAAAAAAAAGGTATACCTATACCTACTAGGTTTACCTTATAAAAATGGTATACCTACCTTAAAAAAAGGGTACACCTACTCTATAGCAATAGTTTCCCACTGCACTTTGTTTTGGCTAGTTTAACTAGCATGTATTAGGTAGCGGCAACTGTTGTTGACTTATCCGCTATATATTCAGTAGGGTATACCTACTAGGTATACCTTAAAAAAAGTATACCTACTAGGTTTACCTTAAAAAAAGATATACCTACTAGGTATACGTTAAAAAAAGGGTATACCCACTAGGTATACCTTAAAAAAAGTATACCTACTAGGTATACCTTTTTTTAAAAAAGTGTATACCTACTAGGTATACCTTTAAAAGTTGACTAATTTTAAGACCTCTCTAAAAAGAGGTTTTCGGTTTATTATTTTCAATAATGAACCTTTGGAATCGTTTCAAAAAAAATAACCCTCCCGTCGCCCTCAAAATTTGATATTATATAATTCAATAAACGAAAAATCGAAAAATATTTTTTTATTCGATTTTTGCATTCAACATACCTTTAAACATAAATACCAGATTCTAAATAGCATTTTTTTTTTTTTTTTTTTTTTTTTTTTTTTTTTTTTTTGCAATTTGTCCCTGGAACTACATATTAGTATTACTTCAAGGGGTTGCATTGTAAATAGCATTTAACGTGTTCTTTTTGTTTAAATGTTTGACCATACTTAATTATCCTTGAAAGTCAACCGTTTATTCAACATTTTAATTTTTACTTCGAGAACTGTCATAGATATTTGGTTCTTTATTTTATCAAAGGCCTCTCATCGAAAGTTGGAACTTCGTATTAACGCAAAGGCTAAATAGAGAAAATTTGGTGTATAAATAAGCAACGTTTGGGGTCGAAACTTTTGGGTCCAATCGAATGTATTTTAAAACCTATAAATTGTATTTTATAAAAAACTAGCTGTTTGCTCGTGCTTCGCTACGGCCTCTAGCTCGGCGCCTTAGAGGCATAACCGTTCCCGTGCTAATAGTATTCTATGATTTCCCTTACATAAATTGGAAAATCGGCCGTAACTCGAAAACGGTTGTACGGTTTTCTACAATCTATGTCCAAAATTAAGGTTTAAAAGGCCACCTAAAACTTTCTCGCTTTAAGTTGATATGTTGTCGCGACAAATTTATGATAACTGAATTTGTTCAAAAAAATCTGCCGCATCTCGAAAACGATTCGACATTTTTGAATTCTGATCATTTTTTTGGGGTTTATGGTTTCGGGGGAGTCCGTTCTCACAGACACACACACATTTATCGTTACATTGAGTTTTATTAATATACTAGCTGTTTTCCCGTGCGTCGCTACGGTTACAAAATTCAACAACTCAATTTTAGATTTTTGGTGGAACCGACCCCCAGAGTGAACACCTCTCCTATTTAGAAAATTCAATATTTTACTCAAAGATATTACTTTTTGCACTGCGGAACGCTTTCGTATAAAATTTCAGCTTTCTCGCTTATCCCGAAGTGATACTTCTTAACTATGAGTTTTTGGTGGAACCGACCTCAGAGTGAGCACCGCTCTTAGTTAGAAAATTCAATATTTTATTCAAGGATATGACTTCTTCGGAACACCTTTGTATCAAATTTCAACTTTCTCGCTCATCTTGAAGTAATACTTCTCAATTCGAATTTTGGGTGGTGAAAACCGTCCATAAATCAGATAGAAACCGGAAATTATCAAATTTTATATTTTTTATAGGGTCCTTATATACTATTTTGGGGGGGGGTCTATTCTCGGTCATTTTTCGTTTTCCCAGAAAAAAATTGCAAAAAGACCCGCTAAATAGCGTCATTTTTGGAGGTAACTTGCTCCCACTTGAACTCGATTTTTTTCCTTTCTTATTACGCACCTACATACTAAAAGCGACCTGTGTGCCAAGTTTCAAGTCTCTACATTTAGCTATCGTGGAGCTACGTTGATTATCAGTCAGTCATACCAACTTATTTTTCAAACCAAAAAAAGCTACTCGTAAGAATCGACTCATTTCAAAAAGGTGATTCGACTCGGGAGTGAGTCGACTCTAGTTTTATTTCAGTGCAGTATGTAAGGAAGTGTGCGTCTGTCTGAGAGCACACTTAGGTAGGGGAAAAAGTTACCCAAAGTTATCTTTCTAATCTACGTGTTTCTATTTTTGTTCACAGTCAATCTTCTTAATTTGCTTTGTCCTCGTCGCCATGTTAGCAATTGTAACTCATTCAGCACCTGCATCAGCTGAACAAAAACACAGTAAACAAGAACCCATTGCTGCCTCATCAGCTATTGTTGAAAAGTCTGCCGATTTAGAAAATGCAGAATCAGCATATCTATCATATCCTTACAGCTATCCTTACTACGGCTATGGATATCCCTACTACCCATCATACTATGCTAAAACTTACTATCCATCAGCAGTTTACCCAGCGTACAGTCCTTACTATTATCCAAAATACTCATATTATCATTGAGGACAGATTGGATCAGCAAATATCGATTTTTGATTAGCAATTGTAACTCATTCAGCATCTGCAGCTGAATGAGTTACAATAACAAAACAGGCATACCCGGACATGATTTTTGACACTGAAATAGTTCGAATCCGTGAAGGACGTAGAACTTCTTTTGACCAAAATAAGTCTCTATTTTTTTTTCTTCTTTAATCTCAAAAATAGCGTAGTTGTTCTCAACCTGATGATCGCGGCTCACAAAAAGTTGGCCACTGCTGCTCTAAAGATTGCGTATAGCTTTTCAATGGAAAATATTCAGTGAGTTAACACTTTGGTATTTTAGTTTATTAAATTTCAGAGTTGCTTTCTGTGTTATTTTACACCATCAACTCAGGTGGATTCGGCCCGTGAGAATGTCACCCTCAAGTAACTCCTTACAATCTCAAACATGATTTCTTTTTCACTGTGGAAGTTACAAAGATTTTATATTTTCGAAGTAACTCCTTACAATCTCAAACATGATTTCTTTTTCACTGTGGAAGTTACAAAAATTTTATATTTTCGGTTTCAGTTTTTGTATTAGACAGAATAGATAGGTATCTATACACTAGCTGTAGTTTACAAAATTTGAAACGTCTAATATTTAAACTATATCTAAAACCATTTTATTTTATTTTCATCCCCACTGTTTCTATGTATCCGACTTTACGTACTGTTAACTATTTCCATTTAATTTGTTTAATTGAAATAAATAATGATTTTTTTATACAAATAAAAATTGTTTTATTGGAACGAGCGAAGTTTTTTTTTAATTTGAATGTCTGTTGGATGTCTTACTCCACACTGGTTTTATTTACCCCACTTTAAAAACAAAAAAAAATTCTGCCAATGTGACACATGGGTTTATTATTTTCCTGGCAAAAATAATGAAACTTTTTTGCCCCCCCCCCCAAAAAAAAAACAAATTGAGGGGTGGTCTCGTAACGATTCCAAATCTGAGGCGTTTGACATAAACCTGCTGAATTTGAAGTCTCTGGCTCTTACCATTCTCTTTTTAGGCAGGATTAATGAAAACCACTTTAAAGCGGTAAAAACCGCCAGCGGTATAATTGATTGAACCCAAAAGTTCCGGAGCTAACTGAGACCCCAAATATGACATACATACGAAATTTGCAATCACTAGCTCTTACCAGTCTCCTTTTATACAGCAATACTGAAAACCGCTAAAAAAACGGCAAAAATCGCCAAGGGTGTATTCGATTATAATCAAAAGATTCGGGGTACAATTAGATCCCAGATAGGACCTATATACCAAATCGGTCAACGATAAGTGGCAAAAGTGCCCATCACAGTGTACGGCGGACGGCGGAAAACGTATTTTTTTATTCGATTTTTGGATTCTACGTACCTTGAAACGTATAATGTCAAATTTTGGGGGCGGATATATACATATATATTTTTTTTCATGACGATTCCAAAGGTTCATTATTGAAAATAATAAACCAATAGACTCTTGAGAGAATAGTTAGTTAATAGCACTGGGCGAGGTTAATACCTGAGGCATTTTCTGTCACCTAACCCTTAGATCTTTATGTGGTCAAGTACTCAAGTTAATGAGGAAAAAAATCCTGCCTCTGTACTTTTACCAGAGAGCTGTGACAACAGCCGAAGTCTGCTATATCTAATGCATATAATATTTTCACTAGAGAACTGTGACAACAACCAAAGGTTGTCAAAGGTAATTCAAATATTTTTTTTTTTTTTTCGCATTAGGGCTGCGACAACAGCCGAAGGCTGCCAAAAATAATTCATACAATAATTTTACTAGAAAGCTGTGACAACCTTTGACAACCAAAGGTTGTCAAAGGTAATTCAAATATTTTTTTTTTCGCATTAGAGCTGCGACAACAGCCGAAGGCTGCCAAAAATAATTCATATAATAATTTTACTAGAGAGCTGTGACAACAGCCGAAGGCTACTAAATCTAATGCATATATTATTTTCCCTAGAGAGCTGTGACAACAATCGAAGTTTGTTAAAGGTAATTAAAATATTTTTTTCACATTAGAGATGCGACAACAACCGGAGGTTGTTTAAATGTTAAAATTTTTTGTACACAAAAAAATTATAACTTAAAAATAGATCATCATCCTAAAATACAAGTCGAAAACAAATACTCAATTTCTTTATTTCAGGGGTTCCCAAACTTTTTGGTACCGCGCCCCCCTTTCTTGAAATGAAAGCCTCCCACGCCCCCCTCCCCTTTACATTATAAATTATAAATGGGTATGCTGAATGCTATCTCATTCAAAAGGCTAATGTGTTGCTAAATGCAATCTCATCCAAAACGCTAATGAGTTGCTAAATGCTATCTCATCCAAAACGCTAATGTGTTGCTGAATGCTATATCATTCAAAACGCTAATGTGTTGCTGAATGCTATCTCATTCAAATTTTCTAAACATCATGTTCAATAAAATTGCCTTTGTAAAAAAATTGTGTACATTTATATTTTAACTAAATGACAATAATTCAACTCGTCTCGCGCCCCCCCAGTTTGGGAACCACTGCTTTATTTGAAACTTGTCAGTTTTTCATAGTTAAGATTTCCATATATGTATTTTAATGCTCACTAAGATGTACTCATTGGAACTGAATGAGGTCTACAGACCACAGAACTACGTCTTATAAACCCTATATGGTAAAACTCCCTTTACGCGCCTCCCGAAATAAAATCGTGAAACCGGGCCTGGTCAAAATGAATTTTCAAGAAATACACGTAGTTGCCGCGTACTGCGCAGATTTGCCGCGTGCCGCGTTGCGTAGATGTGTGTACGCTCCTTTACATAAAATAAATAATTATAGTTTTTCGTGTTCTATTCTCATTGGCTATCCGAAAAAATACCTATATATATATATATGTTACCGTCAATGTGTAAAATTCAGACATTCTATATACTGACTAGAATGTGGTGCGTTTTTAGTCAAAGTATTAAATAAATTCATAGCCAACGATCATATCACGTTGAATACACCAGTTCCCGTCAGATCACTGAAGATAAGCAACGTCGGGCGTGGTCAGTACTTGGATGGTTGGCCGCCTAGGAACACCATGTATCGTTGGCTCATTTTTTCGGCCCAACCCAGGCTGGATGAGATTCCGACGAATGGAGGGTAAAACCTCCGTCTTGAATGACCAATAGATGTTAAAGAAACGTTAAGCCAAATTAAAAACAAAGAAAAATCTTCAGAAATGACAAGGCAAAGAATGTGGGATGTTTTTAGTCAAAGTATGAAATAATTTTTTTCTATAAGATGTCTAACTTGTTATTAGTCATAGTACCTATAGAATGCGCATCTGNAGGGTAAAACCTCCGTCTTGAATGACCAATAGATGTTAAAGAAACGTTAAGCCAAATTAAAAACAAAGAAAAATCTTCAGAAATGACAAGGCAAAGAATGTGGGATGTTTTTATTCAAAGTATGAAATAATTTCTTTATTTTACACTTTGCCTATTCATTTTATAAAATATCTAGGCATTCTATAAGATGTCTAACTTGTTATTAGTCATAGTACCTATAGAACGCGCATCTGTAAATTAGATTGACCTTAGACAAACTGATTTCATAGTTATTTTCTTAATGGGGAAAAGTGTTTAAGCATAGGGGAGGGCACGTGCCCCCCACCCATTTTTTTTAAGCGGGCGGTATTTCTCAATTTTCATTAACAAACTGATTTCATAGTTATTTTCTTAATGGGGAAAAGTGTTTAAGCATGCGCTGATATAGGGGAGGGCACGTGCCCCCCACCCATTTTTTTTTAAGCGGGCGGTATTTCTCAATTTTCATTAACAAACTGATTTCATAGTTATTTTCTTAATGGGGAAAAGTGTTTAAGCATGCGCTGATATAGGGGAGGGCACGTGCCCCCACCCATTTTTTTTTAAGCGGGCGGTATTTCTCAATTTTCATTAACAAACTGATTTCATAGTTATTTTCTTGATGGAAAAAGTGTTTAAGCATGCGCTGATATAGGGGAGGGCACGTGCCCCCCACCCATTTTTTTTAAGCGGGCGGTATTTCTCAATTTTCATTATACCTAATCACGAATTTTTTTTAAAAAAATCAAATGAATGGTGATCCGCTGTGTCTTTATCATATTGAAAGGAGGGGGGGAGGGGGCACGGGTCCCAAAATAATTCCCAATCCTGAGACTAAATAGAAATACGTAAATAAAATGTCGTCGAAAATTCTATCATCAATTATGGCACATTTTTTTGTCATCACGATTATAAAATCGCTTATCACTCTTATGAAAAGTATTTGTGGTAAGCTCTACAGCTTGTAACAAATGAGGTATCGTACCTCGATAAACATTGCATTAAAAAGTACATGGTCGCAAATTGTTTCCTAACCTCTCTGGTTGGGGAGTAGTAAATATAATCGTAAGGAATAATACAGAATAACAAATTAGTACAAAGAGATGTGGGGTACCTACTTTGATGTTTGTACTATAACCCCTCCCCCCCCCCCNCCCCCCCCCCCCCAACCAACCAACCAACCAACCAAATAGGTTAAAAATAGTCTTAACGGCAATGCCTCGTTAAAAAAAATCTTAAAAATATACATTGACTATAACTTAGACATCTCCGTGGCAGAGTGCGCATCACACTCGGCTTGCACCAAGGAGGTTCCGGGTTCGATTCCTGGACGGGTCGAAAATTTGAAAAAGGTTTTTTCGAATTTTCTACTTGGTTTGGTTGTGTTTGGGGGTAACTCAGCCTCCTGAGGACAATTGAGTAGCTATGGTAATAGCGCCAAGTGGTAGCATTATAAGGTAAAAAATGTTAAAGTGTAACTTAGGCTTAGTGATATTGGAGTGAATATTATACCTTGTAATGTTATGATGCCCACAAACATTGTGACATAATAACACAAAGAAATATACATTTACATATAACGTTCTTAGTCAATGTATATGAAATATTCTTTTTTTTCTTCACATATTCACTTCACTTTGATTTCATAATTATTTCCTTGGTGCACAGAGGGTTTAAACTTTTAAAATGAGGCATGGCCTTGAAACGTTAGTGAACCTTTCTGATTGGTCCAGTAGTTAATACAATCGCAAGGAATAATACAAAATAACATATTAGTACATAGTGATATAGAGTACCTATTTTGATGTTTGTACTATAACCCCCCTCCCCAAAACTAAACCAACAAAATGGGTTTTATCGTCTTAACGACCATACCTCGCTAAAAAAAACCCTTAAAAATATACATTGACGAAGACGTTCTTAGTCAATGTATATGAAATATTCTTTTGGTTTATTATTCTCAATAATGAACCTATGGAATCGTCACGAAAAAAAAAAAAAATACCCCCCCTCATAATTTGATATACGTTTCAAGGTACGTAGAATCCAAAAATCGAATAAAAAAAAATCCGTTTGTCCGCCATACGCCGTGATGGGCACTTTTGCCACTTAGCGTTGACCGATTTGGATGAAATTTGGTATATAGGTCCCTTCTGGGCTCGAATTGTGGCCCGAAACTTTTGGGTGCAATATTAGCACATAGTGATGTAGGGTACCTACTTTGACGTTTGTAAAATATACCCTCCCCCTCCTATGAAACTTCTCATTGGCCATGTCTCGCCTTAAAAACCTTATAAATATACTCTGACTATAACAGTTTTAGTCATTCTACAGAATGCCTAGTCAATGTATGAAATTTTTTTAAAGGTTTTTATTTTCATTCATTGACTTCTATTTTATAGAATAACGGATTTCATACATTATCAGTAACATATATATTCGTATACCTAAGTAGCTATGTGCTACTTTTTCATTAAGACCTATTGTCAAAACATATGTTTTTGAATGTTACTTCACCCAGTCGACTCTCAATTCTCAATAGATCGTACGTGGAAAGTTGAACACGCCTGATACTTTTTGTCGAATTGTTCAAATTAGCGACAGAGAAAATTAAAAGTTGTCTTTTTAAATCTCCTTGAATCAAATTTTCAGTGACATATTTCAAGAATTAACAATAAGTGTGCCCTCAGGCAGCCGCTTACTTACTTATCTTATTACATAGCACATATCTTAGCATATATTTAAGGAAAAATAAATACCGATATCCTTATGACAGTCCGCTTGAACTGCGGACTCCTATAAGAACATGTGTATTTGTTATTTCTTGCATTTATGTAAAGCTATGTGCTATGTCACAAGATAAGTGAGTATGTGACGAACACCTTCAGAGTGCCCTCAGACAGCCGCTTACTTACTTATCTTATTACATAGCACATATCTTGGCATATATTTAAGGAAAAATAAATACCGATATCCTTATGACAGTCCGCTTGAACTGCGGACTCCTATAAGAACATGTGTATTTGTTATTTCTTGCATTTATGTAAAGCTATGTGCTATGTCACAAGATAAGTGAGTATGTGACGAACACCTTCAGAGTGCCCTCAGACAGCCGCTTACTTACTTATCTTATTACATAGCACATATCTTGGCATATATTTAAGGAAAAATAAATACCGATATCCTTATGACAGTCCGCTTGAACTGCGGACTCCTATAAGAACATGTGTATTTGTTATTTCTTGCATTTATGTAAAGCTATGTGCTATGTCACAAGATAAGTGAGTATGTGACGAACACCTTCAGAGTGCCCTCAGACAGCCGCTTACTTACTTATCTTATTACATAGCACATATCTTGGCATATATTTAAGGAAAAATAAATACCGATATCCTTATGACAGTCCGCTTGAACTGCGGACTCCTATAAGAACATGTGTATTTGTTATTTCTTGCATTTATGTAAAGCTATGTGCTATGTCACAAGATAAGTGAGTATGTGACGAACACCTTCAGAGTGCCCTCAGACAGCCGCTTACTTACTTATCTTATTACATAGCACATATCTTGGCATATATTTAAGGAAAAATAAATACCGATATCCTTATGACAGTCCGCTTGAACTGCGGACTCCTATAAGAACATGTGTATTTGTTATTTCTTGCATTTATGTAAAGCTATGTGCTATGTCACAAGATAAGTGAGTATGTGACGAACACCTTCAGAGTGCCCTCAGACAGCCGCTTACTTACTTATCTTATTACATAGCACATATCTTGGCATATATTTAAGGAAAAATAAATACCGATATCCTTATGACAGTCCGCTTGAACTGCGGACTCCTATAAGAACATGTGTATTTGTTATTTCTTGCATTTATGTAAAGCTATGTGCTATGTCACAAGATAAGTGAGTATGTGACGAACACCTTCAGAGTGCCCTCAGACAGCCGCTTACTTACTTATCTTATTACATAGCACATATCTTGGCATATATTTAAGGAAAAATAAATACCGATATCCTTATGACAGTCCGCTTGAACTGCGGACTCCTATAAGAACATGTGTATTTGTTATTTCTTGCATTTATGTAAAGCTATGTGCTATGTCACAAGATAAGTGAGTATGTGACGAACACCTTCAGAGTGCCCTCAGACAGCCGCTTACTTACTTATCTTATTACATAGCACATATCTTGGCATATATTTAAGGAAAAATAAATACCGATATCCTTATGACAGTCCGCTTGAACTGCGGACTCCTATAAGAACATGTGTATTTGTTATTTCTTGCATTTATGTAAAGCTATGTGCTATGTCACAAGATAAGTGAGTATGTGACGAACACCTTCAGAGTGCCCTCAGACAGCCGCTTACTTACTTATCTTATTACATAGCACATATCTTGGCATATATTTAAGGAAAAATAAATACCGATATCCTTATGACAGTCCGCTTGAACTGCGGACTCCTATAAGAACATGTGTATTTGTTATTTCTTGCATTTATGTAAAGCTATGTGCTATGTCACAAGATAAGTGAGTATGTGACGAACACCTTCAGAGTGCCCTCAGACAGCCGCTTACTTACTTATCTTATTACATAGCACATATCTTGGCATATATTTAAGGAAAAATAAATACCGATATCCTTATGACAGTCCGCTTGAACTGCGGACTCCTATAAGAACATGTGTATTTGTTATTTCTTGCATTTATGTAAAGCTATGTGCTATGTCACAAGATAAGTGAGTATGTGACGAACACCTTCAGAGTGCCCTCAGACAGCCGCTTACTTACTTATCTTATTACATAGCACATATCTTGGCATATATTTAAGGAAAAATAAATACCGATATCCTTATGACAGTCCGCTTGAACTGCGGACTCCTATAAGAACATGTGTATTTGTTATTTCTTGCATTTATGTAAAGCTATGTGCTATGTCACAAGATAAGTGAGTATGTGACGAACACCTTCAGAGTGCCCTCAGACAGCCGCTTACTTACTTATCTTATTACATAGCACATATCTTGGCATATATTTAAGGAAAAATAAATACCGATATCCTTATGACAGTCCGCTTGAACTGCGGACTCCTATAAGAACATGTGTATTTGTTATTTCTTGCATTTATGTAAAGCTATGTGCTATGTCACAAGATAAGTGAGTATGTGACGAACACCTTCAGAGTGCCCTCAGACAGCCGCTTACTTACTTATCTTATTACATAGCACATATCTTGGCATATATTTAAGGAAAAATAAATACCGATATCCTTATGACAGTCCGCTTGAACTGCGGACTCCTATAAGAACATGTGTATTTGTTATTTCTTGCATTTATGTAAAGCTATGTGCTATGTCACAAGATAAGTGAGTATGTGACGAACACCTTCAGAGTGCCCTCAGACAGCCGCTTACTTACTTATCTTATTACATAGCACATATCTTGGCATATATTTAAGGAAAAATAAATACCGATATCCTTATGACAGTCCGCTTGAACTGCGGACTCCTATAAGAACATGTGTATTTGTTATTTCTTGCATTTATGTAAAGCTATGTGCTATGTCACAAGATAAGTGAGTATGTGACGAACACCTTCAGAGTGCCCTCAGACAGCCGCTTACTTACTTATCTTATTACATAGCACATATCTTGGCATATATTTAAGGAAAAATAAATACCGATATCCTTATGACAGTCCGCTTGAACTGCGGACTCCTATAAGAACATGTGTATTTGTTATTTCTTGCATTTATGTAAAGCTATGTGCTATGTCACAAGATAAGTGAGTATGTGACGAACACCTTCAGAGTGCCCTCAGACAGCCGCTTACTTACTTATCTTATTACATAGCACATATCTTGGCATATATTTAAGGAAAAATAAATACCGATATCCTTATGACAGTCCGCTTGAACTGCGGACTCCTATAAGAACATGTGTATTTGTTATTTCTTGCATTTATGTAAAGCTATGTGCTATGTCACAAGATAAGTGAGTATGTGACGAACACCTTCAGAGTGCCCTCAGACAGCCGCTTACTTACTTATCTTATTACATAGCACATATCTTGGCATATATTTAAGGAAAAATAAATACCGATATCCTTATGACAGTCCGCTTGAACTGCGGACTCCTATAAGAACATGTGTATTTGTTATTTCTTGCATTTATGTAAAGCTATGTGCTATGTCACAAGATAAGTGAGTATGTGACGAACACCTTCAGAGTGCCCTCAGACAGCCGCTTACTTACTTATCTTATTACATAGCACATATCTTGGCATATATTTAAGGAAAAATAAATACCGATATCCTTATGACAGTCCGCTTGAACTGCGGACTCCTATAAGAACATGTGTATTTGTTATTTCTTGCATTTATGTAAAGCTATGTGCTATGTCACAAGATAAGTGAGTATGTGACGAACACCTTCAGAGTGCCCTCAGACAGCCGCTTACTTACTTATCTTATTACATAGCACATATCTTGGCATATATTTAAGGAAAAATAAATACCGATATCCTTATGACAGTCCGCTTGAACTGCGGACTCCTATAAGAACATGTGTATTTGTTATTTCTTGCATTTATGTAAAGCTATGTGCTATGTCACAAGATAAGTGAGTATGTGACGAACACCTTCAGAGTGCCCTCAGACAGCCGCTTACTTACTTATCTTATTACATAGCACATATCTTGGCATATATTTAAGGAAAAATAAATACCGATATCCTTATGACAGTCCGCTTGAACTGCGGACTCCTATAAGAACATGTGTATTTGTTATTTCTTGCATTTATGTAAAGCTATGTGCTATGTCACAAGATAAGTGAGTATGTGACGAACACCTTCAGAGTGCCCTCAGACAGCCGCTTACTTACTTATCTTATTACATAGCACATATCTTGGCATATATTTAAGGAAAAATAAATACCGATATCCTTATGACAGTCCGCTTGAACTGCGGACTCCTATAAGAACATGTGTATTTGTTATTTCTTGCATTTATGTAAAGCTATGTGCTATGTCACAAGATAAGTGAGTATGTGACGAACACCTTCAGAGTGCCCTCAGACAGCCGCTTACTTACTTATCTTATTACATAGCACATATCTTGGCATATATTTAAGGAAAAATAAATACCGATATCCTTATGACAGTCCGCTTGAACTGCGGACTCCTATAAGAACATGTGTATTTGTTATTTCTTGCATTTATGTAAAGCTATGTGCTATGTCACAAGATAAGTGAGTATGTGACGAACACCTTCAGAGTGCCCTCNCCTGCAGTAAGTTTTCCATAATAATATTATAGTTCCTGCAAATCAGGAAGTTATCAGGGAATTCCCATTCAATACAGTGGACAATATCCTGCAGGAAGTTTTCCATAATAATATTATAGTTCCTGCAAATCAGGAAGTTATCAGGGAATTCCCATTCAATACAGTGGACAATATCCTGCAGTAAGTTTTCCATAATAATATTATAGTTTTATGCCGCTTTTTAGCGGTTTTCGCACATCGTGCTTAAAATAAGCTATTACCGATAGCTGGAACTTTAAACTTGATGCCTATTCATACAAGATATTGAAAAATACAACTTAGATTGAAGTGTAATATATTGTTGGCCGCTAAATAGCGGTAAATAGTTGTCGAAATAATCACCGCAGTTAAAATTACACAAAATTATTTAAGTAACAGCTAGTATGGACTGCACTTTCCAAGTGATAATGATACCTAGTTGACAAAATGTCCACTGCACTCAATCACTTTAAGTAACATTTTTGTCATAGCTTTAAATGTAACTATAAATCACAATGCGATATCGTCCCTTTTTTTAAGAGATAGCGCAATCTACCATCTATCACATGAAACTATATAACGTCCTCTGCATGCCGGTAGTTGGCGCCTCAGTCTCCGAAGCACGGCCACTCATTCACATCTTTCGGATATTCTTTTTGGTACATCCTGTAATGTCGATATTTTTATTTGATATACCTATCAAAATCAATATTTTTATTTGATATATTTTTTATTATTTTTACTTTATATATCAATGTCGATATTTTACATTTTTATGTCAATACTAGCAGGATACGCCCGCTTCGCTTGGCGCCTTAGAGGCATGGCCGTTTATAGTTTCAACCCCTATGTCCTTTCCTAAAGTTTAGTCTATCTCCATACCAAATTTCATCAAAATCGGTTCAGTAGTTTAAGCGTGAAAGCGTAACATACATACAGACAGACAGATAGACAGACATACATACAGACAGAGTTACTTTCGCATTTATAATATTAGTATGGAAGTATGGATTGATATTTGTATTTAATATCAGTTGATATAAATATATATATTTCTATTTGATATATCAATGGATATCAATATAGCTATTTTCATTTGATATATCAATTGATATCAATATCGATATTTTTATTTGATATATCAATTGATATCATTATCGATATTTTTATTTGATAGATCAATTGATATCAATATCGATATTTTTATTTGATATACCAATATCGATATTTTCATTTGATAAATCCATTAATATCAATATCGATATTTTTCTTTCGACATCTCATGTTATCTTTTCTACATTCTTACAGAGTGTATGCAGACTATAGTCAGCAATCAAAATCATTTAGTAAATTTTATCCAAAGTATCGAATAAATTATATACGTGGAGCAACTACTGGTTCTCTAGCTATAGAAATTATGGATAGAATAAGTAGAAGATATGATGAATATCAAGAAAAATCAACTGGTATTGAAGAGAGTATGTATTTGGCAGCAGCATTTGATAGATTCTTTGTCATCAATAATAAAAACACTCGTATGCATGATATCAATAGAAAAAGCTATGCAAATAAAGTACCCGAAAAAAATTCTGTCGAGTCAGTAGTAGGTAAGAATATAAAAAAATCATAGAGTAGATTTTTAGAAAATCTTTTTTTTAGAAAAAAATTACATATTGTACTGACATTATGTATTTTTTTTTTTCAATTTGTTTGATTTTTAATCATACCAAATGGGATAACGATTTTGTAGTCTTTATCTTAAGCTCTCCAAGTCATTTTAGTTTTTCGAAATCAGAGTAGCGGCGAGGGAGATAATATGGTCGATTCAAAAAGAAGACTGAATTTTCTCCAAACGTTTTCGTATTTTCGAAAAAAGAAAAACGTTCCACGTATGACGTACGTAAGAAATCGTTGGCTCTGGGAGCCAAACCGCTTGTCCGATTTTGCTGAAATTTGGCACATGTGATCTATGGGCAAAAAGTCCGAACCATATTTTTCTTTTTCCCGATAGCGCCCTGAATAGCTTTTTTGGGACCGAATCTCTAAAATCAACTCTAAAATCGTGTCTCTGTCAGAGGCCAAATAAAGTCCTCAAAATGAAAATCTCTTTTAAAAGAAAACAGTTCAGTAATTTCACAGTTTAGAAATTTAAAAAAAAAATGCCTAGAGCGGACCGGGACCATTCAAAGTATTGAAAATTATTTAATCACTGTTTTTAACTTTTTATTCAGAGTCCACCCCCCTGTCTTCAGGACCAAGAACGTCGCAATTGAACCAAATCTCTAAAATCAAAACCATATAACCAATTTTGATGAAATTTAAAATGGGTTTGCATGGCGTCTTTTTGTGAAAAAAATGGCCCATATGGGTGCGTCTTTATTAGGAGCCTTGCCAGTGGGACGAATAAGCTCATTCAATTAACTATCGCTTTTAAAAGAAAACGGTCCCGTATACGAGTATTTACATAAAATTCAAAACAATTAATGTCTGGAGCCTGTAGGGATTATTCAACTTATTATAATCACTGTTTTCCAGCTTTGAGGTAGAGTGGTCCCCCAAGGGACCTCAAGAACGTCTCATTTGGGCCAAATTTCTAAAATCCAAACCATATATCCAATTTTGATGAAATTTAAATCTGGTAATTATAGCAATATTTTACCTAAAGACATTGGTCCGTGGAAGTGTAACTTCACCGGGGCGCCGTTAGGAGGCACCCAAAGGGTCTCAAAAGCCAATAAATGTAAATTTCTCTAATTTTGATCAAATTTGGTATGCACAGTCACCTGAGTACAATATTGAATATTTTTTGTATTTTGAAGAAATTTCGGATTTGGGGCGCCGGCAGGGGTCCCTCAAATATCAAAATTGAAAAGTTATCCCATTTTGATTAAATTTGGTATGCACAGTCACCCATATATTATATTTGACAATTTTTGGTATTTTGTAGAATTTTTGCTATTGGGACCCCGGTTGGGGCCCAAGTATGAAAAAACATAAAATTTGTCCGATTTTGATAAAATTTTGAATGCATAGTCACCCAGGTATTATATTTGGCAATTTTTGGTATTTTGTAGAAATTTTTGATTTTGGGGCCCCATAGTAACCCTATCCATCAATGAAAAAAAAAAATTGTCTGATTTTGATAAAATTTCGTATGAACAGTCAGAAATTTTAATTTTGGGGCCCTGGCAGGGGTCGGCAAATGTAAAAATATTGAGAAACCCGAGAATTATATTCTTTAATTTTTGGTACATTGTAAACATTTTGTTTTGGGGGCCCCGGCAGGGGCCCAATTATTAAGAAACATAAAATTTGTCTGAATTTGACCAAATTTGGTATGTACAGCCACCCAAGTATTATTTTTGACGATTTTTAGTATTTTGTAAGAATAAAGGTTTTGGGGCCCCAATTGGGTCTCAAAAAAGAAAAAAATTAAAACATGTCTGATTTTGATAAAATTTGGCCGCAAATTTCAAATTTCAGGAGCAAAAATTGTATTTAATACGGAGACATGCTGACGTTATTCTTTAGTGTCAGTATTATTTTGAAAGATTTTGGAGCCTTCGGCTGTGGACTTTGCTCTTTAGTGATGATATTATTTTAAAAAGATTTGGCAGCCTTCGGCTGTGGACATTGCTAATTAGTGACAGTATTATTTTGAAAGGTTCTGCAGCCTTCGGTTGTGAACATTGCTCCTTAGTGATAGTATTTGTTTAAAAAGTTTTGGCAACCTTCGGCTGAGGAATTAGCTCTATAGTGATTGTATTATTTTCAAAAGATTTGGCAACCTTAATAATTGCTCTATAGTGACAGTATTTTTTTGAAAAATTTTGCAGCTTTCAGCTATGGACATTGCTCTTTAGCGACAGTATTAGTTTAAAAATATTTTACAGCCTGCGGCTGCTGACGTTGCTCGTTAGTGATTGTATTTTTTAAAAAAAAAAAAAATAATCCCATGTATGACATTAGTGTTTTTATTTTTAGAATTATACATGGCAGTGGCTGAGTAAGCTGGAGCCTAGAGTGGCAGATTTCAGGAGCCAAAATTTCTACAAAATTCCAAAAATGTCAATTATATACTTGGGTGATTGTTATGCCCATAATTCCTTCATCCCTCCACAAATCATCATGGAAGATGCAGTATTATTATATTATATTAATTGATTTTCAGGTCTCTTACGTATTAAATACAATGGAAGACATGGATACATACTGTTTGATGCCCATAATTCCCTCATCCCTCCACAAATCATTATGGATGATGCAGTATTATTATATTATATTAATTGATTTTCAGGTCTCTTACGTATTAAATACAATGGGAGACATGGATACGTACTGTTTGATGCCCATAATTCCCTCATACCTCCACAAATCATTATGGATGATGGAGTATTACCAAACATAGGTTAGTATATTGGGAAAACAATATTTCCGTATTTCACACAACTTATCCGTACATTTTTTTTTTATTTATAATACTAGCAATGTATCCGTCATTCTATATAATGTTTAGTCATTCTATATAATGCTTAGTCATTCTATATAATTCCTAGTCATTCTATATAATGCTTAGTCATTCTATAGAATTCCTAGTCATTCTATATAATACTTAGTCATTCTGTATAATGCTTTACTGCCAGCGGTATATTTTTGATTGAACCCAAAAGTTTTGGAGCTTACTGAGACCGCAAATATAACATACGTACCAAATTTCAAATCTCTAGATCTTACCATTCTCTTTTTAGACAGCAATACTGAAAACCGATAAAAATGGCAAAGACCGCCAAGGGTGTATTCGATTGCACCCAAATATTCGATTCTCGTGACACTTCCAAAGGTTCATTATTGAAAATAATAAACCATAAGTGTCACGATCGAAAAACAATTTTGAGGTGGGTTTGGGTTCACAACTTTAGGACCACATCATCAGCTTTAGGCTGTATGGGACCATGTTCCCGGTCACGTGATCTCCTTACAGCATGACATTCCGTGGGCCCCTCGCTAGCCGAATTTGAGTCCCTGTGACTTCTTCCTGTGGGGTAATAATTCTGGAAGAAATCATCCAAATTGATGCTGGCGTGCTGATGAGAGTCATAGAAAACTTCCGCGAAAGACTCCAAATATGCATCACTCGACGAGGCCGTCATTTGGACGACATTATTTACAAAACATAGATGAAAAAAAAAACTAGAATACACAAGCTTTCAGAATACAAAATATGTTTTCAAATATCTCATTTCGTTTTTATTTACCAGCTCTTTCAAATGTGGGAAAACTAATTTCAAATGTGGGAAACCGCACCCTGCACTTGGAACTCGCAAGTTATACAAATTAAAGGGATATTTATTCAAGGTTTCTTCCCTTTTACGAAATATATTTATGTTTTATTTTCTGCAATATATAGGGAGGGCCACTGGCCGGAGAAGGAAAAGAACGTCAACCTAAAGTGTTAAAGATATTTATGTGTGAAGTGAACAATCTGTATATGGAATATTATGTAAACATCCTTTGTATAGACCGCGACGATTCTCCTTTCTATTTTTGATTTCTCCTTCTTTGTTTTGTTTACAAATAATCCTCGAGACTTGTAGGAGGGGGGTCGGGGTGAAGGGTGGAATAGTACGACGTATTATTTACGTTCCCAATCGAGAACGTAGAAAGATGAAGAAAATTCTTTCTATTCCAGAACGTTTTATTTACGTAAACATCAAAAAATATTTTTAGAACGCAAAGATTGTTTACCGCGTACTTTCGAGAAGGTTCGAGGTGTTTGTTGGGGATGTATAAATAGAGGGGCCATGAGTAGAAACCAGGTCAGTCTTAGTCTAGTTTTACAAAAGATGACTGAGTCTAGTTTTAGAAGTTTTAGAAGCGAAGTGAGTCTTAGTTCTGTGATAAGCGAAGTCAGTCAGTGAGTTTTAAAAGTGATTTATTAGGTACGTAGTATTTTTGAGTGTTTTAAATACGGTATTTGCGAGGTTACGGTATACGAATTTTTGTGTTAATTTTGTTTATATATATATATATTATTTGTAATTTCTATCTTTAATAAATTGTTTTATGTTTTTTTATTTTATTTTATTTTTAAAGTTAGTTAACGTGTTTTTAATCAACATCAAAAACATGTGTTTCCTATTTTCAGACTTAAGAACTCACGAAAAACCAGAAGATAGAGTTGTATTCAGAACATTCCCAGAAAATAAGAATTATATTTTCAGTTTTCTAAATCAAACCGATTCAGAAACATTATTGAGCCGTGGGAACATGCATTATTTTAATCATCTACAGAATATAATTTTCGCCCGCAAATCGTATTGTTCATTCTTGGAAACCACTGAAAAATATGGAATCTTTCTCGCCGAGGAGAAGAGTTTGTGTAAAAAAGATTATGAAGGTGTGATCCAAGGCTGCCTATCTTTCTTTTTGAGATCCGAAAAAGACCAAACTCCTCAAATTGATTTAAATATACGTTATCCAAGATATTTTCAGTACTTGCCTCAGGAGCAGGGCCCCTTAAATTATCTTTTGAATATCGAAGATATTTTAAAGCATACAAACGAGAATGAGGTAAATATAGTATGTTAATAGCAATGTATGATATACGTCATTCTATAGATTGTATTCACTGCCCCTACATAGTGATGTATAGTTTAGCTACTTTGATGAGGTAAATACAGTATGTTATCAGCAATGTATGAAATACGTCATTCTATATAATGCCTAGTCATTCTATAGATTGTATTTACTACCCCTACATAGTGATGTATAGGTACTTTGATGTAGCTAAACTATTTGATAGCTTTGATGAGGTAAATGTATATAGTAGGTTATCAGCAATGTATGAAACCAGCTCTCATGGCTTAGAGGTCCCTGCACTAGCCTTGCACTCGGGATATCCAGATTCGAATCCTGACGGGGACAAAAATTTGTCACTGTGGTTTGGATGTTTTCGGGGTCCTCGTGAGGACAATGATCAACGGTCCAGTGCCAGCATTGTAGGTAAAATAGAAAAATTCAAAGGAATTGGATAATAATTGTATGTTTTCGGGGCCCTCGTGAGGACAATGATCAACGACCCAGTGCCAGCATTGTAGGTAAAATAGAAAAATTCAAAGGAATTGGATAATAATTGTATGTTGGGAAAATCGAACAATACTGCAGTGAGCACCAAAGTTATGACATAATAACACAAAGAAACAGCATTTCTTCTTTCTTTTCTTCTTTAATGTATGAAATCTGTCATTCTATATAATGCCTAGTCATTCTATAGATTGTATTTACTACCCCTACAGAGTGATGTAGATTAGCTACTTTGATGTTTGTACTATACCCCCCAGTGATGTTAGGAAACGTCTTTAACGCCATGCCTCGCTTAAAACAACTTAAATATACTTTGAATAAAACGGTCTTGGTCATTCTACAGAATGCCTAGTCAATGTATGTAATATTATTTTTTTCATACATTGACTACACTTCTTAGCCATTCTCGGTCATAACTCGCCTTAACATGCCTGAATCAAGAAACGAACTATGAAATCAGTTTATCCTAGGTCAATCTGGTTTACAGTTTATATAGAATGCCTAGCCATTTACTACTTTGACTAAAAACGCCCCGCATTCTATGGAATGACTAGTCGTTCTATAGAATGTTTGAATTGTAGGTACACATTGACGGTAAAATATAAAACTCTTAGTTGTGAGTATCGCATTCAACGATAATACCACGTTGAATACACCAGTTCCCGTCAGATCACTGAAGTTAAGCAACGTCCGGGCGTGGTCAGTACTTGGATGGGTGACCGCTTGGGAACACCACGTATCGTTGGCTTTTTCCGGCCCAACCCAGGCTGGGTGAGGTCAATGTG
>CM022876.1:3970913-3982230 GCA_012654025.1 Pachypsylla venusta | reverse complement strand
TAGTGGCATCATCGTGTCTGAAGGTAGCCACATGTATGAGACTGCAGCTGCAGATAAGTTGTAGTCTACTGCTATCATTCATTAGTGGCATCATCGTGTCTGAAGGTAGCCACATGTATGAGACTGCAGCTGCAGATAAGTTGTAGTCTACTGCTATCATTCATTAGTGGCATCATCGTGTCTGAAAGTAGCCACATGTATGAGACTGCAGCTGCAGATAAGTTGTAGTCTACTGCTATCATTCATTAGTGGCATCATCGTGTCTGAAGGTAGCCACATGTATGAGACTGCAGCTGCAGATAAGTTGTAATCTACTCCTAAAGTTTTTATTTATCATCATACATCTCTTCTCGAAGGCTGATAATTGACATGGGCCTCCAGAACCATGATAATCACTGTAATATAATTACGTCAGTATCACAATAGAAACAAACATTATGATATTACAGAGTTGCTCTCTGTGTTATTTTACACCTCAGATTAGGATGTCACCCTCAAGTAACTTCTTACAATCTCAAATATGATATACTTTATCTCATGGAAAGTTAGCAAGTCATAAATCGATTGGAAGAAATTACGCCTATCAATATTATCGATATACAGGGAGCGGCAATTGGTTCTCCCACATTTGAAAAAGCTGGTAAATTAAATCGAAATGAGATATTTGAAAAATTATTTTATATTCTGAAAGCTTGTGTATTCTAGATTTTTTTCATCAATTCTTTGTAAATAATTTCGTCCAAATGACGGCCTTGGCGAGTGATGCACATTTGGAGTCTTTCGCGGAAGTTTTCCATGACTCTCGTCAGCATATCCGCATCAATTTGGATGATTTCTTCCAGAATTGCCTCCTCTAACTCTTCAAAGGTCCCAGGGCGATGTTTGAAGACCTCAGCCTTGAGATAACACACACAGGAAGAAGTCACAGGGACTTAAGTCCGGCGAGCGAGGGGCTCACGAAATGTCATGCCGTAAGGAGATCACGCGGCCGGGGAACATATGTCGTATATCCAATACAGGCTAAAGCTGATGATGTGGTCCTAAAGTTGTGAACCCAAATGAATATTGTTTTTCGATCAGGAACTGGATCTGTGAAGTGCAAACCATACCTTGTGCGGAACGCCCTCTGAGTGGCTATAATGGATTCACTTTTTTTAAACAGCTTCAGAACGAACGCTCGATGGTCGTCCGACCAAACTATTGCGACACCTAAAAACTAGATGTCATTTCGTGATGAATACCACAAACTCCACGCTCCTTCCCCTATTACTTCCCCCTCCCACGATTTTTTGAAAAGTGGGAGAACTAATTGCCGCACCCTGTAATATCGACATCCCTAGTTCAATAATAATAATAAAATGTATGTCTGCAATGGTTACAGGTGTTAACAGATGGAGAACAAAATGCTATCTTTGCAGTGAGTGAGATATTTGGAAAGCATTATGATGATATTTTCAATAAACTGAAAGCGATAGCAACCCTATTGAATGATACTGACTTTACGTCTGCTGTGATCAATTTTGACACAGACTTATTAGGTCCGAAGAATAAGAAAGGCAATTTTTAAGGAGACAATCGAAAAGATTTTACCCAAATAAAATCAAAAAATCTGGTGTGAACATCACACGACTTTCCTTATATCTATAAAAAAAAGAAAGTATTGTAATTTTTGATGTCGAGTTTTCAATGCCAAAACACGTTTTGAAGTCCCCAGATCGGAAATACTTCAACGTAACTTGTGTTTTTCAATTTCTTATATGAAATTGATATGAATTGGCACCATATTTCAAGTTCTAGCTCTTTTCATTCTGGTTTTAGGCGGAACCGCCAAAAAGCGACCTTTAACCGCTAATTAGCGGCCAGCAATATATTACACTTCAACGTAAGTTTTATTTTTCAATTTCTTGTATGAAATTGATATGAATGGTCATGAAGCTTAAAGTTCTAGCTATTACCGTACTCATTTTAAGCAGGGTATGCAAAAACCGCTGAAAAGTGACATAAAACCACCAACGGTATATTCGATTTCCACCAAAAGCTTATTTTTCCCTTCATGATATAAAACTGACATACATACTAAATTTCAACTCTCGCCGTTCTTGAGATATCTTGTACACAGACAGACACACACACGGACCAATGGCTAAAACTCGAGATTTGGACTCTAGGGATCCCAAAAGGTGTTTTGGCATTGAAAACTCGACATGGAAAATTTCAGCCCATTACAATACTTTCCATTTTATAGGATAAGGAAAGTGAAATGTACATGAACTGTTATTTTTTTTATATTTTTAATATTTTAAGTTAGATTAATATTATTCATTAGATTTAAGTATCTAGATTGCAATTATAATAAAATGCCTTCATCGGGTATTTTTATATAAAAAAAAATATATAGGTAATACGACTTATCATAAGACGAGTCTGTTTATGCTATGTACATAAACTGTTATTTTTTCTTATTTTTAATATTTTAAGTTAAAATAATATTGTTCATTAGATTTAAGTATCTAGATTGCAATTATAATAAAATGTCTTCATCGGGTATTTTTATATAAAAAAAAATATATAGGTAATACGACTTATCATAAGACGAGTCTGTTTATGCTATGTACATAAACTGTTATTTTTTCTTATTTTTAATATTTTAAGTTAGAATAATACTGTTCATTCGATTTAAGTGTATGCCTTCATCGGCTATTTTTATTTTTAAAAAATAAATAATAATAATACGACGCATCGGTTAGTAGCAGAATCGGATACAGGGGGGATCACCTCCCCCCCTCCAGATTTGAAGAAATAGAAAGTCGAATAAAAAACTCTTCTTTATTGATAAACAGCAACGTCCACAGCCGAAGGCTGCGGCTGCCAATTCTTTTTTAAATAATATCACTAAAGAGCAATGTTCACAGCCGAAGGCTTCAATTTNTTTTTTTTTTTTTTTTTTTTTTTTTTTTTTAATTCGATTTCGCAACCAGAGTTGCAGTTTTATTTTACAAAGGTAAATAAAAAAATTCTTCCAATTCATGTATGGCTTGCTAGCTTTCCATGAGGAATTGCTTTGTAAGATTCAAACAAATCGATATGGAAGATTTTTGATTTTGTATTTGTAGGTTCCATTAAGAATAAAGGCATGATTGTTTTAAAACGTTTTGCTGTTGAATAATTAATATGAGCTTTTTTGGGCGGGGTGGGGGGCGCTAATTTCAGAATTTGCTTCGGGCGCCAGTAAAGCTCGCTACGGCTCTGTGTACATTTGTAGCGATTAAAGCGAGAAAAGTTAACATTTGAGTTTTTCAATTGTGATGGAGAAAAAAAAAAGTTGTTTCGAGATTGTATAAATCAGATAAAAAATTCATATTTCATCAAAAATTGAGATCCAATGTTGACGTAATCTTTCTATGAATGAAAAACTCGATTTTTCAGTAATATTTTTTTTTTAGTATCATTTCTTTATCTTACAGAACAGCGAATATCGACCCCAAATTTGCGCCCGGGGCGAAAGCCCCCCCCCCCCCTAGGTACTCCAATGGTGGTATCTGTGTGTGATAGGTTTGTTGCACAGTCTACATATGAAATTTTCGTATGATGTATGATAGTCTTTATTTATGCATATTTTGTGCTGAAGCCATGAGCGGTATAGCGTGAAATGACGTGTCTGGTTGTCTGGTTGTGTTGTTTCCACGAATAGTTTTTGAAGGCTGGTCCATCTGTGTAATTTTCTGTTGTGAATTTCATGTTTTTTTCTTCAGTTATATCGAATTATTTCTCTATCTCCTCGGGTTTTATGATTTCTTTGTATTTTTCTATTATTTCTTCTCCAGCTCTTTTTGTATCTGATAAGTGTAATACTAGGGTATTTGATGTTGTCTTGTGTAATCCTAGCACTTTCTTATATTCAAAATCTTTTTTGGCGGAGAGAAGCGTAGCCTTATACTCCCTACAAACTGCAAACTTTTGTTACCTTACTCCTCCGAAACTACTCAACCGATTTTTACCAATTTTTTTTTTTCATATTCTGCATATACCCAAGGGTGCATATATCTATTTTCAGAACGATATCTTGAACCGTTTCCGATTTTTCGGCCGATTATTTTGCGCTTTAAATAGGACCTACTACTCAACGGCACGATGCAATCAAGAAACGTGCGATATTCTCAAAAAGTCTTGTTTTAACGGAATAATAGAGCAATATGTTAAAGTTTATGTGGTGCGCAAAAATTCGAGGTGAAACGGACGGCTCCGCCCGTTTTTGTCCACGGACACACCTAGTTAAAAATTATAATAATAATATCCCTAAAAGACTCAAAATTTAGAAGAGCAATTATCTACATTTGATGGTAGTCTGATAGAATGATTAAAGAAGAGAAAGTCTAGTACGGTTTTCCGTACCATTTATTTATATCATAAATTGACACGCACTTTTTTCTTTAATTGTCCTGTTTTTTTCATGGCCTAATGACATGGCCGCTGCCTAATGACTTTTTGGACATATCAAGTCAGGTTCAGATACAGATTTTCAGTTGAGGGGGGTGAACGCGGCCCCAAATTATCATCGACATGGAAGTCAGAAGTATTTAAAACCACCAAATTTGAGAAAAGTGATTTCTTCAGGTCTGGGGCGCACACTTTTAATTTTCATTTTCTTAATAAATTAATATGTGGATATTTACTATCTCCATCCCTTCTTAATTTTCATTTTATTAAAAAATTATATGTGGATATTTACTAACTCTTAATTTTTGTATATTTACTATATCCATCTACCTATTTTTAATTTTCATTTCTTTAATAGATATGTGGTTATTTACTATCTCCATCTCTTCTTATTTTTTATTTCTTTAATAAACTATTATGTGGTTATTTACTATCTCCATCTCTTTTTATTTTTTATTTCTTTAAAAAATTATTATGTGGTTATTTACTATCTCCATCTCTTCTTATTTTTTATTTCTTTAATAAACTATTATGTGGTTATTTACAATCTCCATCTCTTCTTATTTTTTATTTCTTTAATAAACTATTATGGGGTTATTTACTATCTCCAACTCTTTTTATTTTTTATTTCTTTAATAAACTATTATGTGGTTATTCACTATCGCCTTCTCTTCTTATTTTTTATTTCTTTAATAAACTATTATGTGGTTATTTACTATCTCCATCTCTTCTTATTTTTTATTTCTTTAATAAACTATTATGCGGTTATTTACTATGTCCATCTCTTCATATTTTTTATTTCTTTAATAAACTATTATGTGGTTATTTACTATCTCCATCTCTTCTTATTTTTTTATTTCTTTAAAAAAATATTATGTGGTTATTTACTATCTCCTTCTCTTCTCATTTTTTATTTCTTTAATAAACTATTATGTGGTTATTTACTATCTCCATCACTTTTTATATTTCATTTCTTTAATAAACTATTATGTGGTTATTTACTATCTCCATCTCTTCTTATTTTTTATTTCTTTAATAAACTATTATGGGGTTATTTACTATCTCCTTCTCTTCTCATTTTTTATTTCTTTAATAAACTATTATGTGGTTATTTACTATCTCCATCTCTTCTTATTTTTTATTTCTTTAATAAACTATTACGTGGTTATTTACTATCTCCTTCTCTTCTTATTTTTTATTTCTTTAATAAACTATTATGTGGTTATTTACTATGTCCATCTCTTCTTATTTTTTATTTCTTTAAAAAACTATTATGTGGTTATTTACTATCTCCATCCCTTCTTATTATTTACTATCTCCAACTTTCCAATATGCCATCTGAATTAGCATAAACCTTTCTAAGGACCAGAATATGTAACCGAAGTTATCGACGAGGAAGGGTGCAATATGCCATCTGAATTAGCATAAACCTTTCTAAGGACCAGAATATGTAATAGAAGGCGTCGACGAGGAAGGGTGCAATATGCCATCTGAATTAGCATAAACCTTTCTAAGGACCAGAATATGTAACCGAAGGCATCCACGAGGAAGGGTCCAATATGTCATCTGAATTAGCATGAACCTTTCTAAGGACCAGAATATGTAACCGAAGACATCGACGAGGAATGGTCCAATAAGCCATCTGAATTAGCATAAACCTTTCTAAGGACCAGAATATGTAACCAACGGCATCGACGAGGAAGTGTCCAATATCTCATCTGAATTAGCATAGACCTTTGCCGCCACATTGGAAGAATTAGAAAGCAGTTGTGATAAAGATCAGCCGGATAAAAGTTCATCACCATTCGAAGATGAACTTTTAAATTTAGTACCAGGAGAAGGCTTTAAAAGTTGGGTTAAAAATATTGAACAAGAAGTATGTCAAGATAAAAGTGATACCGGGGATAGTGGAAACCAACAGTTCATGCCTGGCCTTGTTAAATAATTTATTAAAATAACAAATTTGCTGCCAATTTTTTCGTCATTTATGACTCTATGGTATGGATACGGGAATACCACAGCAACAAGCGCAGCAGTTGAGACACAATTCAGTATCCTCAAAAATAGAATCTTCGCGTCTAAATAACCAAGGCGATCCGATGAATTCATATTCGAACATATATATTCCTACCTAAAATTAGCTCCAACAAGTCAACAAATGAATCTGGGAAAAACACCCAAATTAGAAAAAGTTTCATTCAACAACTAGACCTTGCCCATCTACACCGGAGACACGCAGAATCGAACTTTGGAAATCCCAACAACCAAACCCCATATTGGAACCAAAGGAAGAAATTGCATGCGGATCGAACCTATAATATCCTACGTGGAGAACCCTAAATTGACTAAATCGAACCAAAGTATCTAAGTGCAAAAAGAGCATGGAGAGATGGGGATATGCTGAAGATAATAGGTGTGATTGTGGTAATATACAGGATGAGGAACACTTGCTCGTCTGCCCTGTTTCAAAAGAGCATGGAGAGATGGGGATATGCTGAAGATAATAGGTGTGATTGTGGTAATATACAGGATGAGGAACACTTGCTCGTCAGCCCTGTTTCAAAAGAGCATGGAGTGATGGGGATATGCTGAAGATAATAGGTGTGATTGTTGTAATATACAGGATGAGGAACACTTGCTCGTCAGCCCTGTTTCAAAAGAGCATGGAGTGATGGGGATATGCTGAAGATAATAGGTGTGATTGTGGTAATATACAGGATGAGGAACACTTGCTCGTCTGCCCTGTTCCAAACGTATCCTGCACTGAAGGGGACCTGTTGCTGACAAATACCGCAGCCATCGCAGCAGCAGAATATTGGAAAAAGAAAATATAACGAACAAATTGGTGATACCAGGCACGGAAAGTAAAGTAACTCAAAATAACAACAAAACTGTAGAAAAAAACAACAAAAATAACAATAAATAGGCAAATGCCAATGAATCATGTGTGCTCTTTAAAAAAAAAAGTCCCTGCGCCCTCCTTTATAACCGACTTATATCATCAGGAAAATTGGAAGGGCCTAAATGAGGGGCCTCTCAAAAGAAGGAAAAGAAGTTCATATTATTTTTGAATTCCGGGAGATAGATATGGGACTCCAAAAAAGAGTGCACCATTATGGTGTTGAAAAACGGAAATATGAGGAAATCAGTAAAAATTGATAAGAATATTCATATTTGTTTAAATAATAACTGCTTGTTTGATTCGATGCTCCAAATTGTATGTTCTGCTTATGTTGATAGCGAAAAATATTATCGCTGGCGAAACAAATAATTAATCGCTCATGATTCAATTTTTTAACGAAAGTGTTCGGTTCCTCAGGATTATAAAACAAGTGCATTGTTATACCACGAAAACAATACCTATACAAAAATTAGGATGCCACAAATTGACGGAACTCTTATTGTCGCCGCCAGCACAATCACTCAGGCCGGATTAACCTTCCGCGGAGCCCATAGGAATCCACATCCCGAAAATTTTACTTAAATGTTTATGTAATTATTATTCAACGCAAAATACTCCGAAAGTAGAACTTTCATTATTATACATGATAATTGTAAAAGAAAACACGCCATACGCACTACGCAGAACTGAACTAAACTCTCTTTCCTCCACTCTATCCCTAGTTCCTAAACAAAAGTCTACTTGTCTTGTCTTGACTCTGGGCCTAACGAAATAATAATATGGAGCCATCAGGTCGGTACCTACCGACATTTCACTTTGTAGATTTATCGCCACTCCGCGCCGCCGAGACACAATTCTCAAATTGATCACAAACAAAAGAATAACAAGCTAAAACTAATATTTTTCATGATAAAATGTATATCCTAGATTAAACTTCAAAGGGATAGTAGTGTACCTACAATAACCAATTTGCTTATGTTGCAATACTCGTTTCTTTATTAATTTTGGTTTATTATTTTCAATAATGAACCTTTGGAATCGTCACAAAAAAAAAATTACCCCCCCCCCCCCCCAAAATTTATATACCTTATGAGGTAAGATATGGCTAGCCAGCTCCCGAACTAAAAGTGACGATTCCAAAAGTTCATTATTGAAAATAATAATAAACCAACATTATTGAAAATAATAAAACATTATCAAAAAATCTGCATTTTTGCCATTTATTAAGCTGTCCTGAGAGTTTTCAAAACCCTGTTTGTGTGCAACCAAAGTAATATCTTTTAAAGTTCTTTTCAAACCCAAAGAAATGAAAAATGAGCTGTGCATAAATATTAGGTTAACAAGTCAACAAATCACTCCATGCTCAGATGCGTATGTGCGAATATTCGGTAGAGGTCTCAGTGTCACGCATCATGCTGCGACGCATATTTTGATTAACCTATGTTTTACTTTTTCGTTGGCTGTCTAAACATATGTTTTTGAATGATACATCACACAGTCGACTCTCAATTCTCAATAGTTCGAACGTGGATGTATAGATTCTTGTACAGGCTCTAGTGATCTATTACATAATTCAGACATGGACAGCTGTATCCCCTTATTTTGTATCATTTTATTGTTAGGGCTGTCTTTGTTTGGTAACCCTTACCATTCTCTAACCGAACACTCTGGTGAGACAAGTGCAGGTGAGTTATATCAAATCTTAAGCGTCATTTACACTGCCCGAGAATTCGTCGCGAACAGAGGTGAACATTCGTTCGAGGCTCAGGCAGTGTAAACAGTCGCCGCAAGCCTATCTAGTTCGAAGCGAATGCTCGTTCGTGCTCGAGCCTGATCCACGCAATGTTGTTTTTCCGACGAATCATGTTGTGCCCGTAGCATGTGCTACAAGTGCTTTTATTGTTAATCCGGCCTGCAATCACTAGTGATGTAGCTGATTTTTTTTTCTCTCTCTCAATTGCTTTTCTCCAGAAGTACAATGTGCTACAACAATAAAGACATGTTCCAATAGCCTTTCATCATCATAGGTTAACAGCTGTCGAGTTTGTAACAACTCACCATGAGTTATTGATACTTGCGTATAATGCAGTAGCTTCTCCTTGCTTTCTGCATGGGTAATGGAAAGGATATCATTTCCGACCCTGTCCTTAGCCATAGGTGGTACACGTGCCCTACCTAGGAACCTATTTGCTACTTTTTCGTTGGCTGTCTAAACATATGTTTTTGAATGTTACATCACACAGGCGACTCACAACGGTTCCAACTTGGATATATAGATTCTTGTACAGGCTCTAGTGATCTATTACATAATTCTGACATGGAAATCATTCTCCCCATATTTTGTATACTTTTATTGTTAGGGATATCTTTGTACGGTGACCCTTACCATTCTCTAGCCGAACAATTTGGCGAGACGAGTGCAGGTGAGTTATATCAAATCTTATACAATGTTTTCTCATAGAATCGGGGTATCGAAAAAAATAATTGTGAACTCCACTTTTGACCCAGGTATACATCCCGAAATGCATTTGTATATGTATGTTTGAAATTTGGGGGCCCAATATTGTATTTTTTAAGAATGTTTTTTATCTTTTTAGCGGTTCGTTGTAGAAATAGTTGAGTTAATATACAAGAAAAGGTTGCAAAAGGTGGAACAAATTCCAACAAAAGGTTTTTTGACTGTTATTGCTAGTACATAGTGTCTTTATATTTGTTAAAGACACTATGTACTAGCAATAACAGTGTTTGTTCTCAAGGCAATCGAGGTGTTGATTTGATTCAGAATTGAACAGATATTCCCAAAAAATATATACATTGTTGAAATCGGTACCAAAAAACGTCAAAAAACCTTTTGTTGGAATTTGTTCCACCCTAAATCGTATATTGACTCAGCTAAAATCTAAAATTTTGTTTTTAGATATTTTTTTCTTATAAATGACTATAACATTAACGTGAATACCTGATCATCTTGGTCCACTAGTTATTGTAAACTGTGAACGTTAGTTAAGTCCACTTTTGACCCCGGCATAGATCCCGAAATGCACTTGTATATGTGTATGTATATGCGTATGTATGTTTGTCACGCGATACAAGCCACAATTTTTATCCGATTTGGACGAAATTTGGTATACATGAAGGAAATTTGGTATATAGTTTTTGGGGGCCTTGGGCACCACGGGGCCCCTATTGTGTTTTTTGAAAATGATTTTTATCTTTTTAGGGGTTTGTTGTAGGGACGTAAAATTTTGATATGTTATAACTGGTGTTAATGGCTTTTCGATTTAGAAAAAATTGGGGACCCTGGCCGCCCCTGGGTGTAGCTGCGGGCCCAATATTTTAATTCATACTACACAAGAGCACATGGTGCGGGTATGATGGAAGTACCTTGTCAACAATCACTTAGTTACGCTCGGTCTCTGCACCTTAGTGCCGTGCGACTGTGGAATGCGCTGCCTTCCGATGTGAAAAATGCAGAAACACTTGCGGGCTTTAAGGCACTAGTTGTAGAATTAATTAAGAATTGATGATTCATTGTGCCATCAATGTTTGGTGGTTGGGTGGAAGAGCTCACATTTGTGAGAATCCTGTCACGTTAAATAAAGCCATAAAAAAAAAAAAAAAAAAAAATCCTTTCGATATCGATATATCGAAAAATATCGATCGACCTTTATATCGATTCTTTCGATGTTGATTTATCGCGATATCAATATTTCGCATTCTATATCCCACCCTTAGACTGACTTTTACGTTTTTTTGTTTTTCTCTGTCCAGGATCATCTGATTATGTCATAAAACATGGCTGCAAATATCTGAACGACCAATATGCTACAGGTAGCATTTCCCGTGACGGGATGCGCTTTGGTAAATCAATGATGCCGGCATACGATTTTATAAATGAATCAACCCTGATTGATGTATTCAATAGGATTATTGTGCCTATCAATAAAGAAGTTATCGCGACATTCCTATTCAATACAG
>CM022876.1:3932399-3961220 GCA_012654025.1 Pachypsylla venusta | reverse complement strand
TTTGGTATACTTCCTCTATTAATTTATGTTTCATTTTTTTCAGACTTAACAAATCACGAAAGACCAGGAAATACTCGTACAGTATTCAGAACATTCCCCAAAAATAAGAATTATATTTTCAGTTTTCTAAACCAAACCGAACCAGAAATTTTATTGAATGAAGATAATCAGAGCATTCCAAGAGAAGATAGATATCGGTATCTGCAAAATATTATTTACGCCGGCAAATCGTATTGTTCATTCTTAGAAACCACTGAAAAATATGAAATCCTTTCAAACATACTTCTCCAGGAGAGGAGTATGTTTAAAATTGATGTTGAAGGTGTGAACGAAGGTGGTCTATCTTTCTATTTGGTGTCAAAATATCTTTTAGAACCAAAAGCAAAGGATAACATATTAAACCCCGAAGCCAAACCTTCCATTAAGTTATATATAGGAAATCCAGAAAAATTTCATTACTTACCTCAGGGGAATCGTACCTTAAATTATAATTTGAATATCAAAGATATTTTAGAGCATACAGACGCGAATAAGGTAAATATAGTATGTTTACAATGTATGAAATCCGTCATTCTATACAGGGTGTCCCAAAAGTCCAAGACCGCCTGAATATCTTTTGATTCCAACTTTTTTTTAAAAAAATAAGGGGGTTCTTATTTATCTTGTGATACATTTTCAGAAAGATAATAAAATTGGAAGTACTTTGCAAAAAAATTTACACGTCTAGCTTGTTTGATTTCAAAATGGCGGCCATTTGAAATTTCCAAGATATGACTTCCAAGAGTGTCTAAAACTAGGCGAAGATATTGAATGATTACATAGGACACCAATGTCGAGGAACCTGCTTTTTGGATATAATTCGCCTAGTTTTAGACACTTTGCCTAGGCGAATTATTTCTAAAAGTAGGCGAAGTGTCAAAAACTAGGCGAATTTTGTCTAAAAAGCAGGTTCCTCAACATTGGTGTCCTATGCAATCATTTAATATCCCATTGCAAAAAATTCGCCTACTTTTAGACACTCTTGGAAGTAAAATTCTTTTAGCTTGGGATATTGAATTCATATCTTGGAAATTTTAAATGGCCGCCATTTTGAAATCAAACACGCTAGACTTGTGATTTTTTTTGCAAAGTACTTCTAATTCTATTGTCTTTCTAAAAATGTATCACAAGATGTGGGTTCGTATTTAAAAAACAAAAGTTGGACCCCCTGAGGGCTACATGGGACCCACCCCTGAAAAATTGGTCATACCATCAGGTGGCTTAATTTGGGGTAAAATACCATGTAAAATTTCAAAACTCCACATAAAGCTGTACGAAAGATATTCAGGCGGTCTCGGACTTTTGGGACACCCTGTATAATGCCTAGTCATTCTATAGATTGTATTAACTAAACCCTATATAGAGATTTGGTTAGCTACTTTGATGTTTGTACTATAACCACACACCCCAACAAGAGATGTTATGAAATTATAATTTGAATATCAAAGATATTTTAGAGCATACAGACGCGAATAAGGTAAATATAGTAGGTTAACAATGTATGAAATCCGTCATTCTATATAATGCCTAGTAATTCTATAGATTGTATTAACTACCCCTATATAGTGATTTGGTTAGCTACTTTGATGTTTGTACTATAACCCCACCCCCCAACCAGAGATGTTATGAAACGTATTTACGGCCATGTCTCGCCTTAAAAAACCTTATCAATATCTATACATTGACTAAAACAGATTTAGTCATTCTACAGAATGCTTATTCAATGTATGAAATATTTTTTTCATACAGTCAAATACAATGAGCGTTGCAAAAGTGATATATTACTTCACGTCACAAAGTGTACTTTTCAGGTCTCTCTGGAGCCCCGGAAAAATATGTGGAGTGACTTTTGTTGCATATATCATAATCGGATGGTAGATAATGAAATAATAGTTTGAAAAAAAGTTACGGGAATACGGAGAAAAAAATATTTGAAAAGTGTCATTTTTACACTGTCTCAATCTCTTTCATCATCTTCTTCTTGAACGTTGACGGGGCTACAGCCAAAACTACAGAACCGATTTTGATCGGATATGTCACATTTTATTTCATCCGGTGGAAGGGTGTGTCTTTTGATATTTTTATGTTGAAAAAGTGACCCCACAGCTACTTGTTGCCGAAAAACTGGGTTTTACACGCATTGAAAATTTTAAAAATTGTGAACTCAACTGAGCAATTCCGTACCCAATAGTAAAAATTTCCGTATTTTTCATGACATTTCCGTACATGTTGTAAAACACTGCAAATTGTATAACCCAGCTATTCATGAAGTGTTATTAGACAGTTTTTGTACAACCCGTAAGTTTCCACGAAATATTAGTGAGTATTACCACGAAAAGACAATTCTATGTTTCTAGTAGTCTCTTAGGCTCTAGGTCCGACTTAGGAGAGAACCGTAGGGTCCTCGAACAAGGGAAAAATCTTACGTTTAAAATATTTTTCCCGTTTGGGGAAAAAAAAAATTTGCTCAAGCAATAAAGGCATGGCCGTAAAAACGTTTCCTAACCTGTCGGGGGGGTTTAAAATATGTCAATAAAGCTAACAAGTAAACATAAAAAGTTAAAAACAAAACAAAAGAGAAGTGGAAAAAATAAAAAATATGGTTGGTGCGATTTTTCCCGCGATGTGTCACGCCGCACGCGACAAAAATCCCCAAAAATCCCACAACTATGGGACCCTACGGTTCTTCTTGGAGTCATACCCCTTAGGCTCTCAACTAAAAGATGAAAGTAATAAAGAAATGTTTGGTATGTTTCACTGTTGTCCAAAAAGTTATAGAAGGCAGAAAAGTTTTAATGTGGAGAGGGTAGAGGGGGGGGGATCAATTTAGACCCATTGCAAACACTGTAATATAATTACGTCAGTAACACAATAGTAACAAACATTATGATATTACAGAGTTGCTTTCTGTATTTATTTACACCATCAACTCAGGCGAGGATGTCAGCCTCAAGAAATTTCTTACAATCTTAAGTATGATTTACTTTACCTCATGAAATGTTAGCAAGTCATTTATATGGTTTGGAAGAAATTACGACACTATCGATATACTATCAACATTCCTAGTTCAATTATGTTCAATAATAATAATAAAATGTATGTCTTCAATGGTTACAGGTGTTAACAGATGGAGAACAAAATGCTATCTTTGCAGTGAGTGAGATATTTCGATGGCATTATGATGTTGTGTTCAATAATAATAATAATAAAATGTATGTCTTCAATGGTTACAGGTGTTAACAGATGGAGAACAAAATGCTATCTTTGCAGTGAGTGAGATATTTCGATGGCATTATGATGATGTTTTCAATAATAATAATAATAAAATGTATGTCTTCAATGGTTACAGGTGTTAAAAGATGGAGAACAAAATGCTATCTTAGCTGTAAGTGAAATATTCGGATGGCATTATGATGATGTTCTCAATAAACTGAAAGCCATAGCAACCCTATTGGATGATACTGACTTTAGGTTTGAGGTGTGCAATTTTAAACGAGACTCATTAGGTCCGAAGGCCAATGTAATAAAAAAGACAATCAAAAAAATTTTACCCAAATAAAATTTAAAAATAAATAAATAATACGACGCAACCGTTAGTAGCAGAATCGGATACATGGAGGAATCGCCTCCCACCCTCCAGACTTGAAGAAATTGAACGTCAAAAAAAAAAAAATCTCAAATTTTGGTTTTTATAATCTAGTACCAACTACCATGTCGATAATAATCTGAATTTTGGATCGCCTCCCCATAAGTGGAGACAGGAGCGGATTCACGGGGGAAACTGTAATTTTTATCGTTGTGTTCATAAGGTATTGTGGCTTGGTTTAGGAAATAGAAACGAAAACATGAACATAAAAGTTCATTTGTGTCAAAAACGGCATTTTACGCCAAAACGGCGCCGTCTGTAAGGGCCATAAGGTATTGTGGCTCCTACATCCTACAGGAAAAATCTTTGAATTGAAATTACAGGGAATTTTATTGTCGTTTAAATGAATCGCTGCAACTGTTTGCCTAAAATGCACAGGAAGCGAGTAATTGAGGAAACCCAGAAAAAAATGGCGGAGATCGCACAAGGGTAGAGAGGTTGAGATATTTAAAGAGGAGGTCCATATCCACACACATATATAAAAATCGAAATTTCAACAATTTTTGCATTAAAAAATCTCTGGCTACTGGACTATTGTTGTAACATGTGAGTAGGGTACACAGACGTCCGGCCTTGGCATGATGACATATCCTTCTTTTTGCATGTTTGTCCTGCCTGCTTTTGAAGTCCTGCTTTTTCGAAGCTAAATACTTTTTAAATATAATAAACCAAAATGTAGGTTGAGGTGATTTTCAGCGTGTGCAGATCTCTGAATAATATGGGCAGTAGTTGTAAGTTTATGACAACAATTTACAAAACACTGTATTGAACATATGTAAAACACATGAATTTGGTTATTATTTTCAATAATGAATCTTTGGAATCGTTACGAAAAATTTGATATTTTACTTTTCAAGGTACGTAGAATCCAAAAATCGAACAAAAAAAAACCGTTTGTCCGCCGTGATGGGTTGACCGATTTGGATAAAATTTGGTATGTAGGTCCCATCTGGGCACTAATTGTGCCCCAAATACACCCTTGGCGGTTTTTGCAACTCTTTAGCGGTTTTCATTTATTCCTGTCTAAAAAAAGAATGGTAAGAGCCATAGACTTGAAATATATGGTATGTATGTCAAATTTAGGGTCTAACCCCTCACATTTTTTGGGGGGGAGGGGGATTTTTTAGGCCAGTAAAATAATAAACCGATGTGTCACATTGGCAGAGATTTTTATATCATAAATTGAGATGCCCTGTTTTTTTAATTGTCCTATTTTCAATGGGCCGCCACTGTGCTGCCTAATGACTCTTTCGACACACCAAGTCAGGGGCGAGAGGTCTCCAGTTGAGGGGGGCGAACGTTGCACCAAATTATAATCGACATGGAAGTCAGTAGTATTTAAATACACCAAATTTGAGAAAATTGTTTTCTGCGTTCAATTTCTTCAGGTCTGAAAGGTAATCCCCCCTCCCCCCCACCTGATCCATTTATCTTCATTGGGTGACGCACCTAAGCCCGAGAAATTACAGAAGGTTTGGTGTTGGGAGAGTTATGCAGCCTTTAAAAAACTCTGCTTCAACCCAAAGATGAAAATTCTTCGGCAAATTACAGTTACTAAGCATTGATACTATGGAAAGAAGGCGAAGATTACCGTGCCAGGAATTAAGGAAGGCAACGACGACTCCAAATAAAATTGGGAACAGGTGAAGCTAAGAAGAATGTCATTGAGCTTTATTTGATATCAACTTAGAAAATGATTTTATTTTAAATAATAATAAATTTACAAGTGTATAATGAGTAATTACAAGTGCAATTAAATAAACTATTAATAATTATTTTTCATTTTATTTATATATGTGTTTTTTTTAATTTTAGCGTCTACACTACATTTATGTCGGCAAGATTCAGACACAAATGCAGCAGTTACTGACGCTCGAGGGATCCCTACCGTCTTAAAGAGTTTTTCCGGCTTCGCCTGCATACTGTTGTAGAGAGACATGTCTTTTATTATAGGGGACTTAAACATATAAGTCTCCCTACCATTGGGGTTCTTGAATAAGATACCTCCGAAAGACCTGATCCTTGGATCCGATATCCTCAAGGAAACACGTTCAAGCACATACTGATGATTGACCGAACCTTCACAATTTTCTTCAAAAATTTGATTTGTGTATCCTCCCTTCTCATTTCTTTCAAAATGTGACCCATTTTCCTCCTCTTGAAAAGTTCTTTTTTACACATCCTCGCCTGCCCTAATATGCGAGAAGTGGAACGCGGCCACAACGAGAACAGTTTACGAGTAAGAATTTTGTCAGAAAAATATGAAAATTCACTTCGAAAAGTTAAATATTTAGGAGTAAAAGATCAGTTTACGATGTCACATGAAGACCACCTTCATACTGAAACTTTAATATTGCCAGTTAAACAACATAACGATTTACTATCTTCGCAATATCTACTGCAATGTAACTTGTCTTCCCACCCATGCTTTGGTATTTTGTCTCTTCCACCTCCACCTCGACGGATAAAGAACAACTTGGTTTCCGCTTATCAAAACTTCATAAGGAAACATATTCCACCAGATGGCCTTGATAGACCCAGTTATAAAGTGGCTTTATCTTTAGTTCACTTAGAAGTAGTTGAAGATACCATCAACCAATACACCCCCAATAGAGTACTGGGCACACTTTCACCTGAAATCGACCCTTCTGAAGCGACTTTACCCAGATCTACCAGATGCACCCTGGCACAACTCCGGTCGGGATGGTCCAAATTGCTTAATAGTTATATGTCCAGAATAGATGATTCAATAGCAGATACCTGCCCTGATTGTGGAGATGGCGGCCATGATGTCAACCATCTTTTCCAATGTGCGGCCAAACCTACCAACCTCGATGTCAGCTCCCTCTGGCTTAGTCCAGTTGAGGCAGCAACGTTCTTGGTCTTCAAATTGAGAATGTCAATGAATGATGTAACAACAACAACAACGAATCCGTTACTGTATCAACTAAGATTGTGTGTTAGCAAATTATGTAAATACAAATTGGTCTCAAGGGCGAAAGACTTCGTACATTTATCACACTTGAATCGTTTAGGTTCATGTGTTATGATATGAGCCGCCAAACTACATTTTGTAGAAAAACATTTCTCACATTGATTACACTTGAATCGTTTAGGTTCATGTGTTATGATATGAGCCGCCAAACTACATTTTGTAGAAAAACATTTCTCACACTGATTACACTTGAATCGTTTACCACCATGTGATATCATATGAGTTGTCAAACCTTTCATTCGTACAAATTCGTTATCATTTCGATTACACTCGAATTTTTCGTTCACATGCGTTTTCATGTGAATTAAAAAAGCACTTTTTTGTGTATAAGATTTATCACATTGATTACACTTAAATCGGATACCTTCATGTGATAACATATGAATAGACAAACCACTTTTTCGAGTATATGTTTTATCACATTGATTACACTTAAATCTAATACCTTTGTGTGAACGTATATGTCTAATTAAATTACTATTTTGTGAAAAAGATTTATCACAGAGATGACATTGAAATCTAATACCACCATGATGGGATAACATGTGAGTAGTCAAATAACCATTTGTAGAAAATGATCGTCCACATGGATTACACTTAAATCGGATACCCTCATGTGACAACATATGAGTTGATAAGTTATGTTTACTTTGAAAAATTTTATTACATATTTTACATTTATATTGTGTATGTTTATGTGACATCATATGAACTGAGAAACTTTTTTTATCCAAACATTTTTCATTACATATGTTACACTTAAATTGGTTACCACCATGTACTAGCATAATATGGTTTGACAATCTATCTTTATGTGAAAATAATTTATCACAATGATAACACTTGAAAAATTTATTTTCATGTGATAACATATGACTTGATAAGTTAGTTTTATTTGAAAAAGATTTATCACATAGATTACATTGGAATAAGATAGTTCTATGTAACAGAAGATGTGTGGACAAAGCCGCTTTTGATAAGAAACATGTGTCACATTGATTACACTTGAATGGACTACATTTATGTGATAACACATGTCTGGACATTACACTTTTGAAAGCAAAAGATTTATTACAATTATTACACTTGAATTTGACGCCTTTATGTATTGCCATATGTCTGGAAAAGTCACCTTTCCTTGAAAAAGAGCTATCACATTGATTACAATTGAATCGGCCACATTTAAATGATAAGGCATGTCTGGACATGTCTTTTTTGTAAGTAAAATATTTATCACAATTATTACACTTGTATTGGACGCCTCCATGTATTGTCATATGTCTGGATAGGTCACATTTCCTCGTGAAAGATCTATTACATTGATTACAGTTAAATCGGCCACATTTAAATGATAACACATGTCTGGTCATGTCACTTTTGTAAGTAAAACATTTATCACAATTATTACACTTGTATCGGACGTCTTCGTGTGATACCATATGTCTAGATAAATCACATTTCCTCGTGAAAGATCTATCACATTGATTACACTTGAATCGGGCAATGTCGTGTGATAATCTATGTATGATGAAATCACTTTCGTTTGAGAAATCATCCTCGCATTGGTCACATTTGAATTTATTATTTTGATTTTCTGAAGTAGATCTCTTGTTATTTACAATTTCATTTGATATCTCAATTTCTTCTTCTTTTGCAATAAAACCAAGTTGTAATTCTGTCGATTTATCTCTTATTACAGTGGTGTTTCTGTTAAAATCAACTATTTTCTCCCTTTTCACATCCATGCTTGGAATAATGGTAGAAAAAGGCTGATATGAGCTAACCGAAAACGGTTTGATGGCTCTTGATGAAATGCGTTCCAGACCGTCCTGGTGCGTAAAACCATCTAGCGTGATAACGATTGATTTATCTGTTTCAGTCTTTATGTTATCAAAAATCGATGTATCAGATAAACCGTCAGATTGGATTATCATGAGTAAACGATTTTGTTCAGACGGATGTTGTATCATATAATCGCGAATGGGTTGTTCAAATTCTTCCAGCTCTGGTTTAATATCAGTGTTTTCGGTTTTATTTATATTGTTAACTAAGTCTTCCATGGTGAATTGTCTGGAGAACGAATTTGATTTCCTAATAATCTGAAAATAAAAAAATATATAAAGTTAAGTAATGGCCATTTAACAAACCTTAACACACAGGGCCTATCTTTGCAGTCATGTATTTGATTTCCCATTAGTCGTTAGTCACATTTGTCAGGGAATTAAAACAAAGTCAATATTCCCGGAGTCATTAACATAAAACAAGTCAAATGACCTTCAACAGGGTGTCTACCAAATCGTCAAAGTGAAATTCCCTGACTTTTCCAGGTTTTTCAGTCTACTTTTCCAGATTTTCCAGTGTACTTTTTCAAGATTTTGTCTCCCCCATCTGACTTCAAAAAACACAATATTGGGGCCCAGGGACCCCAAAAACTTTACAGCAAATTTCCTTCATACCCTAAACATGTTTACCAAAATTTTTGAGAAAAATGATAATAAGCGCCGCAGTCGATTTTTTTCAGGAAAAGCATGTTCACGGATAAAATTGGCCATTGAGATAAAGAAAAAAACTCAATTTGAAGAATTCCCTGACTTTTGGCGTTTTTTCGACGTTTTTTCCTAAATTCCCTGACTTTTCCCTGACATTTTCCAGTCTCCTAAAATTCCCTGACAATTCCAGTTTTTCCAGAATTTCCAGTCTGGTAGACACCCTGTTCAAATATAAATTTTAGGACTATATGGAAAAGGCAGGACTAGACATTTAAGTGCCAGGTCATGCACGGCAGCAACTTTCTGTATCCTTTTTGTATAATACATGTGTCATTAAGTGAATGAAAATTGTACTAAAAAAAGATAGTCCCAAAATGTTTTTGTTAATATGAATTTGGAGATATTTGAATGTCCTATGGCGTCAGAAACGTATTGAATTACATAATTCTTGCAATTTTCAGTAGAACCTAAATGAAATGTACTTGATCAAAATATCTACTTTCATTTAATAGTGTCATCATCGTGAACGATGGTAGCCATAAGTTTTAGTGTAACTGCTAACATTTTTAACTGTCATCATACATCTTGGAGATAAATGACATGGGCCCCCAGAACCATGACAATCATTGTAATATAATAAAGTCAATAACACAAGAGTTACAAACATAATGATATTACAGAGTTGCTTCCTGTGTTATTTTACACCATCAGCTCAGGTGGACTCGTCTCATGAGAATGTCACCCTGAAGTAAGTTCTTACAATCTCAAATATGATTTACTCTTCCTCGTGGAATGTTAGTAAATGGATTGGAAGAAATTACGCCTTGTAGGTTATAATATATCTCGAGGACGCAGTAATCTGAATAGATACCAAAAATACATAGGATGGTTATTGTTTACTATCTAATACTTGGCTTAAAAACCATGAATACTCACATTGTTAGAGGTTAGAGTGATTCAATTGATTACTTTTTGATACTTGGAAATTGTAAAGGTATCGCGCAGTAATATAAAAACAATGAATACTCACATCGTTAAAGTGATGCCATTGATTACTTTCTGAGACTTAGAATGTAATGGTATCCCGAGCGCGCAGTAATATAAAGAAATGCCATAAGTACTTACTTGGTTGGTGTATTTAATTTCTGATATTTACTTTACCTATAATGTAAAGGTATGTATTTCGTCGTCCCGGTAACCTAAGCAAATAACATGTGTACTTAATTATAGAGAGATTCAATTGTTTACTTTCTAATACTTACATTATTATATATAGGTCGTACGTGCACAGGTGCAGTAATCTTGACAATTGAACAGGTTGAAATGAATGAACAAATATATAGAATTTGATATTTTGAAAGAAAATAAAAGCGAACTATACTTTTTAACAATGTTCTTTCTAGTCATTGTCACTTCACATTCACACTTTATTAACATACCTATTAACTTTTCAAGTTTAAAACTTTCATTAGCAGGTAACAACAGTAATAAACGTTGAACGATGTGATTGTGGATTTGTAACCGGGGAGATGTGTTGAGGCAATCCAAAAATGTTTTTAACCAATTTTAACCCAATTACAGAGGTTAAGAAACGTTTTTACGGCCATGCCTCTATTGCGTATGTACCACCGTCCAACATGGACATGGACCCATGACGGCCAAATGCCAATAAAAAAGAGAGTTTAAAAAAAAAAAAATTGAAAAAGCTGCCTCAACACATCTCCCCGGTGTAGGACCCTGTGATAAAATTTGAAAAATATAAGGCAATGTTGCCACAATTCCTAAATTAATTCTTAAATGATCGAATATTATTCAGGTCGCAACAAATGATCATTACTAGAATGTATACAGAAATAATAATTCTTAGCTTCCTACCTACATTTTCCTTTTGTAATTAAGCATAACTAGGTCGAATGATCGAGTGAGTAACAAGCGTCTGAATATATTGGAAACTCCCTTACCTATTTCTCTTTGGAGAGAATGTATCTAACAACGAACATAAAGTTCTGGGCAGTGGTGCACCCAGGGTTTTTATTGAGGGGGGGGTCAAGTCGACTTTTTGTCTTTAGCAGTAAGATGTGCACTGTCAGGACCTTAGCCATTATTTAATTTTGGCAATTTACACCATCTACATTTTTTTACCAGTTTGGGCAGCCCTTACTTTTCCAACACATGGCAATTTACACTATCTACATTTTTTTTTACCAATTTGGACAGCCGTTACTTTTCCAACACATGGCAATTTACACCATCTACATTTTTTTTACCAATTTGGGCATCCGTACTTTTCCAATACGTGGCGATTTACACCATCTACATTTTTTTTTCTTACCAATTTGGGCACCCGTACTTTTCCAACACATGGCAATTTACACCATCTACATTTTTTTTACCAATTTGGGCATCCGTACTTTTCCAATACGTGGCGATTTACACCATCTACATTTTTTTTTCTTACCAATTTGGGCACCCGTACTTTTCCAATACGTGGCGATTTACACCATCTACATTTTTTTTTCTTACCAATTTGGGCACCCGTACTTTTCCAATACATGGCAATTTACACCTTCTCCAATTTTTTTACGCGTTTGGACGGCCGTTACTTATCCAATACATGACAATTTACACCATCTACTTTTTTTTTACCAATTTGTTCAGCCGTTACTTTTCCAATACATGGCAATTTACACTTTTTTTTTTTTTTTTTTTTTTTTTTTTTTTTNTTTTTTTTTTTTTTTTTTTTTTTTTTTTTTTTTTTTTTGGAAATCACCCTGTCGCTAATTTCGTAATTCAAACTAACTACAGAATATTTAGATCAAAACAATAAAATAAAACATTTTTATTTTTAAATAACTAATTAATTAAATGTAATAATCAACAAAATTGCTATGCAGTGTTTTTTTTTTATAATAAATTAAAGAAATCAAATCAAAATATTTATAATTAGTAAGTTGACTTAAATATAAATGAACTGAAACCGCTTTTTTATTATTAATGAGACCTTAAACCGGTTTTATCATTCATGAGAACTGAAACCCGTTTTAATCATTCATGTAAACTGAGACCGCTTTTTTATTAATGAGACCTTAAACCGGTTTTATCATTCATGAGAACTGAAACCGGTTTTCATCATTCATGAATATAAAAACAAACATTTCCAGATTAAATTACGAGAATTGGAGAGATAAGAGAAATGCGGTTTGTTTACAAATAACTGAAGGATTTTTGAAAATAGAACCCTCACTGTTAAATGTTCCATGGATTATCGCAGACAAGGGAACTTCACTTTCTGTTTTATTCCTTATGGTTAACGTGAGGGGACCTCGCAGACAAGGGAACCCCACTTTCTGCCCTATACCTTATGGTTACAGTGACGGGACCTCGCAGACAAAGGAACCCCACTTTCTGCTCTATTTCTTATAATTACAGTGACGGGACCTCGCAGACAAGGGAACCCCACTTTCTGCTCTATTCCTTATAATTACAATGAGGGGACCTCGCAGACAAGGGAACCTCACTTTCTGCTCTATACCTTATGGTTACAGTGAGGGGACCTCGCAGACAAAGGAACCACACTTTCTGCTCTATTCCTTATAATTACAATGAGGGGACCTCGCAGACAAGGAAACCTCACTTTCTGCTCTATACCTTATGGTTACAGTGACGGGACCTCGCAGACAAGGGAACCTCACTTTCTGCTCTATACCTTATGGTTACAGTGAGGGGACCTCGCAGACAAGGGAACCCCATTTTCTGCTCTATTCCTTATGGTTACAGAGAGGGGACCTCGCAGACAAGGGAAAAATTTTCAGACATGGGTGGTTAATAGAGTGAAATATTTCTATTTACGCTCTCAATATTTATCGGAAATACTTTTGAGTCACCCTGTATATGGGATATAAGGCACAAATTGCTTTTAGCAATAAAACCAAATTAATATTTCCAGATTTAGAGGTAATTAAATAATAAATTAAATATCACTAAAAATTAATAAATATTAAAAAAATAGTTTTTCTACATTAAATTTTAAAATTAAATAATTATATTTTGATGTCGGTGGCGACTTCTGATAAGGTTGCACGACTCCCAAAAAATAATGCGAGAGAGAGAGACTTTTCGTATATTTTCGTATACAAATCTTTTTAGAATATAACTTTTCTAGTTCGCCTCCAGGGTAAGTCAATATATTGAATCATGTTTTCCCCTTTAATTTTGGTTTTACCTAATACTCTGACTCGTTCTCTCTCTTCTTATTTTAATTTTGCAACCCCCAAAAACGTTGTTAGATGTCACTATGTAGAATTTATCAATACCCCATAACACACGTGGGGGCGTCATAAGGCCCATTTTTTTAAGTTATTCAAAAAATATGAATAATTCAACATCTGAGGGAACAAATTCTGAGAGAATTGAAAATTTCTCTATTCCCCAAAAGTTAGTTTTTTCACAGTGAATTGAAAGCAATTTTTATTTATTTTTTAGCGGGGTTTTTAAATGATTTTTGAAAATTTTGATTATTAAATTTTTATTTCTTGTTTCTTTTTGATTTGAGAATAAGTCAAAGAGAAATGAGTAAAAAAGTAAATAAATTGAGATTTGTTTAAAAAAAAACACGCATTTATTTGATTTTTCGTAAGTAACTTTTATAGGGAATTAGAATAAATTTAATACTAGCGGGTTTGTCCGCGCTTCGTTACGGCCTCTAGCTTGGCGCCTTAGAGGCCGTTCTCGTAATTTTCTAGGGTTTCAGCCTATGGTTTCGGAGGGGTCCATTCTCATCAATTTTTCGATATCTCTTACCGTTTTGCTAAACAATTAGTGATACATACATACACATATATAATATATATCGTTACATTGAATTTTATTATTATAGACTCCAGGAATGTGTCATTGATATAAAAACACGTCAAATGACCTTCATTTAAAAAATACGGCAATATTTTGCTGTATCCTTTTTGCATTTGTCTGTGTCATAGCGTGTATGAAAATTTTATCAAAGATGGGTCTAGAATCTTTGTATTATTAGTAATTATTTATTGTGCTTCAAGGTGATTTATTACCCGCTGAATTTGCAATAATTCTGGGAATTGAAATACCAACCACCCCTCATATTTAAAAAAGAAAATCTAAACTAAAAAATATGGAGTTAATTACCAAATTATTTTTTTAAAAAAATTTGGTAATGGATTTTCACGTTTTGCTTGAATAAATTGACAGAAAACTTGATTATGCTTCCAGTGTACAAAATTTCAATTCAATATAAGAACAATTGAGCACAGTATATTGATCAACATTTGTGTCAGCATAATGCTGCTCCGCGTGCTCTTTCCCTAAAATATCAAGGACGCGTGTGATGAGGTGTTAAAAAAAAAGAATGGTCAAGAAAATTATCTTATGAAGAAGAATTAAAATGCGAAAACAGAAATAAATGTAAATGAGAGAGGGGTATTTTTTATCTTGAAGAAAATAAGCAATTGAAAAAAAGTAAAATAGAGAAGTTTTTTTTTTTTTTCCATAAAAAATATAGCCTTTGTGACGTTTACCAGCTCGTTCCCACTAGCCCTTCATGATTTTTTTTGTCGTATAGTGTGTGGCACGTAAATTTAAATTGAGGTGTTCTTATTAACATTTGAGTCAGCATAATGCTGCTCCGCGTGCTCTTTTCCTAAAAAATCAAGGACGCGTGTGATGAGGTGTTAAAAATAAGAATGGTCAAGAAAATTATCTTATGGAGACGAATTAAAATGCGAAAACAGAAATAAATGAGAGAGGGGCATTTTTTATCTTGAAAATAAGCAAGTGAAAAAAAGTAAAAGAGAGAAGTTATTTTTTTTTTTTCATCAAAAATATAGCCTTTGTGGCGTTTAACAGTTCGTTCCCACTAGCCCTTCATGTGTTTTTTTTTGTTTTTTTTTTTGTATAGTGTGTGGCACGTAAATTTAAACTGAAGTGTTCTTATTACGAACGTTTTGGGTACTGTCTACGATGCAAAAAATCAATTTTGACATAGCGTCTTGTTTTGGGAAATCAAAAAAAAAAATCGACAAAAAAAAAAGTGATCCAACGGCGGGTGTAATTAAATGGAATATTACGTATCGCCTCCATTTATATACAAAGTCCGGTTCAAATAAAATAAGAACAAAATATATATATTAACAGACTTTTATTTACTATCACAACAGTTACGTCTTCATCCGACTAGTTTCGGAAAATAGATCAGGAAGCTCCGAAACTATGAGGACGTAACTGTTGTGATAGTAAATAGAAGTCTGTTAATATATATATAGGGTGTCTACCAAATCGTCAAAGTGAAATTCCCTGACTTTTCCAGGTTTTTCAGTCTACTTTTCCAGATTTTCCAGTGTACTTTTTCAAGATTTTGTCTCCCCCATCTGACTTCAAAAAACACAATATGTCTACCAAATCGTCAAAGTGAAATTCCCTGACTTTTCCAGGTTTTTCAGTCTACTTTTCCAGATTTTCCAGTGTACTTTTTCAAGNTGGGAACAAAAAACAATGACATGTTGTCGGAACAAAAAACAATGAGATGTTTTTAAAAAAAATATATAAAATAAAAAAGCTGGCCAGTATAAAAAGTAAGAAAAGAAGTACCTCTTGTCGTCTTCTTTGATCTCATTTGTTTGATTTGATTTTTGAATGTTTTTCTATTTTGTCTCCTAGAGTGTATGCAGTTATGTTTTGACTGCATGAAGTGAGGGGCGGGGAGGGGAAGACTTTCGTCGTCAGTTTGTTACAATTTGTGTTTAAGTTCGGATCTAAGTTTCGTCCGCGAATATTTTGAAATTATTTGTTAAATTGTTTGTGTTCATTCTTGTGAATTGTGAACTAACATTATTTTATTTTTATTATCAATTACCTATGTCGTGTAAAATATTATATTAGATATAAGATATCTAATATAATATTTTGCAAAGATGATACTGTACGGGCTCCACCCGCTTGTATGCCTCAGCCGCATGCAAGCGGGTGCAGCCCGCTGTTATTATTATTATTTTTAAATGTGCCCCCCAATAATTTTGCTCCAGCTACGCCTATAAATTGGATAAAACTTAAAATACAACGTTTAAGTAAGAGAAAAGAAAAGACCTATTTTAAGTAAATTAACTGAATGTCTAAAGAAAAGGCGAACCTCAATATCTCGAGCATAACGGTTTCATTAGAAGGATGTTTTAAGTTCTAATGTTATTAGGATCTTATGTTTTGAGTCCTCTGTGGATAGGAGGACTGTAAAAGGCACCGAAGTCCATACCGGTCGTAAAAGTCGACCAAGGAAACGACATCTTTTCCATTACCCATGCAGAAAACAAGGAGAAGCTACTGCATTATACGTAAGGATACTCAAGTATCAACAACTCATGGCAAATTGTTGCAAATCAGCCTCACGGCTGTTTTGCAATCTATAATGACATTGATTAACGCGAGACTATGAATGGGTCCAAAGAAAAAAGCCTCCGTCTAATATTTTCGAGTGCAGATATTTTGTACTGTGTCAAACATTAAATGGAAATATTTAGGGGATTACTGTCAAAAAATAAGTAATTTATTTATTTTTCTACATTTATTTAAAACATATTTTAATGTGTTCTCAAGATATTGAGCTTTACTTTATAGACACCCTGTATATCGTCAAATAAGGAGGACCACCTTGTGTTTGCCAAAATTGTAACTTTTTAGAAGACGACAAAAATGTCAATGAAAATAATTAGGTTTGTTAAGTTGGATACTGTGTTAAGTAAAAACACAATTACGATTTAGAAAATATTGTATCCAAAAATGATTTGGATCTTACTATGTAGATTAAATAGATGTTACTACGTAGGCCTCACTAGAAGCAGTGCAACGTCTACGGCAAGTTGAATACACCAAATCACGTTACATCACTGAAGTTAAGGAACGTACAGAAAGGTCTTACTAAGTGAGTGACCACGTAGTTTTGCGCCTTAAAACCAATCGTCTGTGAAGCGAAAAGGTTTTGAAGGCATTTGGCTGGAACTATGTACATTCAAGTCATGCTGATCAGGCTCGTATCTAGGATTATATTTCGAGGGGGGGGGAGTCATGTAAGGGGAGTTTTACCATATAGGGATTATATGAAGTTAGAATAGCAAATTATCAATACAAGAAATGAAAAGGATTAAAAAACACTTTACTTCATGTTCTACAATTTTAAAGTGTTTTTTTAATAATTCTAATTTCTTGTATTTGATAGTTCTACCAAGTTTCCTAAAGGTTTTCTTCCTTTGAAATTATTCAAAAACTTCGGGGGGACCCCTTAAAACCCTGTCCAGGATACGGCCATGATTCTGGTGTATGAGTGGCCATGGCCACTGTGAGGACGGTTCCCATCATATCGATAGGAAAACCTCAAATGGAAATAATTGGCGATACGAGGTGGCCTCTTCTTGTACGACGATATTTAATATAACATTATTATAACCTTAAAATATTTGTTTCTTTAAAAATTAATTTTATTTTACAAACAATTTTAATTAAAATAAAGTGATTTTTTATACAAAAACAAAGCAAAGAAATAGTTAGGTATTATAATAAGAAGACCGTTAGAAAAAGAGCACAGAAATTAAAAGGCCCCCATTTTGAATAAAAAAAAATGCTGCACAACTAAGGAGCCTTTGAAAAGTTTATTTTTTATCTCTTAGGTATGTCTGACAGTAAGGTCAAAACTTTTAAGGATCAACTCTAACCCCAATGGGATTTACATACATAGCAATATGTCTGACAATAAGGTCAAAACTTTAAGGATCAACTCTAACCCCAATGGGATTTACATACATAGCAATAGGTATGTCTGACAGTAAGGTCAAAACTTTTAAGGATCAACTCTAACCCCAATGGGATTTACATACATAGCAATATGTCTGACAATAAGGTCAAAACTTTAAGGATCAACTCTAACCCCAATGGGATTTACATACATAGCAATAGATATGTCTGACAGTAAGGTCAAAAAAGTGATGACATTTTTTCGTACCGATTTATTTAAAAATTTAAGGGTACTAAGCTTCTTGTATGTAATTAACAGTCACGCCAAGATTCGAAAACCAACTACACCAAATTTCATTAAAATCGGCCAAAGTGTTAAGAGGCCAAAATGATTTTCGGATTCTGAGTACATATCTTGAAATGTTTATCAAATTTTTAGTTGTGGGTGTTTTTTTTTCTCTCTCCCTCTTTTTCTTTCTTTCTTTTGGTGTGGTCGATTATTGAAAATAATGAACCAACAGTGCCACAACATTTCTATATTTTCCATGACTGTATATTGTGTATATTCTCTGTACTGAATTGTCTTGATTTATTTGTTGTCAAGTTGTAATGTTTGTATTTGAATTTTGATTTTCCAACAGTCCTTATTAATCAAATTGTAAAAGGTCTGCTTAAGTTGTTAAGTTTGTTACTTATATCATTTTCTTAGATTTTTGTTCATTTTTTATCCCTGTAAAGGAAATCAAAAAATTAAAATTCAATTCAATCAATCAAATACAAAAGGTTTCTCAACATGTCGTTGCAATCATTGGAATCTATTTTTTGCAGTTTGTTCATGTCATTATAATCTCATAAAACTTATCATATAGTCCATCAATTCTATTCTTGGCCTTCCTCTTATCTCTTCTCCCCTTGGAATCTATTCTAGACCATATTTTTCAGTTCATTATAGTTAGCAAGTCTTATACAACTCATCATTTCTATTCTTGGCCTTCCTCTTATCTCTTCTCCCATTGGAATCTATTCTTGGCCACATTTTTCATTTCATTTTAGTTATCTCTTCTCCCTTTGGAATCTATTCTTGGCCACATTTTTCATTTCATTTTAGTTATCTCTTCCCCCCTTGGAATCTATTTTTGGCCACAATTTTCATTTCATTTTAGTTATCTCTTCTCCTATTGGAATCTATTCTTGGCCATATTTTTCCGTTCATTATAGTTAGCAAGTCTTATACAACTCATCATTTCTATTCTTGGCCTTCCCCTTATCTCTTCTCCCCTTGGAATCTATTCTTGGCCACATTTTTCATTTCATTTTAGTTATCTCTTCTCCTATTGGAATCTATCCTTGGCCATATTTTTCCGTTCATTATAGTTAGCAAGTCTTATACAACTCATCATTTCTATTCTTGGCCAGATTTTTCATTTCATTGTAGTTTTAGAAAACTCATGAATTTTCTTTAAATTGGGAACAAAACCGTCGTTCAAGTTTTTTTTTTTTTTTTTTTTTTTTTTTTTTCGTTTGACGAAAAGAAAAGTCGTGTGAAGTCCACACCAGATTCTTTTTAATTATGAATGTTCTAGAAAAATAAATGGTGGAAACAGGTTTACATGGGGATGCCGAAAAGGTATGACGTCCCTTGACTAGTACAGTGAGGGCATGTGTTCCAGGTCATGCAGGTGAACAGAGCCTGCCATCGCATGGTGACCCTTAATTTCTAGCTAATCATTCCCGAAATAAAAGTTATGAAATAAAAACAGAATACATTTAATAAAATAAAGTAAGTAGTAACAATATGCTTTTAATAGAAGCTGTTATTGCGAGAGCACAAATGAACACTTCAGCATGAGCATAATTTTTTAATTTAATTTTGCAAACTTTTATATAAAAAAAGGATTAAAAATATGCTTCAATGTTTTTTTTTTTTTTTTTTTTTTTTTTTTTTTTTTTTTTTTTTTTTTTTTTTGCGAATGGAACATATTATCCCTATCTCTTTTCGTTTGATTTGCATTAATTACAGCAATTTTTTTTTTTTTTTTTTAATGCGAAGCTGTTATTGCAAATGGAACACAAATAAACATTTTTGCATGAACATATACAGAGTGTTCGAAAAGTCCCGCAACGGATTTTTTTTATATTTTTAACGGCTACAGATAGAGACTTGAAATTTTATATGTAGTTTTAACACAAATTAAATCTATTTTTTGGCGTAATAAAAATTTCTACAGGGTGTCTCAGAAGCAGGTAAACAGACACTAACATTCGATTTTTAAATTGAAACCCTATTTTTTATTACATATTCAAATGTTACGTCAAAGTCTACACACAATCAACTCCTCACTCGATACTTTGATCAAACGGATCTCTGATCAAAGTGATAAAACCAAGACTGTAATACATCAAATCAGTCAAGCTTTTTATGTTGAATCTCGTGGTACCATTGGTTTTCGATTTTTTATACTTTCTATACCTAAGGAGGGTAGAAATTCATTTTTGGTTGATGTTAAAATTTCAAAAATGAAATTTTACCCTCCTTGAGTATAAAAAGTGTAAAAAATCAAAAACCAATATTACCACGAGATTCAGCATAAAAAACTCGACTGATTTGATGTATTACACTCTTGTATTACACTATATGTATTACACTCTTGGTTTTATCACTTTTATTCCGAAGAAAAATCAATGATTGGGCAGGTTTGATCAGAGATCCGTCTGATCAAAGTATTGAGTGAGGAGTCGATTGTGTGTAGAATTTAACGTAAAATTTGAATATGAAATAAAAAATAGGGGTTTCAATTTAAAAATCGAAAGTTGGTGTCTGTTTACCCATTTTTGAGACACCCTGTAGAAATTTATATTACGCCAAAAAATAGATTAATTTGTGTTAAAACTACATATAAAATTTCAAGTCTCCATCTTTAGCCGTTAAAAATAAAAAAATCCGTTGCGGGACTTTCCGAACACTCATTTTCCAAATCTAATATTAGGTCAAGATAAAAATATGCTTTAATAAAAAAACTGTTATTGATTACAAAATATTATCTTTTTAAATTTTAATATTACGGAAGGATTAAAAATATGCTTTAATAGAAGATGTACTTTACTTGTTGTTATTGCGGACAAAATACAAATTAAGCTCTTGCATGAATACATTTTTAATTAATTCTTTCAAATTTTAATGTTAGGAAAGGACTAAAAAATATGCTTCAATAGAGAAGCTGTTATTGAGGACAGAATACAATACACAACTCTTGCATGAATACATTTTTAATTAATTCTTTCAATTTATAATATTAGGAAAGGACTAAAAGTATGCTTTAATAGAGAAGCTGTTATTGAGGACAGAATACAATACACAACTCTTGCATGAATACATTTTTAATTAATTCTTTCAATTTATAATATTAGGAAAGGACTAAAAATATGCTTCAATAGAGAAGCTGTTATTGAGGACAGAATACAATACACAACTCTTGCATGAATACATTTTTAATTAATTCTTTCAAATTATAATATTAGGAAAGGACTAAAAATATGCTTTAATAGAGAAGCTGTTATTGAGGACGGAATATAATACACAACTCTTTCATGAATACATTTTTAATTAATTCTTTCAAATTATAATATTAGGAAAGGACTAAAAGTATGCTTTAAAAGAGAAGCTGTTATTGAGAACAAAATACAATACACAACTCTTGCATGAATACATTTTTAATAAATTCTTTCAAATTTTAATATTAGGAAAGGACTGAAAATATGCTTTAATAGAGAAACTGTTATTGAGGACAGAATACAATACACAACTCTTGCATGAATACATTTTTAATAAATTCTTTCAAATTATAATATTAGGAAAGGACTAAAAATATGCTTTAATAGAGAAGCTGTTATTGAGGACAGAATACAATACACAACTCTTGCATGAATACATTTTTAATCAATTCTTTCAAATTATAATATTAGGAAAGGACTAAAAATATGCTTTAATAGAGAAACTGTTATTGAGGACAGAATACAATACACAACTCTTGCATGAATACATTTTTAATCAATTCTTTCAAATTTTAATATTAGGAAAGGACTGAAAATATGCTTAAATAGAGAAGCTGCTATTGAGGACAGAATACAATACACAACTCTTGCATGAATACATTTTTAATTAATTATTTTAATTAAAAATGAATATATTTTTTATTTTATTTTTAATTTTAATATTAGGAAAGGACTTATACTTTAATAGAAGCTGTTATGGCGAAGAAAAAAGACTTTTGAATTAATGTTACCTACATTAAAAAAAAAAAAAAAAAAAAAAAANTCTACAATAAAAAAAAAAAAAAAAAATCTCGAAGGACAAAAAAAAAGCTTCAAAAGAATCTTCTTCTCTAAAGCAGAGGGATTTTTTAAAGAAATTGAAGAAAATTAGTTTTTTGGTGTTAAGGAAAATGAGGGTGTTAAATTTACAGAGTGTATTTATGTGTGGGAGGTACAATTTACAAAAGAATAAAAATACGAAGATGGGGGTGTTAAATTTACAGAAGTGTATTTATGTGTGGGAGGTACAATTTACAAAAGAATAAAAATACGAAGATGGGGGTGTTAAATTTACAGAAGTGTATTTATGTGTGGGAGGTACAATTTACAAAAGAATAAAAATACGAAGATGGGGGTGTTAAATTTACAGAAGTGTATTTATGTGTGGNTTTTTTTTTTCTTTTTTTTTTTTTTTTTTTTTAAGAAATTGAAGAAATTTGGTTGTTTGGTATTAGGAAAGATGAGGGTGTTAAATTTAGAGAAATGGATTTATGTGTGGAAGGTACAATTTACAAAAGAATAAAATACGGTCCAAAAGAAGTTTGTTCTCTTTAAAAGCAGACGGAAGAAATGAGTTTTTGGTGTAAACTTTAGGGAATGTGAGGGTGTTAAATATGTGAAAGAATGTTTAAGTATGTGCGAGGGAGGGCTACAATTTACAAAAGGTTTATCGTGATCAAATCCTACTTAATATTATAAACTGGTGTTGAACCGGTTGAAGAATCAACAAAAATGACAGTTACGGGAGCACCTGAATTCCAAAATACATTCCCATGAGGCTATGAGCTACTAAAATAAAATAGGTTCAGACATCTAGTGGTGGGAGAGGAGACTAACTAGGTCTAGAATTGTCATCTAAATCTAATTTCTAAGGAGCCAATGCCTTTTCTGTTTTCTAGAACAGACACTTACTTTCTACGACGAGCACCGTTCTTTGCAAAATTCCTGTTTGGGAGGAAAAGAGGGGAAACGGGAAAAAAAGAGAAGACAAAAGATAAAATAATTGGGCATATCTTAGTTTTGTTTATAGACAGAGAGAAACGAATTTAAATTGATTAAAAAAAACAATAAACTAAATGGTGCTGCCAACATTTTTGTTGGGTGCCATCAAACCACAGCATATGGAACAAACCACGACGAGGTAGCAGAGTTCCTCAGGTTCAATTGCGAATGGGTTCCTGGAGGGACTGAAATTCGCTAAAACTGCTATACAATAACATACCAGTGAAACCATTATGGGCATCTTTATTCCATTATGGAAAGTTCCCAAATGGATTTTGTTTATTATTTTCAATAATAAATCTTATTATTTTTAATAATATTATTTTCAATATAAATCTTATTATTTTCAAAAATATTACTTTCAATATAAATCTTATTATTTTCAAACTAGAACATTTGCTCCAGTAAAGGCATTTGATTTTATTTTATGTATACTACTCAACACATGTTCCAGATCGTCCTGGTGTGTAGAACCGGTCATCGTGAAGACCAAATTTAAATATGTAATCCATTGTGCAACGTATATTTTTTTTTGGGGGGGGGGGTTCATTGCCCTCCCCTCCGTGAGGAGGTGGGAAAAGGACAGAAGAGGAACCGGATAACTTACTGTTCTGGACTCTGGTCGGTATCACTCTCCTCAAGCTCCGTCTTATTTCGTTTCTTTTCGTAAATAAATATAATTGTACACAGGACTATGACTTCGACACAAATACCAAGGAATGGCCACAGTGCTGCCAACTTATCTGCAAAGAAAATAATAATCTATTAATAATAAAACTCAATGTAACGATAAATGTATGTATGTATGGCCTAAACACTAGAAATTCAAAAATGTCAAACCGTCTTTGGAAGGACACGAGTTCAGGTTGTAATCACCAACCAAGAAGATTTTGGAGTTGGGGAATTTAAAAAATATATATCTTCGACAACTCTACAAATGGTCCAGATAAACCTCAAGACTAGATGACAGAGGTATATAAGTGCAGCCAAACAATAGTGTCATCACACAAGTGAACAGTAACAAACACATGATCATAAGATAACAAAGAAGTCACTATTAGCACTGACCTTGACTTGAGGCTGTTGCGTACGGCAATAATCACCCCACCACCCCGAAGTTTATTAGAGATAACAGGGTCTCTATCGGACCGATACACGTCATACGATTCAAACTTTACTTCGCAATCTGAAAAGTTCTCGTTTAACCACGGTTCTGTCAAAATAATAACATCGTAAGAGCAAAGCTCAATATTACGCTGAAGTTCCGATAATCTGGTGCGGATACCGCCAACATTCTGGTAATAGCAGACTAACGAGGTTTTTGGTTGGATCAGGTTGGCCGTAAGTTTTTTTGGGGACGACTTGTTGATATTACTGGAAGAAACCGATTTCAATGTTAAATCTACAATGGTACTCGGTATCCTATATTGATTTTCGAACTGCTGACTGGCTTCTTCTGAGTGGAGTTAGAAGTTTTTCCACTTAAGGTAGAGATGTCCGTTTTACGCACTGCCCCACAATAAGCTTTGAGTAAGTTTAACTTCGAGATTTTTTTCTGAATTTTTTTATATCAGAAAAAAATCTCGAAAGTTTCCGCAGTCAGATATACTCAGACTGGTATCTCTGCTGTTCCCGCAGCCAGATATACTCAGTTTTTCTTATCAAAACTCAACCCCTCGTTATCCGCAGTCGATTTCGCTAAAGATTTATTGGCAGACCTGGAGGAGCTGTCATCAGTAAGATGCAATAAGATGAAAACACGTTACCCAGACTACTCCTCATTTCATGTTGTTGTTCCGATGAAAACATGTTACCCAGACTACTCCTCATTTCATGTTGTTGTTCCAATGAAAACACGTTACCCAGACTACTCCTCATTTCATGTTGTTGTTCCAATGAAAACACGTTACCCAGACTACTCCTCATTTCATGTTGTTGTTCCGATGAAAACACGTTACCCAGACTACTCCTCATTTCATGTTGTTGTTCCGATTAAAACAAGTTACCCAGACTACTCCTCGTTTCATGTTGTTGTTCCGAGTGAGAATTCCACATGGCCCAAAGGGGCATTTGTTAAGATTTTTGAGGGGAAACTTTTAAATTCTTATATACTCGAAACATACGACTCGAAAGTTACTCTGGTAATGTCGCCACTGGTCGCTAATCATACTATTATTTTCTGAGTAACAATATTTAATTTCAAAAGGCTTTCCCAAAACTATGCTGAACATCTTCTAACAATGAAGTAATTACTCAATCGTCCTCACGAGGCTGAGTGCGCACCGAAATCACAAGAACTAAGTCGAAAATTGACCCCCCCCCCCCCTGAGAATTGAAACCGGGGCATACAATGTCAATACTTTATTCACACACTTACCTTTAACCCTGACATAGACAGTGGCTTCCGTTGCGTTAAAAATTCTGGTGGCCACATTATTACCCCTGCAATAATAATGACCCCTGTCGGCCATTGTGGCTTCATCAATTTGTAAAACAGAATTGGCAGTTCCTGGAAAATTCAAAATCAAAAAGCATAGAAATATCTATTTGGGGGGGGGGGGGGGNGGGGGGGGGGGGGGGGGGGGTAGTTTTCAATAACGTATGTCTGCATGTGATAATATCGATATCACGTAGCTGTTGTTAACACTATCAACGACTCTCACTGAGAAGGCGGCCGCTCCAACATTATCTGTCCATAATGCAACGACTCCCACTGTGTCTCCAAACCAAGGAAGGCGGCCGCTCCAACATTATCTGTCCATAATACTGACAGCTCTAGATTGTTTTTTTATATATATAATTATTTCAAAAATTACAACAAATGTCATAACAAAAGACCGAGCAACAACACTGGGAAGGCCATTCTCTGTTTTGGTTCCGATTTTGGCGGATTAAATCTTCCTAGATTGGTTGGTTTGATGGACAGTTGAATAAATGGTTTACATAATGACCAGCTAGAGGACAGCGATCAGATACTTCAGGGTTGAACAAGGATTTATATACTAGCTCTTTGAAGAAGTATCTGGAGCTGCACGGCTAGGATGAACAGCTCCAACGGAAGAAGAACACAGTGAGTTGTTGTCGGAACGGAGTTGATGGTCTTCGGCCGTGCCTGAAGGTACGGGTAACCCCGTTGCGAAGAACCAACCATCTTGAGGGCCACATCACGTAGTGATATATGGCACTCAGCGTTGACCGATTTTGATGAAATTTGGTATGTAGGTCCCATTTGGGATCTAACTGACGGTGACAAAAATTTTGGGGCACAATTAGACCCTAAATGTAACCTACATACCAAATTTCATCAAAATCGGTCATCGCTAAGTGACAAAGGAGCCCTTTGCGCGGTGTAAAGAGTACGGGGGCGGCGAAAAGCGGACAAACGGATTTTTTTATTCGATTTCATTGATTTCACGTCCCTTGAAAATTAAAATATCAAATTTTGAGAAGGGGGTATTTTTTAGCCAGTAAACCCATGTGTCACATGGGCAGAGTTTGTTTTTTCGTGATGGATTCCACAGATTCATTTTTGAAAATAAGAAATATTATTATTACCTTTGTCTGGATGTTCACTCAACTTGACTCGGCCTTGTGATCTGAAATAAATTTCTTCTCCGATTCTCCATTCAACAGTTGGCGCAGGATAGCCCGCTACCACACACTCCAATCTTAACTTTTCTCCTTCAATAACTGTCAATGTTTCGACTAGCTTGGCGGTAGGCAACACTAAAAAAGAAAAGAAAAGTTGGATTAGAGATGGGTACTCGTATAGTTCTGCAAACTGTATACCGCAAGGCCGTCCCCCAGGGAGGGTCCATGGGGTCCAGACCCCCCCCCCCCGATATTTCAATATTTTTTGTATGCATGACTTATGTAATATTGTAAGGAGTAACCCATCATCACCACAACTAACAACAAGAAAAACAACAACAGCAACATCGCCTTCCATGATGATCATTCTCAGGTGTTAGTCCTTGCTTGAATGTCAATCTTACCCCCCCCCCCCAAAAAANCCCCCCCCCCCAAAAAAAAAAATCTTGGGTACGGCCCTGAATATCCCACTCTGCTCCATCAACTGTGTTCCGGATGGTCCAGATCACTCAATTCATACCACAACAGATTGGATACCCAGTGGCGGATTTACCGTAAAAGCAACATAGGCCATGGTCCAGATCACTCAATTCATACCACAACGGATTGGGTACCCAGTGGCGGATTTATCGTAAAAGCAACATAGGCCATGGTGTAGGGCGTCATGGTCCAGATGACTCAATTCATACCACAACAGATTGGGTACCCAGTGGCGGATTTACCATAAAAACAACATAGATCATGGTCTAGGGCGACATGGTCCAGATCACTCAATTCACACCACAACAGATTGGATACCCAGTGGCGGATTTACCGTAAAAGCAAGATAGGCCATGGTCTAGGGCGGCATGGTCCAGATCACTCAATTCATACCACAACAGATTGGGTACCCAGTGGCGGATTTACCATAAAAGCAACATAGGCCATGGTCCAGGGCGGCATGGTCCAGATGACTCAATTCATACCACAACAGATTGGGTATCCAGTGGCGGATTTATCGTAAAAACAACATAGGCCATGGCCTGGGGCGGCAGATTTTAGGGGCGGCAAAATATGGAGCAACTTAAATATGGAAAAAAATATATTTTGTTTCTGTCAATGGATTGCGACGAAATTTTTCGCAATTTTGCAGGTGAAAAGTCAAGACGCAAAGACCTGTAAACGTAAGTGTTGAAAGGAGGTTTTTGACGAATACCTAGGCTGTAATAATTGAAATAATATAAATGAGATTTCAAGCATTGTTTTTTTCATTAATGTTTGTATTTCTCTTGTGTCAAAATAATCAACAAAATTACTGAGTAAGCACTAACGAATGAAATTATCAAAATCGCATATCTTGTCAAAATAGAGGCGGCAAGTTCTAAATTGCCTGGGGTCGGCGAAAGTGGACACGTCTTCATACATTCAATAAATTAACATCAACTTACTGATGACGGCAAAATCTGCCTGGGCGAGAACTGTCTTGTTCCCATTGTTTGGGTCTTCAAGTCTACACGAGTAAGCGCCAGCATCGTCCACAGTTGGCCTTTTGATTGAAATCGAATTCTTTGTCTGCTCGATTCGATCCCACAGTTCTTTGGTGATAGGCTTTTCCTCTTTGTACCTGAAAAACCAAATTCAAACCCGATTGGTTCATTAGTATGACCTGTAAACCTCTCTAGCCATCGTCTATGGTACATTGAATAAACCAGTTCTCGTTAGATCACTAAAGTTCGGCACAACGTTTTACGAGGTTTTACCAAGTGGGTGTCCACGTAGGTTTGCGCCATCGTGATGCTGGCTATTTTATGAGATCAATGTGGGTAGCTGGTTTGTAAGTTTCCAGCGAATGGAGGATAGAACTCGAATGACACAAAAGTGTTAAAGAGACGTTAAACCAAAAAAAAAAAAAAAACTTCCTGATACCGGTCTCTTGTTATTGACGCGGCAGGGGCTTCCAGTCATTGTTCCTCTACATCCATACCTCCCTGATACTGGTCTCTTGTTATTGTAGCGGCAGGGGC
>CM022876.1:3912014-3924481 GCA_012654025.1 Pachypsylla venusta | reverse complement strand
TAACTTAGGGAAAGGACCTTTGTATATATTGTAATGAAAAATTTAATTAAATAAACATTAAACAAACATTAAACAAGTGAGGGTGGGTGGTGCAGTGGTAGGGCGTGAGTTCAACCCCAGACAATCCATGGAACTTCATAAATAATAGGTACCAGACAGATACTATTAATTTTTTTTTGGAGCAAGTTACAAACTTAAAATGTGGTTTAATATAATTTCAAAAGTCTTTTTAAACGTTTTAGGGGTGGGAGATTAATTAATTCATTTTGAAAGAAAAACCTTTTTCTTCCGTATTTATTGAACGTTTGAATACATTGAACTGAAGCAGACATAGTTGTACCAACATGAAAAAAGTCCAGTGCAAGTTTGTTTATTTTATCAATATAAGCNCATGCTAAAAAAAAAAAAAAAAAAAAAAAAAAAAAAAAAAAAAAAAAAAACATTTTTTCTTCCGTATTTATTGAAGAATTTGAATATATTGAACAGAAGCAGACATTTTTGTTTTGTTTGAAGCCATAGTTGTACCAACAAGAAAAAAAAGTAGAAAAAGTTACTAGGTTTGAATGTCCAGTGCAAGTTTGTTTATCAATATAAGCGTTAAGATGAACGTCCCCCCTAGAGAGTTTAGGAAACGTTTTGCTCGGTCATGCCTCGATTAAACCTGTTTTTCTCATGAAGTCAATCACTAAATACTCTTGCACCATTCGAAAAAAAATTAAATCGTAGTTTTTACTTTCTCTTCCATAGAAGATAAAGTATTGTATTCGTGCTGTTAGTTGCTCAGAAAAAAATTAATAGTATCTGTCTGGTCCCAAATAATATTGTGTGCAATGAGAATTTTCAACAGTGACAAGTAAGGGTGGGTGGTGAAGTGGTAGGGCGTGTGTTCAACAACCCCAGACAATCCATGAAACTCCATGCCAAACCGTACTGCTCAATCGAGTAACTTGTCATGGTGATTTGGCATGTGTAATACAATTGGCTTGGTTTCTTCCAATCCAATATTATGATTTACTATCTTCCATTAGGAAAAGTAAAACATACTTAAGATTGTAAGATGTTACTTGAGGGTGACATCCTCACGGGCCGAGTCCACCTGAGCTGATGGTATAAAATAATACAGAAAGCAAAACTGAAATATGTTTGTGGTACTTGTGTAAATATATAGCAGTGATTGACATTGTTCTGGGGGGGGGGGCATGTCAATTATCAGCGTTTAAGATTGGATGTAGGATGACAATTAAAAACTTTAGCAGCAGACAATAACTTCATTTGTGGGACTCTGAATTTTCATACATCTGGCTAACATTGGACACGCCGCCGAAACAAAAAGGCCGTCAACATCAATCCGCTCTTATTGAAAAACACTGTGACAGTGTCGACAAGTGCTCCAACACTAAGCATTGGTAGTGTACACAAGTGTTCCCACTCTAAGCTGTGACAATGTCGACAAGTGTTCCCACCCTAAGCAGTGACAGTGTCGACAAGTGTTCCCACACTAATCAGTGACAGTGTCGGCAATTGTTCCACACTAAGCAGTGACACTGCCGACAAGTATTCCCACTTTAAACGGAGACAGTGAGGGCAAGTGGTCCCACACTATGCAGTGACAGTGTCGGCAAGTGTTCCCACTCTAAGCAGGACAGTGTCGACAAGTGTTCCCACTCTAAGCAGTGACAGTGTCGACAAGTGTTCCCACTCTAAGCAGAAACAGTGTCGACAAGTCTTCCCACACTAAGCAGTGACAGTGTCGACAAGTGTTCCCACACTAAGCAGTGACAGTGTCAGTGACAGTGTTTAGTGTGAATGCTCCTATAGTTCAGTGGCTGATGACCATATTAATGAAGTACGTCACATAGTTAAGTCAGTAACACAAAACAATTAGTTTCAAAACTTAAAACAAAAACAAAATCTACTAAACTAGTTAAACTGCAGAGCGGGGGCAAAGCGCCTGCGCCGACCATCTTGGCCTAGTACATTAATGACTAAGGGTGATCTCGGACAGGCGCATACTTACTTATCATATTGCATAGCACATATCTTCGCATATATGCAAGGAATAACAAATACACATGTTTTATGGGAGTTTGCAAATTGCACAATCGGGAAACTCCCATTGGAACATGTGTATTTGTTTTTCCTTGCATAAATGCGAAAATATGTGATATGTAATAAAATAAGTAAGTGGCTATCTGCGAGCACTCTTAAGGTGCTCTCAGACAAACGCATACTTACTTATCTCATTGCATATCTCGCATCTTTGTATATATTCAAGGAAAAACAGACACCCCCCCCATAAGGGCAGGTGTAATAGTTTTTCCTTACATATATCCAAAGATGTGTGCTATGTTATAAGATAAGTAAGTATGCAGCTTTCTGAGAGCATCCCCATTCAAATGATGTCTACCTATTTTACGTAGAATCTACCACAGATGTCAAAACTACAGCTTCACAAAGCTACCCATAGTGCAAAGGCATAAAGAAATGGAGGAAGTAGCAAATAAGCTCATTGTTATAAACCTCCGTTCCAAAGTCACGTGACTTACATTGATACAAGAAAATGGAGGAATTCCGGTTTGGAGCAAGATTAAAGGAGCATCCACACTGCACGGTGACAGTACTCTCACAGTGATTTTAATGTCACCCGTCAGTGTTTGCATCCACACTACACAGTGTCCGTGCTCAGACAGTAAACTTGTGCTCGCATAAAACCGTAAATGGTCAAGATATTTTCATGTCAATTCACTGTGAAGATCACGGTACGGCGTCGGGGAGCACTGTCACTAACACTTTCACAGTGTAGTGCACGATGGATGCTCTTTTAATATTTGACATTTTTAAATTATTATTAGCCAGTGTCTATGGCGTGCTCAATACACCGGTTCCCGTTATGTCACTGAAGTTATGCAACGACCCCATCCAGGCTAGGTGAGAACATTTTGGGTAGCTGATCTATAAGTTTCCGACAAATGAAGTGTAAGAACACCCGTCTCGAATGACCAATAGATGCTAGAGAGACGTTAAGCCAAAAAAAAAAGTTACCAAATTGGTTGCAGTTCTCTATTGAGACAGCAATTCATCACTGCGACCTTTATTTAAATCTCGTCTGACCAGTATTTGGAAGAGGAGGGGATGAAACCAAAGGCCCACATTAATTACGAATCCACCGTCTCAACCAACTGACCTCTCAGAAGCTTGTCAGACATGGAGGTGTATCAATTTTATAACTTTTACATTTGGCATACTTTCATTAATTTAGATTGAGATAAAGAACTTTTGTTTTTTAAATGGGAACCCCCATCTTGTGATTTACATTTTCAGAAATACAATCAAATTAGAAGTACTTTGCAAAAAATTTCGCACGTCTAGCGTGTTTGGTTTCAAAATGGCGGCCATGTGAAATTTCCAAGACATGACTTCCAAGAGTGTCTAAAACTATGGGATATTGAATGGGATATTGAATAATTGCATAGTTTTAGACACTTCGCCTAGTTTTAGAAATAATTCGCCTCGTTTTAGACACTCTTGGAAGGCATGTCTTGGAAATTTCACATGGCCGCCATTTTGAAACCAAACACGCTAGACGTGCAAAATTTTTTGCAAAGTACTTCCAATTTTATTGTCTTTCTGAAAATGTATCACAAGATGGAGGTTTGTATTTAAAAAAAAAAAAAAAGTTGGACGCCCTGGGGGCAACATGGGACCCGCCCCTGAAAAATTGGTCACACCATCAGGTGGATTAATTTGGGATATAATATACCATGCATAATTTCAAAACTCCACATAAAGCTGATCAAAAGATATTCAGTGGTCTCGGACTTTTGGGACACGCAGTATTTGAGAACAACAGCAAACTAGCTGACATTACAAATCAGGTTCAACCTTGACAATAATATTGCTATGAGATTGCGATTTCTTTTATCTCTTTATTCAAAATATTATTATTAATGGACTTCTAACCTATATACATAAATATGTACCCTATGTGTGGGTACCCCAGAAAGTGCAAACGTAAGGAATAATATAGAATGATATAGTTTACCCCATCCAAAGAGGTTAGGAAACGTTTCTATGACCATGTCTAGTGATGATGACAGTTGAAAACTTTAGCAGCAAACAACAACTTATTTAGAGCTGCAGTCTCATACATCTGGCTATCATCGAACACGATGATGTCACCTAATGATGATGACAATTGAAAACTCAAGCAGCGGACAACTTCTTTAGAGCTGCAGTCTCATACATCTGGCTACCATGGAACACAATGATGATATATACATGCCCGGGTTGACAATGTATCACAGATAAGAGATCTTACTTGGGCAGAGAATGGATGACTTTGGTTTACTGATGTTTTGGAAGGAGTTCTACTAGGTTCGATGTACCACAGATAAGAGATCTTACTTGGGCAGAGAATGGGTGACTTTGGTTTACCGATGTTTTGGAAGGAGTTCTACTAGGTTCGATGTACCACAGATAATAGATCTTACTTGGGCAGAGAATGGGTGACTTTGGTTTACTGATGTTTTGGAAGGAGTTCTACCAGGCTCGATGTACCACAGATAATAGATCTTACTTGGGCAGAGAATGGGTGACTTTGGTTTACTGATGTTTTGAAAGGAGTTTTACTAGGTTCGACTTGGGCGCGGCGGAAGGAAGAACCAATCTTTCCTCTAACAGCAGCATTAAATAGCAACTCAGCAACAACAATATCAACAAATTAGAGGAAGCATAACGAAACGCTAAATTACTATTACCTACTTTTAATTAATATTTATGTGAATGAGATGGTTTGCAGATATCTTCCTCAATGTCAAAGGTAAGGGAAGCTTGGTATTAATACAAATGTAAATTTTAAAAAGAAGAAAATGAAATCCGTTGAAATATTTCTGAATTTATATCACAAACTTTGGTGCAAAATGTAATAAGAGATTTTACTATTCGATTAAATGAGTGCCTCGAACGCCAATCTTTACATTTGGACAATATCGTTTTTAAGGAACACATAAATTCCCAAATAGGTACTTTTTTTAAAATCGATTCGCAAAAGAGGAACTTTGTTTGGTGACACCTTGCATTTGCATTCATACCCATTCCACATAGGCCTTATTTTGAGGCTGCAATCATCCTTAATTTAGAAACAGGACCAAAAGGCATATTTTTTGAAATGCTGAACATCACATCTCAATTTTTCTTATCAAAACGCTCTGTAACAGCATAGGGCCAGACCTGCCCCGAATAAGACCAAACTCAAAACACACAGACAAACAATTTTTCAAAAAAAAAAAATAATAATAACATCAACTCTTCCTTTCAGAGTTTTTGAGTGTTAGTCCGGTCCTTAATGTAACCAATCTCAAAACGTCTTCCTGCAAACCACCCATCACAAAACTGTTACTTTTTTTTTCATTACTTTCAAATCTGGTTAATTAAAAAAACTCATTTAGTACGACGGAATCTAATGGATATGGTTTAATAGCAAAAAAAGAAACTGCAATTGTACGTTTTACTGTTAAAATCAAAAAGTCACTAATTTAGGAACGAGGGAGATATTTTCGCAGACTTTTCCAAAACAAAACACTCTTCAGATATATAAATTTTGTTTTTTACATTCGATTCGATTTATAAAGAAACTAGATTCTAGATAAATGTTTCTTTTTTAAAGGGGTTTGTATTTTTAATTTATTTGAAAGTAAATAATTTTCAACACTTATAATTACCGTGTTACTCTGTTTATGGTTTTTTGCTTTTTATAATAACTAATTATTGTTTTGACGAATAGCTTTCATAAGGATTGTTCGTTTTTTTATAAAAAAAAATAACAGTGTTAGATATAGAACTGTTTTTATGAGAAAATTGAAAGTAGGTTAAAATAAGCATTGTTTTGACACAACGGTTTACGGTTTTTATGTTGTTGTTTTTTTCTTTCTATAATACCTGAAGTGTTTAGACAATTAAATATTTTAATAATCAGGGGTTTAAACTGTTTTCATGAGGTGTTTTTTATTTTTATTTTTTTTAAAAAAGATATAACATGATTTTTTTTTTTTTTTTTNTTTTTTTTTTTTTTTTTTTTTTTTTTTTTTTTTTTTTTTTTTTGTCTTCAAATGTCATTGTTGATTTTTTTTGTCTTTAATTTGAAAATCATTTTCTGTTTTGACAAAGCCTCCAAATATACCGTCCATCTCTTCTCCTCACATCAAATACATATTACATACCATCAACAACAGTTATAAAAAATCCATCATTATAAAGTGTATTACACTTATAAAGTCCTGTATGTAAAAATTTGTTCGATTTTTCAATATACAATGTACTCCGTACGTAACCACTATCTAAGATTTCCTCATTAATCGTATATGTTGATTCTGACAATGGATCTGAAGAAGATGGTGAAGATGTAGCTGAAGACTGATTAATATTGTGATCGTTGAGTTGCCATTTAATTGGTTCAAATATTGTAAGAATACATGAGACATTAATAGAATCTCCTTCCATTACATGAGGTAAACCAGAATAGACAATTTTCCCTGTTTAAAAAAAAAAATCAAAAAAACAAAAATGGAGAGAAAGGGGAGTTGTATTAGTAGAGACCAAAAAATAAAAAACTTTTTTTTAAAAATATGATGGGACCCAATCCTTGTCTATGTCTGTTTATGATCAATTGAAATTTTCATGAAAATCAGATGAACGGTACAAGAGTTATTTTGGACAGAAAAAATTGACTACAGACACAGAACAAAAGATTTCCTTAAATTTTCATGTGCTTTTGTGTGGAGAGTAAACACCACTGATCTAACTCTCAAATCAGCTGTGTCTAAAAAAATTCTATTACCATGGGACGTTAAGGTAAATGTTTACCGAAAATTTCAACCTTTTCCTGAGATACAGCCCTGTGACACAGAAGAACAGTCAAATAATTATTAATTTGAGTTACAAGAAGAACGAAACGATATTCGATCATTGTCTCGCTGAAAATAACTTGTTAAAACTAGGGCCTAGGACGGCGCGATAGAGGCATGGCCTGCCTCAGTAGATAATATGTTCTAAATTTTGCCCCTCTACGTTTACAGAAACTAAAACGGCCCAGAACTTTTCTCTGATAAGAATTGTTTTTTTTTATTTATTTATTAGTTCATAACTACATTGGAAAAGGAATAACGTATAGCCTCTGGTCCGATACGGATTAGATTCAAACCGGAGACGGATTATTAACAACAAAAGATGGGCTTGGTTACCAATCATGGATCAGTATTTTCTTATCAACGATACAAGATGCATGGTCGAATACCTACATGAAATTAGAGCCTTTGTGAAAAATAATGGAATTATCTACACAAACACAATTGAATAAAAAACCCAAATTTCAAGCTTCAATTTTTTTTTAGGTATAGACACAGAACATTTGATCCGTTCGATATTAATAGCTAAATTGTGATAGCGGACAATTTATTTCATTGCTTAATTCAGGATTTTTTTCACCAAAGATACAAAAAATATCTCAAGAAAAGAATTATGTGCAAAATATTTACACATGAAAAAAACAGGGAACAAAGTACACATTTTTGTCTTTTCATACAAATATACAAAAAACGTAGATATCATTTTAAATTGCTCATCATAGCATGCCTCGAAAAATCTATAATTAAATATAAAAGTAAGCAAGAAAAAAAAAGAATAGTTTACGTACATACCATTTATATGTATTGATTGCAAAAAGAAAATTACACAAAATTGAAAGAATTCGCGAGGTTTGTACATTTTCAATAAAAAATTAACTATTTTGTATATAAATAAATGAACAAATTATTATAATAAATTAATGGACCTTTCAAATTAGTCCTTTTAAATTACAGAGACACAATCACAAGTTACTTTTTAAGAAAAAATCAATTTTGTTTTTTCGTAAAAATATAATTCTAATAGCTGACATTTGAAAAGGGTTGGGACTGAGGTACGATGTAGTGAAAAAAATCTAAATTTTAATAAAAAATCCCTTTTTCTATTGATAAGGTTACTGAAAATTCCCTTTTATTGATAAGAATTTTCCCCTTTGTTGTTCATTTCGCTTGCTTGCAGAAATAAAGGGTTGTCCAAATATTACATTCAATGGCTCTGGAACCGGGGCGGAATATCTGGTAAAAAAACGTTTTTAAAAAAACACTAGGACATTTTAAACTCTCTTTTTTATTGGACCTCATGGATCCATGTTGGACGATAGTACATACGCAATAGATGCATGGCCTTTCCTAACCTCTCCAATGGGTTAAAATTGGTTAAAAAAAATTCAAAGGGTTGACAGACACTCTACACAAGAAATTTCATTGTGAATCTTTATTTCTGCCTGGTGTAAATTCATTCGCCTATCGCTCATGAATTCGTTTCCGGGCAGCAAATAATGTTTTTTTCGCAAAATACTGGTTGAGGGAAATCTAAAGGGAATTACGTTTTTACGGTATATATCGCAAAAAAATATCGTTCACAAACACATTATTTTATAATATTATCTGTATTGAAGGTATTCCAATTTAACCACTTTAATATTATCGGTGTTCCAATCATTTTCTGAACTTCATAATGGTTTCACTTGACATAGGTAGTATCCCAATTTAACCAACCTAATATTATCTGTGTTCCAACCATTTCATTTCAGCAAATTCTATGAGCAAAATACAAAATACATTTTAAGTTTCATCAAAATTGGACAAGGCGTAATCGCAGAAAAAAGTGACAAACAAATATATCTATCAGTAGATTGGGAAAGGCAAGTTATCCAATCCCCACTGGATCCGGAATAAAATAATTAAAAAATATATGGACACTGCTCATAATTATAAATTATAAATAGGTAATGGTCTTCCTCAGAGGACACTGCAGCGGTGTCTCCATAAAAACGTAAAAAAAAAACAGATAATAATTACTTTCGTATTAAAAATATTAAATGGATAAGAAGTAAAGGTTTTAAAAAGAAGAAAATTGTCTTGCAAAATTAATCCCACATGGGTGATGGGAGTTTCTGAGAACGAGCCTGATTTTTTTGGCGAAAATATTTTATTCATTCCCTTTTATTATTTTTTAATAAGTATCATTCAGAAATAATTTAATTTACGCCAAATTTATAATTGTTGCCAATGATCGCGCAAACTCCATTTTTTACGAAAATATTTTATCTCTAAATTTTCGAAAGGGATTTTTTATTGACAATATTTTGGAGATAAGAAAAATCCCACTTAACTTAAAATGATAAGGAACATGATTCAGGGCAGAAATGAAGGGTTGCCAATATTTTTTTTTTTTTACCTATTTAAAAAATGAAATGGATAGGTAGGTACTTTCCAGTCAGTCTAGACTCTCTTCTAAGTGTAGAATGGAATTTTTCTACGGGTGACAACGACTTGGAACGCATATCATCACAGTTCCAGACAAGAACCATAAAAACCTTTTCGGGAAACATCTGGCAACATTACGAGGGAATAACCTAAATAAATAATCCAAGCAATTATCTGAGTGTGGTACCTATTGTGTTATAGGAGAAACATTCTACATATAAACGTGAACCGAGGTCTACTAAACAAGAGCAACACTTCCAAGAGTAAAGAGCAGTATGTGTCAAAACAGCCAATGCTGACTGGGGCTCAGCAGAAAGGATCCGGGTACCTATTTGGAGAAACTTCCAATAGCACGATTTTGTCATGTTGGACCACATTTCCCTATCTCCTTTACAAGTACCCACCGATCAGTTCCTATCTAACCACTCAAGAGAGCAAACGTGTCAAACCAAATTAACTTTTCTTCTAATTAGCTTTATCTTCCAAAAACGCGGGTGAAGAACATCGAAGAAATCGTCGTCCATCGCCAGGGTCCTGATTCGTCCGACATCTTCGAGAAAGTAAGGTAAGGCTTTTATCGTTCCTTTTTTTTTATCTTAGTGTGGTTGTGGTTTGTTCACTATCTTTCATTTTCTTAGCGTCCAGGCTATCCTGTAGCCTCCTACGTTACTGCAATCAGTCTCTGTGGGAGACCTGCAACCAATTTCATAATTTTGTGTTTAAGAGGAGTTAAATGTCATGTGACCTGAGGCGAATAGTCTTTTCTTGGTCACATGACATAACCTCCCACCAATGTAGTGGTGAACGTTATACAGGGTGGACCAAAAGTAATGACCCTAATTGTTTTCTCTTTAATTTTTTCAGGTAACAATTAATTTCATTCTAAGTTTGAACGTCAGGAACGAAGTATATGTGAATGTTTTTGACAAAAATCGTTCATTCTGATTTTTGAAAGAATTATCCTCATTGCGAGGGCGAGGTTTCGGAGAGCATTTATTAAAATACGTTACAAGTAATTAAAGATCTCTAGGTAATAAGCTGATGTCATATTTGCATTTTGTATGGAAACATCTTGCCCCGTCAAAATGTGCTTTAGCGGCGGCCTTTTTAAGTTAAATTGTCTTTTAACTCGTCTGCAATGAGTATGATTTTCCCTCAAAAATCACAATGAACGATTATTTGCAAAAACCTTGTCACACCTAGTCCCGGTTTCTGAGAACCCGGTTTGTTCATACAAATTCAACGAGTTAGTGTTTAGATCACAAATTTTAAACTTAGAATTAAATAAACTGTCACCTTAAAAAATGAAGGAGAAATAAATACGATTACTACTTTTGGCCTACCCTGTACAAACTTCAGTGAAAATAATAAAATAATCGGTTATGATAATCAGCCGTTCCAGGATTTTTCGAATACCTTTTAATGTTATATTTTTTTAATAATATATCCTACAGTCAGGGACGTAACTAGGAGGGGCGACTGGCCCGGACAGGAGGTTGTGGGGCGTCAAAAATAAATTATAATGTGACAGTTCACGAGGCAGACAAACTAGGCGAGTGACGGGCGCTGGCGGGGGAGGAGGAGCATCTTTCGCCACTGTAGACAATAGTTGATACGCATCATTGTCGCCCGGAATAGAGATGGGTAGAAGCCGTAACAAATATTTGTGTGTTTGGTTCTTTTATATTGATTTGTTGAAAATTTGATTTAGCCAGGTGGGACCGGGCGCTACAATGGGTCCTTACCCCGGGTGCTGACCAGCCAATTACCTCCCTGTCTACAGTAAACACCTAACAAAAACCTGTTTACTTTGGATATTCATACTTAGTAACACCTTTTTCATACATAATACGATCAAAACGTGGCTCATAATATTTATACTTATGTTCCAAAAAATAAATATATAATAAAGTTGGTACAAATGCATAGAGCAACCAAATTATCTGACTGCCAATAGAATATCTTTGATTTATTTCAGTAGTTGCATTATATTTATCATAGTGATTTATAGCAAAATCATCTGGTAATGTTTCACCAAAATTGGTTCTAAATAACGGATAGTCCCATGGATAGAATGGATCTCGATTATCGTGATGGGAATATGGTAAATGTGGATAATCACCGGTAGAAAAACCATCATCGGGCTGTAGTTCATATTCTTGAGGTAATAAATTGTATTTTTTAGCAGCTTTTAATTTTTCTTCATCTTTTGTAGGTCGCTTATCTGTAAACCAAAAAAAAAAAACTATGGTAAAATTCCTCACAAAAGCCGGTTCTACGCAACAGGACGACCTGAAATATTTTGTCAGTCAAGGGCAATGAAAAGCTTTTTGGTAAAGCGATGTCAACCTATTTCTGACATTTTATCTGCCAAATACCACACAGGTTATATGACTTAATACTTTCTCTGTCTCTGGCTATTAGTATTGACCAAACAAAGTGGGATCTAATTTTAACACCACAATTTGGCACTTTTTGTACAACGAAAACTTTTTGTAGCCGTTAATTTCAGATCGTTTTCTGACTTTGCTTGGTCTTCATGATTTCAGGCAGGACAAATATTCTCTAAACATCACTATTTCAGGGTGGTGTTAAGTGCTACAAAACTATAAATACAGAATTGATCCAGCTACCGTCGAGCTGTGACCCAAATGTAATATTGTCGTACATGATGTATGTCATTTTTTCAACTGCTAGGCAAACCCCACACATCTGGAATCTACAGATCCCTGAACTAACCCCGTCGAGGCAGCAATTTTCCTTGACTTAGAAGAAGTGTGAATGTCGCAAAAAACGATAACAACCACAACAAAAATCACTATCTTCTTTGAAAAAACTCACATACATTCGTCCATAACTTGGTCCAAGAAACATTTAAAAACAAATTCCAGGTTTCCAGATTCAAAATTGTTTATTGGATAAACCTAGATTGGACCTGTTTTTGTTTTTTTAGCTTCATTATTGAGCTTAAAATATAATTTTCTGTTGACAATTTTTTAGATTTAAAAACCTATGAAGCAACTTTTATCGGTCGAAAAATGATTATAGCTGGTAATATTGCAGGCTATCCAGCTTTCTCCTTCTGATATTCAAATGAGCTAGAAAAATCGCAGTTATTCTAAAGGAATACCATTATTA
>CM022876.1:3850184-3881887 GCA_012654025.1 Pachypsylla venusta | reverse complement strand
TTATATATAAAAGGCAATGTCCTGAGTGACTGATCAACGAAGAGCCGAAACTATTAATGCTACAGACTTGAAATTTGGCAGGGACCTTCGTTGCACCATGTACTAGTAAGTGTGCACTAAGAAAGGATTTTGCAAAATTTTAATTTTAAGGGGTAGAAATCGCGAAAGGTAATCAATCTCCATAAGAAATTCATTGGAGCGAGAGAGATAGCATGATACATGTATATACTTACATACAACAGCGTACACGCCTACTTTCACAATTTTCGAACTATGATATGTATATCACATGTAAAATATGCGCGGGCGGAGCCGCGATCGGGAGATGCTAGTACTTAATAAATATAGGTACAGGGTGTATTTAATGTCCAACAATTATCATATTGTCCCACACCTAATGATAATGATGATGATAAAATACTTTTTAATTTCTTTTAGGAATTGAAAAAAACAAATGAAACATTAAAAATTCTTGAAAAAGAATTAGAAAGAGCGTTTGAACATAATCAAAACATAACGAGTTCATCATCGACAACAAATAAACAATGTAATATATATACAAACAGTACTCTAACAGCAATACTAGAAACCAAGGAAGCAAGAATATCAACGCTAGAAAAAGAAGTAGAATTATTAGAGAAAGAATTAGAAAGGATTCGAGAATTTACTTTTTTAGGAGGTGGAGGAGGGGGAGGTGTTCATGGATCAAATTCACCTCCAGTTCATGATTTAAATTATGATATTTTTAAAAAACAAGTAAGATATCTTGGAACTCTCAATAATAAAAAGAAAAAAATGTAAACAATAATGTAATACAATATTGAGTTAAGAGAAAGTGGTCATTATAATCTGAGGGTGCTCTCAGACAGCCGCATACTTGGCATATTACATAGTACACATCTTCGCATATATGCAAGGAAAAACATTTTCACTAGTTCCTATGGGAGTCTGCAAATTAATCGATCTACGCACGCCCATAAGAACATGTGTATTTGTTTATTCTTTCTTGCTTTTAAGCAAATATGTATGGTATAAGATAAGTTAATATTTGTCTGTCTGAGGCCACAGTAAGGGTAATCGCAGACAGCCGCATACTTACTTATCATATTGCATAGCACGCATATTCGCATATATGCAAGGAAAAAGATTTTCACATGTTCTTATGGGAGTCTGCAAATTGCTCGTTCTGCGCACGCCCATAAGAACATGTGTATTTGTTTATTTTTTCTTGCTTTTAACCAAAGATGTGTGCTATGCCATAAGATAAGTTAATATTTGGCTGCCTCAGGCCACAGTAAGGGCGCTCGCCAGACAGCCGCATGCTTATCCTATTGCATAGCACACATTTTCGCATATTTATATGCAAAGATGTGTACTATGCCGTAAGATAAGTGAGTATGTGGCTGTCTGAGAGCACCCCCAATCTTACTCTTCTTATACATATGTTTAGCAGTTCTCAATTTATGAAAGTGGACAATTCTTTGTGTAAACATCGTCTTTGTAGTTCATGTTTTGTGTTTGCTTTAACCCTTTTATTCTCTCTCCCGTACAGGGTTGCCAGATTTGGGAGTTCATCTCCTCCATTAAAGATTTTAACCTCTAAAATTTGGGGAAATATTTTCTTATTTTCTTTCTTCTATTATTTTTTATCCATTTTGTGCATTATACCTATATTAAAAAAAAAATATTAGGAAAAATATATTATAATTATAAACTGATATACGTTTATAATTATAAATAGTTAACATTATTCAACAACAGTGTTGCCTTTTGCAAACATCAACAATAAACTTGTACCTACTCATCATTCATTTAAACTTTATTTTTAAAAAAGAAAATATTTAAATGTACACGCCCAAAATTAATTAATTAACTGCATGCAAATGTGTTTGCTTTTCCTCATTGATGATACGTTTTGTAAATAATGTTGTGTAGTGGATAGAGTACCTATATACTTTGATTTTCATTTTTGTTTGCTTTTGTTAAAGTTTAATTTTAAATGAAATGCGATTTTTTTAACATGAAAAAAGAAGAAATATTCATTTTTGTTCATAATTAATCAATGCAACAAGCGAACAAGCGCTATTTGTTATAAAATGGCAGCCTTTTTATTTGATTTTTTTTTCAAATTCGGCGTGACTTTTGAAGCACCCTATGGAATAATATTATAATAAAAATGGCAGCCTTACTATTTTTATATTTTATCAAATCCGGCGTGACTTTTGAAGCACCCTAAATATTAATAATATAAAAAAAATGGCACGCTTATTATTTTTATATTTTTTCAAATCCGGCGTGACTTTTGAAGCACCCTATATATTAATAATATAAAAAAATGACAGCCTTCTTATTTTTATATTTTTTCAAATCCGGCGTGACTATTTGTCCTCTATATGTTATGATGTGTTCTTTTTTCATATTGAAAAATCGCCTATATTTGCTATTATTTTATTTTTCATTACATTGCACCTTTTTATGCACGAATTATTAAGAGTAGTGTTCATATTTTACTTTATTCCATTTATTAAGTATGATAAACATTTTTCACACAATTTTTTAATTTCTTTTTGTAATATATTGCTAACCCCATTTTTAATTTAATGTTTTACCCAGATACGTTTTATGTGAATTTTGTATATTTTTGTTAAAGTTCATTTGACCAATGAATTAAAAATAGAACTAACTTTGAACTTAAATTCACGAGATTCGTTTATATTTGCAAGGTTTCTTGCATAAAAAAATAGTACTCTGAGCTCCCAGTTCGGGCGCCAATTAATAAACTCAAAATTAATATTTGTGAAATTGTGTTTATTAATGTGCCATCTAATTTGAATCGTTATAAATAGGACTGAAAATATGTAGGTACCACTTCGGGCACCAGTTTGTACCTTACAGTTTCAATTAAGACAACGTAGTTGCCAAAACAAAACAAGAAAAATCTGGTGTGAACATCACAGGACTTTCCTTGTCTATAAAAAGAATAAGAAAATTTTGTAATGGGCCGACATTTTCGATGTCGAGTTATCAAAATTTCAATACCAAAACACGTTTTGAGGTCCCCAGAGACCAAATTTCGAGTTTCAGCCATTGGTACGTGTGTTGTGAACAAAATGTCTTGGGAGGATTTGTCATGGTCTATGTATATTATTAACATACATACCAAATTTCAAGTCTCTGCCATCATTAACCTTTCCCTTTTCCAGGTTTTTAGTCAGGATTCATGAAACCGCCAAAAAGCGACAAAACCGACATCTGTACTTCCCATTTTAATTAAAATTCGATAAGCGTGCAAAACATAAAATTCACACAATAAAATAAATCAAGTCTCTAGCGCTTACCTTTCTATTCCAAGCAATTTCTGAAAACCGCCTAAAATCAGCCAAAATTGCTAATAACCAACCAGCAACGGTAGATTGGAATTCAATCGAAAATGCTCACTCCATTCAAAAAATTAATATAAATAGGCACCAAATTTCAATCTCTAACTCTTACCCTTTTCTTTTTGTGCAAGAATTAAAACGGTTCTTTTAAGACGATTCGATTTCAGCCACAAGTCATTATTAATAAAATTGATAAATATGCACCCAACATTCAGCTCTAGCATTTACCGTTCTCTTTTAGGCGGGATTAACAAAACTCAAAATACATATAATTACGCTCAGCTCACTTTATATGTGTACCTATACAAAGGTCTTATATATTAGTACTTATACTTAACTCGAACTACATATAATTATGCTCAGCTTACTTAATATGTGTATCTATACAAAGGTCTAATATATTAGTACTTAACTCGAAATACATATAATTACGCTCAGCTTACTTTATATGTGTACCTATACAAATGTCTAATATATTAGTAGTTATACTTAACTCGAACTTCATATAATTACGCTCAGCTTACTTAATATGTGTATCTATACAAAGGTCTAATATATTAGTACTTAACTCGAACTACATATAATTACGCTCAGCTTACTTAATATGTGTATCTATACAAAGGTCTAATATATTAGTACTTAACTCGAACTACATATAATAATGCTCAGCTTTCTTTATATGTGTACCTATACAAAGGTCTAATATATTAGTACTAAATTCGAACTATAATTACGCTCAGCTTACTTTATATGTGTATCTATGCAAAGTTCTAATATTTTAGTACTTAACTCGAACTACATATTATAACGCTCAGCTTTCTTTATATGTGTACCTATACAAAGTTCTAATATATTAGTACTTAATTCGAACTATAATTACGCTCAGCTTACTTTATATGTGTACCGTGTACCTATACAAAGTTCTAATATATTAGTACTTAATTCAAACTATAATTACGCTCAGCTTACTTTATATGTGTTCCTATACAAAGGTCTAATATATTAGTACTTAATTCGAACTATAATTACGCTCAGCTTACTTTATATGTGTACCTATACAAAGTTCTAATATATTAGTACTTAACTCGAACTATAATTACGCTGAGCTTACTTTATATGTGTACCGTGTACCTATACAAAGTTCTAATATATTAGTACTTAATTCGAACTATAATTACGCTCAGCTTACTTTATATGTGTTGCTATACAATGGTCTAATATATTAGTACTTAATTCGAAGTATAATTACGCTCAGCTTACTTTATATGTGTACCTATACAAAGGTCTAATATATTAGTACTTAATTCGAACTATAATTACGCTCAGCTTACTTTATATGTATACCTATACAAAGGTCTAATATATTTTTTTTCTTTCTGTTTTTTTCCCCTCTCCTTTTCAATTTTCAACATTTTCCATTCAGATTGATGAAATGCGTAGTGAAATCACTCGTCGAGATCAGGAAATATTAGCAATGTCGGCGAAAATGAAGACGTTGGAAGAGCAACATCAAGATTATCAGAGACATATCAGTGTATTGAAAGAATCACTTTGTGCTAAGGAAGAACATTATAGCATGTTACAAGCTGATGTAAGTATCTAGTAGCTATCTACTAACTTAAATGTTGAAATAATCTTTGGCAGTTCACGATCGACTGGTCTGATCCTGGTGAAAGATAATGTAATTAGCAGTAGACTACAACTTATCTGGAGCTGCTGCCTCATACAACCTGGCTACCATCGGACATGATTACACTCATGTCCAAAACTACCCGCCCACATTGATTTCGCAACACAGGAGTGACCATAAATCGGTCATCAACAGCCGTTGTACAACGTGTACGACCTTGGCCCGGCCTCCTTTTACAGGAACCTGTCTGCCGATATCGCTGAATAGTGTCCCTCAACGTTGTTCGGGAACGTCGAGCATTCTTGCCACTTGCCGTTGCTTATAATCCCTGGCCCAAGCAAGGCAAGAGCCCTACCCATATCAACTTCGGCTAAAGACATTGGAATTGATTTTAAAAGTTGAATAAGATGTTAAAACAAATCACTATAATTAATAAAGCTGAATAAATTTACATCAAAGTTCTAATTACTACTGAGGGTAAGTGGCTAAACAATGCCTTATTATAACAATCCAGCTGATTTTGTCCCTAGTTGGGGGTGTTAAGATAAAATTTTATCTGAGTGTAACTTGTCGACATCCAGTAATAAGTAGAAATCATAAATAGACCTTTCGCTCCGTTTGGACACTTAAAATAACAGAAATACTAAGTGGGCTGGTAATTCTGGACATAGGTGTATGTCACTATTGAATGAATGAATTGATTTTTTTTTATCTCTATGTTGTTTTGAAATGTTTCGAATTGATTAAAATAGATGTTACTTAAAGTTCAATATTATTCTAGGTTGAAGAATTAAGATCCAGATTAGAAGAAAAGAATCGTCATATTGAAAAGAAAACACAGACTGCACTCCAAGCAACACAAGAAAAAAATAAAATGCAAGCAGAAGTCCAAGAAATGAAAGACCACATGGATATTAAGGATAGGAAAATTAATGTTTTACAACGAAAGGTAAGTGTGAGAATGAGAAATATGCAAATATAGTCCTAACGAGTGGACGCAAAACTATGGAATTCCGAAAGGAAATAATAAGCATTGAGAATAATCAATGAGGGTGCTCTGAGACAGCCACATACTCCGATTACTTACCAGAAGCGGGTGCAGGAGGGCCATAGGGGAAATCACCCCCCTCAACTTTTTTTTTCGAGTTAGTCCTCACGGAGGTGGAATCCTACATGGCATCTGACTACGGAAACCCCAGAAAGTGGACAACCCGACCCCAGGATTAGGACGAATATAAGTAGAGTACCCATAGACAATGACGTACACCACTCAGATCGAAGAAGAAAGCGCCCGCGCACCCGCGGGTGTCCTATTCTCCGATTAAATGTTGCAGATCGACCCACTAAACCACATTCTAACCCCGGATCGCGAAACCCCCTGCTTATGGCACCCCTGTTACTTAGTGTTTTTTGAAGCACACTACCTTGATGTAAGTGCTCGGTATAATCCAGGATGATCACCTCTCAGAAGGAAGCATATTAATAATTATTACATCATATTGTTTTTCCAAGTGAGAAATAACCGTAAATGTTTATCGTATTTATAAAAAGTAAAACCTATAATTTTTGGTTCTAATGTATTTTCCCGATAATCAATCTTATTTTTTAATTTAAAATTCAAATATCTAACATCAATTCTTTTAAAAAATCTTCGAATATCAAAAATCAACAAAACACTGAGGTATGCCAGTAAGTGTGCAACAAAAAACAAAATAATTTGTTTTTCTTTTTTAAATGTGATAAGTAACATGCTATATTTTACGACAAGACTCCCATAAGAACATATGTGTATGTTTTTCCTTGCCTATAATAAGCCAAGTTTATGCTGTGTCATTAGATCAATTTTTTTTTTTTTTTTTTCAAAATTCTTCTCATATCAAAAAATAGCAAAACACCAAATTAATTTGTTTTCAAATATGACAAGTAACATGTTTTACTATAATATGACAAATAAGTACTGCTCGATCTGCGAACTCCCATAAGAACATATGTGTATGTTTTTTTTTCCTTGCCTATAATATGTAAAGATGCCATTACATCAATTTTTTTTCTTTTTTCAAAATTCTTCTCATATCAAAAATTACTGAAATACTGAGATGTGCCATTAAATGTACCCAAAAAAATCAAATTAATTTTGTTTTCAAATATGACAAGTAACATGTTTGACTATACGACAAATAGGTATTGCTCAAATAGGTATCGTAGCGGATAAGTAGACAACAGGTGCCGCTACCTCAAAATAAGCTAGTTTCCTACTAGCATATCAAATCGCAATGGATAACTATTGCTACAGAGAGGTATTGCTCGAGCTCCCATAAGAACCTGTGTGTATCTTTTTCTTCCTTGCTTATAAGATGTGTGCTATGCTATGTGGGCTCGAGCTGCGAGCTCCCATAAGAACCTGTCATACATCAATTTTTTTTCTTTTTTCAAAATTCTTCTCATATCAAAAATTACTGAAATACTGAGATGTGCCATTAAATGTACCCAAAAAAAAATCGAATTAATTTTGTTTTCAAATATGACAAGTAACATGTTTGACTATGCGACAAATAGGTATTGCTCGAGCTCCCATAAGAACCTGTTTGTATCTTTTTCTTCCTTGCTTATAAGATGTGTGCTATGCTATGTGGGCTGCCTGAGAACATTAAATATGTCACCATCAATAGAAATCATAGCGGAAGGATTAATAACAATTGCCGCCTGGTTGCTCCCAACTAGCAGACGTTCTATTTTCTTTATTTTTACTTGAACTTTTCAATAGTAAATGTTCTATTTTCTTTATTTTTACTTGAACTTTTCAATTCTGTTCGATCGGGAATAAGGTCAATGATTTTACCTCATTCATAAATCAATTTGGGGTTTTGAAAAATGATTGTCAAAAATCAAATAAAATAAAGTTGAAAGTTTCAAAATTCATTTCCCGTGCCAAATTTTCCAGTGTTTTATAATCTGGTCAAAGTTATTCTTAAGCTAGATTCAACAATTTTCCATACCATCCTGGCGACACTTCTTTCCCAATGTATTTTTCTTTTCTTTAATTTTTTTATTATTTGTACTCCTTTTTTTTAATTTACGACATAAATTTATGATTTTTTTTTTGTTCAGTGTTTATTTTGTTTTATAATTTCTCTTGACTATTTTTACTATCTCTTCCATGCTATAGCATATAGAAGATAAAGTATAGTATTCGTGCAGATATATATATATANACTTTTTTTTTCTTTTTTTTTTCAATTTATTATACTCTTTCTGGAAGAGCCACGAATTTCGAATGATTAAGACATTATAATTGTTTGTTTATTTTCAGACAACAATTGCTTTTACATATTATTTTATCTCTTTATCAGATAAAAATCTCATAAAAAATATTATTAATATTTCTGTTAACGCATAAAGGAGCATTCACAATACACAGTGATAGTGTGAGTGACAATGCACTCCGTACCGTGATCTTCACATTGATTTGACATGAAATATCTTGACCATTACGGTTCTATGACAGAAGGTTCACGGGACATATGTGGTGAGGTTCCAGTGGTAGATTCTATCAAAGACAAAAAGCTTAGGTTCACGGGACATATGATGAGAGGTTCCAGTGGTAGATTCTATCAAAGACAGAAAGCTTAGGTTCACGGGACATATGTTGAGAGGTTCCAGTGGTAGATTCTATCAGGGACAGAAAGCTTAGGTTCACGGGCCATATGATGAATTGATGAGAGGTTCCAGTGGTAGATTCTATCAGAGACAGAAAGCTTAGGTTCACGGGCCATATGATGAATTGATGAGAGTTTCCAGTGGTAGATTCTATCAAAGACAGAAAGCTTAGGTTCACGGGCCATATGATGAATTGATGAGAGGTTCCAGTGGTAGATTCTATCAGAGACAGAAAGCTTAGGCTCACGGGCCATATGATGAATTGATGAGAGTTTCCAGTGGTAGATTCTATCAAAGACAGAAAGCTTAGGTTCACGGGCCATATGATGAGATGTTCCAGTGGTAGATTCTAGATTCTATCAAACACAGAAAGCTTAGGGTCACGTGACATATGATGAGAGGCTGAGAGGTTCCAGTGGTCAGATATTAAACACATTGTTCAATGATAAGATCATTTTTGAAAGTCACCAATATTTCATTGCTTTTATTATTTTATCAATTTTTCTAATTTATTATTGTACAATCTTCATTGAAGATCCACTAATTTTGTATTATTTTTCCAGTTGTTATTATTTTGTTTTTTCTTTCTTTGTCTTTTGTTTTATTTTTAGTTTTGCTTTGTTTTTTGTTTTTTTATTTCTTATTTTTTTCAGTTATTATTTTTTAGTTCTCACATTGTTATGTATTTCAAAACCATTCATATTAATTTAACAAAGGTAATATTTATTTAATCTATTTTTTAATTAAACATTTTTTTTCTACTGTAAAATAACTAGTAATAACCAAATGCTCCCCTATCCCTATGTCCGGGAACTATATGGTCCATAATTTCCGCGACTTCCTGTCCCATTGTTCTTTGTGAACTGTATTTTAGAAACCAAAAGAAAAACATTACAAGGGTTGAGTTCCGGGAAGCGAGAACAACAAGGGATATCACCATATCGTAAAATAACAAGTCTGACTAAAATCGGTTTTGAAAAATCCAATGAAATCCTGGCAATGTAGGCTGTAGGACCGTCTTCTGAAACCAAATGTTGTCCGTTATGAGACAAAATAACGGAACGTGGAGCGAGGTTAAACTAACGACAAAAATGTGTTTCGTAGACTATGCAACAGAATAACGGCGCGTGGAGCGAGGATAAACTGACGACAAAAACGTGTTTCGTAGACTTCACTCGCAATGCGAGCTGATGGTGTGAAATGAAAAAGAAAACAACTCTTAAATATCATTGTTTTATAACTCATTTTCGTAATTATATTGCATTGATTGACAGGGTTCTGGTGGCCCATGTCAATTATCAGCCTTCAATAATGTATGATGACAGATGGAAACTAGCGGTGGACTACAACTTATTTCGAGCTGCAGTCTCTTCAATCAGACCAACATCGGACACGATGAAGCCACTAACACTTTGCGTACCAAGGCTATTTCAGAACAATTTCGCTGGGTACCAGCCTTTTCCTACCAAAATTCTCGCGTCTGGCACATATGCTAGAGGCAATTTTTTTCGAATTTACCCAGCCCAAGTATACCCAATTGTTCCCTGGAGACCACACTTTCATATTCCAATGTAAAATGAATAGGTAGCAAATAAGCTGGACAGAGTCTAAATGGAAAGAACCTCTGCCTAGCAAATAAGCTAGACAGAGTCTAAAAGGAAAGAACCTCTGTCTAGCAAATAAGCAAGACAGAGTCTAAACAGAAAGAACCTCTGTCTAGCAAATAAGCTAGACAGAGTCTAAAAGGAAAGAACCTCTGTCTAACAAATTTTTCTAGACAGAGTCTAAACGGAAAGAACCTATGTCTAGTAAATAAGATAGACAGAGTCTAAACGGAAAGAACCTCTGTCTAGCAAATTTGCTAGACAGAGCCTTAACGGAAAGAACCTCTGTCTAGCAAATAAGCTAGACAGAGTCTAAACAGAAAGAACCTCTGTCTAACAAATTTGCTAGACAGAGTCTTAACGGAAATGTTATTGTCTATCATATATGCTAGCCCTAGTACGCAAAATGCTAATGAATGAAATATTATTTTATTTTAGATTGAAAATCTTGAAGATCTACTTAAAGAAAAAGATAATCAAGTCGACATGGCTCGTGCTCGATTAACAGCAATGCAAGCACATCATTGTTCTAGTGAGGGAGCATTGAGTAGTTTAGAAGAAGCAATAGGAGATAAAGAAAAACAAATGAATCAATTGAGAGAGCAACGAGATCGAGCTGAACAAGAAAGACACGAAGAAAGGGATTTACATGAAAGGGATATTGCAGAATATAAATTGAAACTTCATACATATGAGAGTGAAGTGGAGAAACTTGGTAAGTGACCATGTGCAGGAGGGAGGACATGAAGAAAGAGATTGACATGAAAGAGATATTGCAGAATATAAATTGAAACTTCATACATATGAGAGTGAAGTATCCTCTGAGTTATGTTTCTTTCGTCATTTTTCGCTACGTTAAGTTTAAATGACTACCCCCTATGAGTTAAAATTGTCTGTTATTGTGAAGGACCTATTAGTAACACGTCCCGGTACCTAAAATCAAGGTTCCATTTGAAAAAAACGAAGTTGACCTTAAAATAACCTTGAAGGTGACCTTGGAGACAAAATTCAAGGTCACGATTTATTTTTCTCTCAAAAAAGAGGTGTTTTTATGGAACGTTTTCTTCCTATCTCTAACGGTTTCCGAGATATTTGACTAGGTCATTTAAAATGACTCACCTTGTAGTCCCTTGCGGATAGGGGAGCATATGAAGAATACTCTCAAAGCACCCAAGTCCGTGCCTGTCGTAAAAGGCGACCAAGGAAGGGTCCTAAACGATATCTTTTCCATTATCCATGCAGAAAGCAAGGAGAAGCTACTCCATTATATCCTTCCTATGTCCCCTGTGGATAGGGGGACATAAAAAGAATACTTCCAAGGCACTCAAATCTTTTCCAGTTGTAGGAGGCGACTAAGGGAAGGGTCGGAATCGATATCCTTTCCATTACCCATGCAGAAAGCAAGGAGAAGCTACTCCATTATCCGTAAGGATTCTCAAGTATCAACAACTTATGGCGAGTTGTTGCCAACCTGCCCCGCGGCTGATAATCAATGATGATGATGTTATATCCTCAGGCGGGCTCCCACCCGAGTGCACACCACGCACATCGTTGCTAAACCTCAGAAATTTTACAGGAACTGTATCCAACGTGCTAAATCATTCACTTTTACATTTCGGTGTTTCTTTGCAACGCCCAGCAGAGTTTATTTGCGACTCAAATAATACCTGCCCCGTGGCTGTTAACCTATGATGACCTTGTATTGAGAATATTTGTTTGTTTTATTTCAGGTGCACGATTGGATCGTGCTCTTGCTGAGAAAGATCGTTTGGAAGCAAAACTAGAATCTTCTCAATCTGAATTAGGAAAATCAAAGGCTGAATTAGACAAAGCTGCAAATGAAGTTGGTAGATCAGGCGCAGATTGGGAAGCAGCAAGACAAAGACAGTCTAGATTAGAATTGGAGAATGAAAGATTGAAACATGAACTAGAACGAAGTCAGACTACATTTGGTAGAAGTAAGTTAAAGGGGTTAGTTGATAAATCAACAGTTGACTAGGATGTTCTCTAAGATTGAAACATGAATTAGAACGAAGTCAGACTACATTTAGTAGAAGTAAGTTAAAGGGGTTAGTTGATAAATCAACAGTTGACTAGGATGTTCTCTAAGATTGAAACATGAATTAGAACGAAATCAGACTACATTTAGTAGAAGTAAGTTAAAGGGGTTAGTTGATAAATCAACAGTTGACTAGGATGTTCTCTAAGATTGAAACATGAATTAAAACGAAGTCAGACTACATTTGGTAGAAGTAGTTGATAAATCAACAGTTGACTAGGATGTTCTCTAAGATTGAAACATGAATTAAAACGAAGTCAGACTACATTTGGTAGAAGTAAGTTAAAGAGAAGAGTTGATAAATCAACAGTTGACTAGGATGTTCTCTAAGATTGAAACATGAATTAGAACGAAGTCAGACTACATTTGGTAGAAGTAAGTTAAAGAGGAGAGTTGATAAATCAACAGTTGACTAGGATGTTCTCTAAGATTGAAACATGAATTGAACAAAATTTAAGATATCGGACCATGACCTGTTAAATTCGGTCAAAAATCGAATAATCGGCCATAACTCGAAAACAGTTCGACATTTTTTTTTTTAATTTGGCTGAACGTCTCTTTAACATCTATTGGTTATTCAAAACGGACTAAAAATTGCCTAAATTTCGTTCCGACTGCCAACATTTCCTTCCTTGTTTCGACTTTGGAGCAGCTTGGTTAGATACACCAAATGGATTTTTTTTTTTTTTTTTTTNTTTAGCATCGTCTATTGGTCATTCAACACGGACCATATGGATCTGTTATAGAATCAGATGTTAAGTAAATGTAGAACTCGGATGAATAAAAAAAAATATAGAACTATTGTGGGAAATACAGATTAAAATAAAATCATTTTATATTTTTCATCTGTAGTATCTCGAAAGTCTGCTTGCACCAATCTAAACAAAACGTTTATCATTGACGTTTCAACTCTCGTAATAGGAACTGGTTATTTTGTTTTATTTATTTTGCTCAACTTTTTTTTAACAACTATTGATCATTCGGGACGGGGGAAAAAAACAAAGTTGACTTATAAATAACCTTGAAGGCGCCCTTGGAGGAAATTCAAGGTCACCATTAAATTTCCCCCCTAAAAAGTAAGGTGGGTTTGTTTCAAACATTTTCTTCCAATCTCTAACGGTTTCCGAGATATTTGACTATGTCCTTTAAAATGACTCACCCTGGGTTTTACCCTTCATTCGCTAGAAATTTGCAAAACAGCTATCCACATTGACCTCACCCAGCCTGGGCCGGAAAAATAGCCAACATCACGAGGGTGCGAACCTACGTGGACAACCACATGGTACAACCTCGCTGGACGTTGCTAAACTTCAGTGATCTAACGGGAACTTGTGTATTCAACGTACCATAGACGCTGGCAAATACGAACTGTAATAGGACCCTAATTAATAATTTCTAACATAGATCATTTGACGTATCTTTTTTTCAGCAACTTTAAGCACGAGTGCAGAGTTAGATCGTCTACAAGAAAAATATGACAAATCTTGTGCTGATTTAAGACGAGCCCAAGCAGAGCTACGAGTTGTTCAAGCTGACAATGATAGAATTCGTGCTGAAGAGAAAACGATGCAGGAGAAAGTTGAGAAAAGTCAAGGTGAGATTTTTTGTTGTTGTGCTTAATGTTTTAACATCTATTTGTCATTCGAGACGGGGGTTTTACCCTTCATTCGCTGGAAACTTACAAACTAGCTACCCACATTGACCTCACCCAGGGTTCGAAAAAATAGGCAGCATCATGAGGGCGCGAACCTATGTGGAAATCCACTTGGTAAAACCTCTCTGGACGTTGCTTAACTTCAGTGATCTAACGGGAAATGGCGGTAAGATCTTGATTCGTGTTTTGTCTTACTTAGGTAATAAATACTAGTATTTTTTATATAAATAAACTAAATGAGGGAAAATTTGAGTAATATTATTGTTATTACTTTTCCATAGTCACCAAAGCTTTGTAAATAAAACAGAGTTGATATTAAGGGCCATATTATAAAACATGCGGTTGTATAGTATTTAGACTCCATTTAAGTGTGAGTTATCACTCCGACTACAAATTAGCGAAGTGGCCACTCGTACTTGTAATTTTTTTTGGACAAAACATTTTTTAAAATACAAATCAGACAACCAAGTGGTAGTGACCACTCCAACCCACACTCAAGTGGAGTTTATTAATATGGCCCTTAAAGAAACCTTGCCCTAGGTGACTCATTTTGATCCATAAATTATCAATTACAAAATTTCAGGTGAAGTTTACCGATTGAAAGCGAAATTAGAAAACACTCAAGGAGAAATGGAATCTATGAAAGAAGAATATGAAAGAACTCAAGGCACACTTTCAAGACTTCTTTCAGAAAGAGATAAAGCTGTCATTGAAATGGATAAATCAAAGGAAGAATTAGAAAGAAGCCAAGCCACATTGGGTGAGTTGACCAAATTGCCATAGTTTTCAAGGCTTAGAAAGAAGTAGGCATAAACTAAACGTATAAGGACTCTTCGGAAGGGATATTTTTGGGTATTAATAATGATAATAATAGCCTTTATTTGTACATACAAATTACAACTATTATAATATAAAAACATGTTACAATGTAGGTTCAAAATCAGACATTAAGCCAAACAACATATAAGCAGATTGACTTGTAAACCTAATTTCATAATAAAATTCTTTTAATTCCTAGTATTGTATACTCAAATCAGTATTTCACCCATACTTCCCTATATACTTCTCCCATTCTTTTCCACTCACTTTTGGGTATTACAAAAAAGTAGGTATAATTTATCGAAAAAACAAGGAACGAGAGAAATATTATTCAACCTTAACTTGAAAAAGAGAAAAAAAATACAGTTCATTTTTTTCAATGAATATTTGATTATCTCAAAAATGTTTTTCATATCCAAATCGTTGGTTTTTTGTTTTAGGTAAAGCACAGTTGCAACAAGAAAAACTTCAGAACATGTTAGACAAATGCCAAACTGACTGTGATAAACTTCAAGAAAAAGTTGACAAATCATCAGGAGAATTTAGAAGAGTAAGTTAAATTTTTCACTAATTGGATTCTATGCACTAAGTCGACCTGGAACATATATCATCACAGTTCCAGCCAAGGGCGATCAAAATATTTTCGATAAACGTCATTTTAACCAGGAACACTATTACAACAATAAAGGGTTTCGTGTAGAGGGTCGGCGGTTCGAGCCCACATCAATGACGACTTTTTCTTAGTTGAAAACAAACGTTTCTTACGTTAGCATAAATACAATTCGTTATTATTCGTTATTTGGACTGTGAGGGTAAAGGGACTCTTCAGTCTCATCCTCGCAGTATAAATAAGGTATAAATAAAAAAAAAAATATTATTATTATTTTTAATAATATTAAAAATTACATTTTTTTTAACACAAATACAATTCGTTGTTATTATTTTTTTTAATATTACTAAAAATTACATTTTTTTTTTAACACAAATACAATTCGTTATTATTATTATTTTTAATATTAATAAAAATTACATTTTTTTTAACACAAATACAATTTTTTTTTTTTTTTTACAGCTTCAAATGGAAAAAGAAAAAATCAATTACGACTATGAAAATTTACAATCTCAGTTAGATAAAAGTTTAGGTCAATCATCACGATTACAAAAAGAAAAAGAAACAATACAATTAGACAATGATAGATTGCATGATAAATATGAAAAATTACAACTTATACAATCTAGATTGCAGAAAGATAAGGATCAAATATTTGATGATTATAAAAAATTAGAAGAAAAATATGAATTCCAAACGAGTCAAATATTGAAAAGTCAAAGAGATAAAGAAAGTATACATTCAGAATTGGATATTTTAAGAGAAAGATTGGAGAAAGTAACAATGTCACAACAAAAACTACAGGTAAGATTAAATATTTGATGATTATAAAAAATTAGAAGAAAAATATGAATTCCAAACGAGTCAAATATTGAAAAGTTAACGAGATAAAGAAAGTATACATTCAGAATTGGATATTTTAAGAGAAAGATTGGAGAAAGTAACAATGTCACAACAAAAACTACAAGTAACGTTTTTCTTAGATCTCAAGAAGTGTGTGTGGAGCGCTTTAACGTCAACGCATTGGCGTTAAAATCTAGCCTGGTTGTAGAATATAACTTCTATTCTGAACATCATAGAGTCAACACTGGCCTGATGATGATAGCCTGAGTGCTATTGAATCTATTCTGAACATCATAGAGTCAAAACTGTCCTGAGGATGATAGCCCGAGTGCTATTGAATCTATTCTGAACATCATTGAGTCAACACTGACCTGAGGATAATAGCCTGAGTGCTATTGAATCTATTCTGAACATCATACGAGTCAACACTGACCTGAGGATGATAGCCTGAGTGCTATTGAATCTATTCTGAACATCATTGAGTCAACACTGACCTGAGGATAATAGCCTGAGTGCTATTGAATCTATTCTGAACATCGTAGTCAACACTGGCCTGAGGATGATAGCCTGAGTGCTGTTGAATCTATTCTGAACATCATAGAGACAACACTGGTCTGAGGATGATAGCCTGAGTGCCATTGAAAGCTCGCCTTATATTTACCTCATTGTTTTCATTGTAAATATGTATTATTTTTCTATTCTCATTTGTTTTTAGATTGAAAGAGACGATGCTGTAACTGAAGTTGAAATTCTTAAAGAAAAAACTGACAAAATTCAAATGCAATTAATGAAAGCTTTAGAAGATAAAGATAGCGCCAATAAAGAATTTGAAAGGATATTAGAAAAATATGATAGGTAAAACCAACATAATATAATCTAATGATATAAGATAATGAAATTCAAAAGAATGGGAGAGATTCAGCGCGCAGGCTCAATTTACGAGACTAGTTTTTGGTTTATTATTTTTTAATAATAAATCAAAAACTTGGCATCGTCAGGAAAAAAATGCCCGCCCCCCTCAAAATTTGATATTTTATGTTTTAAGTTACTTAGAAATGTAAAAATCGATTAAAAAATCTGTTTGTTCAACTTACGCTGTGATGGACACTTTTGCCACTTATCGTTGACCGATTTGGTGAAATTTGATCTCACAAAAAATTATCATTGAAAAAAGGCCAAGTTCCACTTACTCAACCAAAAAATTCTGCCCATGAAAGTAGTGATATCTATTATTNCTTTTGAAGTTTATCCTGTAGTATTGTACTATACTACGGAATGTATGTTCAAAATTTCAAAGATCTATCCCTTGTAGAACCGGATATCTGACGGTGTGAAAAACCTGGTGAATTGCTTCGTGTAAAGATACACTGGTGCTTTCCGGAACTTGGCCTGGCGCACTGCCGTGCGCTCAGATATGTAGGCCCCATTTGAGCCTCGTGAGGACGATTGAGTAGCTACCTTAATGTGAGTAGCGACCAATGGCAGCACTATCAGAGTAAAAAGATTAGAAGATTGTAGGGATTATTAATGCAGAAGCTCTTAGTAATGCTGATGAAATTCTACATTTACATTTTTTTATATTTTCCCAATTTTTTTCCAGATCACAAAGTGATGTTTATAGACTTCAAAATAAAATTGAAATATGTGAAGCTGATAAAGAGAAACTAGAATTAGAAATAGAAAAATCACACATCATGTCTTCAAAAAGTCGAGAAGAAACTCGGAAATTCCAAGAAGAATTGACTAAAGTGCAAGAAATGTATGATCGAGCTGTTTTACAACTTGCTAGAATTAAAGATAATGATGACAAACACAAAGATGATGTAGAAAGAATGAATTTAGATTTGGAAATGTTGAGAGAAAGGTGAGTGATGACAAACACAAAGATGATGTAGAAAGAATGAATTTAGATTTGGAAATGTTGAGAGAAAGGTGAGTGATGACTAAAAAATCGAAGAATAGAAATTGTTAAGTTACAAAGAGTATTTAATAACACTGGTGGGTATTTTACCATTTTTCTGAACAGTGTGAATTTTTTTTTCAAGAGGAACACGGCTAAAGTTCCTTATGGATAGGGGGGCTTAAAAGGAATAATTCCAAGGCACCCAAGTCCATTCCAGTCGTAAAAGGCGACTAAAGGAAGGATTTTTTCCATTACCCAGAAGAAGCTACTGCATTGTCCGTAAGTATTCTCAAGTATCAAAAACTCATGGCGAGTTGTTTCATACCAGCCCACGGCTGTTAACCTATGATGATGACAGCTAAAACAACAAATATAACTCGAAATGATCCCTTTAGTCAACGACAAGGAAGCTTACTCATAATAATGTAGAAAATTACTAAATAGTATTAATACTAATTAGTATTAGACGTCTCTGTGGCAGAGTGTGCATCACACTCGGCTTGCATCAAGGAGGTTCAGGGTTCGATTCCTGGATGGGTCGAAAATTCGAAAAAGGTTTTTTCGAATTTTATACTTGGTCCGGTTGTGCTCACCCTCCTGAGGACAATTGAGTAGCTATGGTAATATAAAGTAAAAATTGTTAAAGTGTAGCTTAGGCGTGATTTAGATATTGGAGTGAATGTTGAAAATACATTGTGATGCCCACAAACATTGTGACATAATAATACAAAGAAATATATATTTATTTATTATACTAATATCGTAAATTTTTTTAGAAAATTTTCTCCATTTACTGACCACACAGATTCATTTCACCGTGGACCACTCAGACGAATAGTTCAACATCAAACACCCAAATGGAGAAAACACAATAAAGTCATCGAAAAAGGTCTGATACTAAAATTATGTGTCTGGAACCAGGGAGGAGTGTCTGGCAACAAAAACAAATGTTTTTTTAAAAAAAAACTCGTTTTTTTAATGGCCGTCATGCGTCCGTGTTGGACGGTTGTACATACGCAATAGAGGCACGGCCGTATAAACGTTTCCTAACCTTTCTAATTGGGTTAAAATTGGTTTAAACAAATTCAAAGGGTTGCCAGACACTCCTCTTCGGTTCCAGAACCCCAAAATAGTACAGACTCAATATGACTTCAGGAATATGGTTTCTTCCCGGTCATATTGGATCTTAAAACTATCACCATGTAAAATCATATGAATTTTTATAATAATATTTGTACATTAAAAAAATATATATAATTCCAGATATGACAAATCACAAATAGAAATTCGTCGGTTACAAAGTGAAAAAGATAAATTACAATCAGATTCTGAACGTATTCATTTCGAATTAGATAGAACTCACGCACAAAGTGGTAAATTACAAAGTACATATGAAAAATCTCAGGAAGAAATAGCGAAACTATCTGTAGAACTAGAAATTATATATGAAAAGAATGATAAACTAACAAGTGAAAATAGAAAATTACAAAATGAATTAGACAGATATAAAAATGAAATTAATTCATTAAAACAAGATTTTGAAATATTGAACGCTAGAACTGGTAAGTTATAGCTAAGCTATCTGTAAAACTAGAAACTATATATGAAAAGAATGGTAAACAAGTGAAAATAAAAAATTACAAAATGAATTTGAAATATTGAACTCTAGAACTGGTAAGTTATAGCTAAGCTATCTGTAGAACTAGAAACTATATATGAAAAGAATTGTAAACTAACAAGTGAAGAAAATTACAAAATGAATTAGACAGCTACAAAATTTCTGATTTATATATTAAAAAGAAATAGAAGTTAAATTTTGTGAATACTTTTCTGAAACACCTTTTATTTTGTTTTTCAGGTAAATATCATGATAATAAAGAAGAATTAGACCGATTGAAAGAAAACAATGATATATTGAAAAATAAATTAACAATAGAACAAGATAAATATAACAAAATATCTGAAAATTATGAAACTCTGGATAGTAAATATCACGAAATCAGTGTGGACTATGAGAGGAAACTGAATGAATTGAATAAATTACAAAATAAATATGAAACCGAAGTGGATAGATTGAATATTGAATATGAGAAGATAAGAGATAAATATGAAAAACTACAAGTTGAATATGAGAAATACAAATTACAAGACAATACGAATAGAGGTGTGTAAAGAAACAGACGAATATATACTATGTTGTTGTAGTTGCGGGTTTTCGCACGAAATCAACCGTTCTTCCATTTATAGATGTATGATTAATTAAAATGGTAGATTTAGGTTGATATGAGTTTACCGAAAAGATTTTGATGGCCCTTGCTATTATTTAAGTTTAAATATTTGTAAAATATGTAAATAAACTTAAATAATAAGATATAAGATTTATTTAATTACAGCAATGAATATCAGACACGTCTCGAAGGCCGTGTTCCGGACTCTTCGGAAATTTTATCCAATTTTAAAAATTCCTTTTTGTGCCTATTGTTTATGGATTTTTTGAAAAAATATTTTTTTTAAAAAAAATATGAAATGTTATTATTTTCTGAATCATATTGGATATAATATTTGATTTCTTTATTAATTTTTTTATTTAAGGTTCCACAACAGATGTGGACTATGAAAAACTATTAGACAGATATGAAAAAACGCAACAAATAAGAGACAAATTAGAAATGGAAATTAGTAAAATGTCGAGAGATATTGAAAAATTATTACAAGAAAATGAATCTTTGAAATTAGAAAATGATGGCAGAAGTAAAAATTCGTTAGAAGTGGACAGACTGAAAGATAAATTAGATAAAGCTAATCAAGGTAAGATAATAATAGACCTCGCTCACTCAAAATGTAGCCACCGGGGGGAGCAAGCCAGCTTCATTAGGTGAATGTCCTAAACCCGTGCAAATACAGAAGGTTTGGTGTTAGGAAGGTCATCCAGCCTTTAACAGCGAAATGCGAGCTTCTACGCAGTATCTATGGATACTGTGAGGAAAGAGTACAGCTAAAGAGAGTAGGCAAAGAACAAAAGTTTATGGCATGGTAGAATTAGAAAAGAAAAGCCGAGAAGAGAAGAATAGAAAAGATATCCGATTCTTCCCTTAGTCGCTTTTTCCGACTGGCATGGACTTAGTTGCCTTGGAAGTATTCAAGTCCCCCTATCCACGGGGGACAATGCTATTATTATTTGGTAAATATCTCAACTACATAAGGATAAATTTCTTTGGGTTGGCTGGGATTGAACCCACGTTCTACTGTTTAACCTGCCTCTTTAGCTCAGTGGTTAAGCGCTCGCCTGGCAAACAGGAGGGTGTGGGTTCAATCCCCAGCAGAGGCAGTAATTTTCCTCATTAATTTGAGTATTTGACAACATAAAAATAGAGCTCTTAGGGTTAGGTGGTAGAAAATGCCTGAGGCATTAACCTCGCCTAGTGGTAAGATTCCACTTAGAATCTATTTTTTTTTTTTTAACAGTCAGAGCGCTTTACCACTACACCACCAACCCATGTACCGGAAGGTGTAGGATGATTATAAAATGAATATTGATTTTCTATAATTTCAGCGTTAGATAAACATGAAATGGAGATGACGAAAATATTGCGAGAATATGAGAAAACACAAAACGAACTTCGAAGATACGAAAATGAAGTAAGAAAAATGAATGAAGAGAAATTAAAATTAGAAAATGAATTACAAAGAATGCGACGAAGTGTGGAGTCACTACAATCGCATCAGTCGGGAGCGGATCATCAATTGAAAGAAGAACTGATCATTGCCACAAGAGAAAGAGATCAACTAGCAAGTGAGTTAAAAGATGTTGTTGGGTGTCTAGCAAGCTGGACTATCACAAATATTTCATATTGCAATGGAAAAAGTGATAGTCCGTTGCTGTTCTACTTATCTAAAACTTGACTCCTGCAAAGCTAGCAATCAAGCTAGCAGATCATCAATTGAAAGAAGAACTGATCATTGCCACAAGAGAACGAGATCAACTAACAAGTGAGTTAAAAGATGTTGTTGGGTGTCTAGCAAGCTGGACTATCACAAAAATTTCATATTGCAATGGAAAAAGTGATAGTCCGTTGCTGTTCTACTTATCTAAATCTTGACTCCTGCAAAGCTAGCATATTGATTAGATAGGTAAAGCATATGAAACCTGAGATCAGTAAACATTTTTTGGTTTATTGTGTGCTTGGGTTGCAATCCAATAGTGGTATATACATCAAATTCATGAGGATAAAATTCCATGGGTTGTCTGGTTTTGAACTCACGCCCTACTGTTTACCTATCAGATCGTCTTACCACTACACCACCAAACCGTTTTGTATTGACTACAAGAAATGTTATTAAGCAGTTTCATCTGTTACGACATCTTCTAGTGAACTACGTAAAAGATGTAACACACGAAAGCGCTTGTGACTCAACAATATAACTTGTAGTTGATACAAAATAGTCTTAGAAATTTATTTTTAAAAATGACTACAAACAAACTTAATAATAAGACAGATAAAATACTATATCTTCACTTGACTATTTTGTTTTATAGTCAAGTGATATGGTTTTACTTGACATAGTATGGCAATTCAAACTTCTTCTACTTCTTTAAATTCACCCTTTCCCAGTTATATTCGGGGTTGGTGCTGCCTTCCCTAATTTTATCATGTCACAACCTTTTGTTCGGTGCCCAAATTTGGAATCTCAGGCGCTAAGAGCATTATGCAAGGGCAAAGTCCAGGTTTAAGCAGAACTCAGGATTCAGGATGTCCGAGGATTTTTTGGGGAGAGAGTAATTTCTTACCTTTGACGATAGAACTGAATACTTTATCACAATGTTTGTTCTTCTTCTTCTTCATTTCACCCCTTCCCAATTCTATTTGGGGTTGGTGTTGCTTTCCTTAATTCTACCGTGCCATAAGTCTATTCTTTTTAGCCTTAACCCATTCCTGGCACCATAACCCTAGCCTGCGTCTCACAGTATCAATTGAAACTACGTAGAAACCAGCTTTTTGTTGATGACCCCTTATCATTGTTTTGAAGTAGAGTTTTTTAAAGGCTAGATGGCCTTCCTAATACCAATCCTTCTGTATCCCAATACAAACAAATTAACCTTAATATTTTTTTTCTATTTTAATTTATTTATTTTTTATCACAGATATTATTGATAAACGTGAAAAGCAATATGAAAAAATGGAACAAGAATGGAAGAATTCTCATTTAGAAAAAGATCAACTAATATTACAATTAGAAAAATCACAAGAAATTTTACTATCATTCCAAAAAGAATTAGAACAAAGAGAAATTGAATTGGACAAAGAAAGAGAAAACAATAGAAGATTGAATAATGAAATCAGCACAAGATCAGGTAAAGAGAAAATAATAGAAGATTGAATAATGAAATCAGCACAAGATGAGGTAAAGAGGAAACAATAGAAGATTGAATAATGAAATCAGCACAAGATCAGGTAAAGAGAAAACAATAGAATATTGAATAATGAAATCAGCACAAGATCAGGTAAAGAGAAAATAATAGAAGATTGAATAATGAAATCAGCACAAGATAGCGTAAAGAGAAAATAATTAGAGCCAGACCAAAATTGGAATCCCACAGTTGCAAAGTCAACCAGGCGTTCTGCCTAAATCTGTTTTGGTTTTTACCAAATTTAGGTCCTAAAAGACTCTTCCATACGAGGTACCAACAATTAGACTTGGTCTGGTTGTTTTTGGGGGGTAACTGAGCCTCCTGAGAGAAATTAAGTAGCTATGGTAATAGCGCCAAGTGATAGCATTATAAGATAAGCTTAGGCTTTTGGTGATATTGGAGTGAATATTGAAAATACCTTGCAATGCTACGATACCCACAAACATTGTGACATAATAACACAAAGAAATTTACTTTTACATTTACATATTATTTTTTTCAGAAGGTAATGAAAAGATTAATCAAGAATTAACAATGTATCAAAAGCAATTGGATCAAAAAGAAATAGAAGTGAATCGATTAAAACAACAAATATCGAATTTAACAAAAGATAAACATCAGATGCAAGCATTAGAACTTGAATTAGATCAATGGAGAGCGGCAGTTGAGAAAGAAAAGAATCGAGCGGATCAGTTGCAAGCTAGATTACAAAATGTTTCGGCCAATGCAGGTAAATTCAATCTTACTTCTTCTTTATTTGGTATTGAGAAGGAAAAGAATCGAGCGGATCAGTTGCAAGCTAGATTACAAAATGTTTTGGCCAATGCAGGTAAATTCAATCTTACTTCTTCTTTATTTGGTATTGAGAAGGAAAAGAATCGAGCGGATCAGTTGCAAGCTAGATTACAAAATGTTTCGGCCAATGCAGGTAAATTCAATCTTAAACACGTTGAAACACCAGTTCCCAATAGATCACTGAAGTTAAGCAAGGTTGTCCCGTGTGGGTGTTCACTTAGGTTCGCGCCCTCTTGATCCTGGCTATTTTTCCGGCCCAACGCAGGCTTGGTGAGTATCTGGTTTGCAAGTTTCCAGCGAATGGAGGGTAAAACCTCCGTCTTGAATGACCTATAGATGTTAAAGGGACGTTAAACCAAATTAAGATGAAGAAAAAAAGATTTTATGTGCAGCCTCAAAGCCTTTTTTTTTTTTTTTTGCTTGAAAATAAATTATTTTCTTGGTATTTAGATAATTGAATACCGACCATACCTTCGTCTTTCTCTCTTTTTCTAGGAAACAATGATGATTTATTGAAAAAAGTTCAAGCTTTAGAACGACAATTACAAAGTACACAAAACGAAAATCGAGAAACGAAAGAAAATTTACAAAGAAAAATACAAATGTATGAAAAAGAAGTTGAAAATTTGAAAAATAATGCAACTGGTGATGTAGAAAAACTAATAAATGAAATTGATAAAGCTCACAATTCTGTACTCGTATTAACAGATGAAAGAGATAAACTGAGAGAACAAATGGAAATGGTTCTACAAGAATTGGACAAGAGTCAGGTGAAAATTTAGAAAATATTTGTTCCAGTCATTTCTGAAGCCCCGTAACTCATTATTTTTTGAAATTGAGATATTGATATACCACTGGAAAGAGGAGATGAAAACGCATCATTTCTTATAGAAACACCATGACTCAGATGATTTGTATGGGATTTATAGGAGATAGTAATATGCGTTCATTTTGGAAATACCAATAATCACTGAAAGTTATGGTATTTCTATAAGAAACATTATAACACAAATACGTTCATTTCAGACACACCATAAAAGGTTTTCTTCGCCTCCTGCAAAGTTGATATTTTTGATTCATTTCATCGATATTTTTCCTTTTTACAGAGCTGAACAAAAATCGAACATTCAATTTAGAAATATGTTATAAATTATAATATTTCAAAAATAAATGTTGTGTCAACTACGATTAATTTTGTACTATGGATAGCTTTTGTGTATTACAACATTTTCTACACAAATTATTGCTAATTTTTCAAATCAAAATGATAATATCTAATGTATGTACAGTAATTATTAAAGAGTATTCACAGTAATTATTCACAGTGACAGTGCCGTGACCGGCAAAGTGATCCGCCCGGCAAAACTAAAAATATTGTTCCAAGCAATTGAAGGAATATGTTCATACTAGATCTGCAGGTGACAGTGCATCACTGTGAGCTCACGATCAGCGGGAATCACTGTTACGGCTTTGTCACTGCTTAGTGTGAATGTTCCTTTATAATACAAAATGGTATCCACAAAGTTGTAAAAGAGAATCCTTCATTGAAATCACAATTGGGAAAAGAAGAAGAAAAAAACAGAAAAGATTTTGGAAGAAAGAAAATAATCTTTTTTATTTTATTTTTTCTAGTTGGAAATGCATGAATCTAATAGGTTACAAGTACTATTAAAAGAACAGCAAATGGTGTGAACAAAGTTGTAAAAGAGAATCACAATTGGAAAAAGAATAAGAAAGCTGAATAGATTTCGGAAGAAAGGAACTAATCTTTTTTTATTTTTTCAGCTTGAATTGCATGAATCGAATAGGTAATTCCTACTTAAAGGAACAGCAAATGGTGTGAACAAAGTTGTAAAAGAGAAGATTGGAAAAAGAATAAGAAAGCAGAATAGATTTCGGAAGAAAGGAACTAATCTTTTTTTATGTTAGAAAACAGAAAAGAAGTTAAAAGAAAAGAAAAAAAAACCTTTTTTGATTATTATTTTTTATTTTATTTTTTTAGTTGGAATTACATGAAGCCAATAAACGAGCAGCAAATGGTGCAAACAAAGTTGGAGAAGAAAATTCTTCTTTGAAATTACAATTAGAAGAACAAAAGAAACAATTAGAACAACAGAGAAGGAAATTAGAAGAACATAGAAAAGGAGTTGATAATAAAGCCAAACAATTGGAAGAGAAGGAAAAAAGTTTAACAGATTTAGAAATGAAATTGAGAAAAAGAAAAGAGAATATTGATCAAATGGAAAGTAATATGAAAAAGGTAAGATTTTAATATTCAGATGGAAATATTACACAGAAAGGTCAAAGACGCCTTTCGGCAAACATCTTTGTGGCCTGGAAGAAAAAAAAAAACAGTTACTCTTATCCTCTTTAAATTTGATTAGTTAGAGAATAGAAGAGTTACGATCTTTGGCACCAATGATCTTGAAAATTACAACAACCTCAACTGAAAGGTTCCGGACCTAATCCTTCTTATAAGGGGAACGGAATTCTGGACTGAATAAAGACAGGGGAAAACACTGCTCTCGATTAACTATAACAGACCATTGCTATTATGGGAAGCTGGGTGTTGGGTCGGAAGATTCAAATACTCATCACAATATCTTAAATAAAGATTAGTCTCATTGGAGATCTGTAACTGGTTTTAATAATCATAAAAAGACTCCTGCGGACACAGCAGGATAGCTAGTCTTTATATTTAGAAACAAGTACTACTTCCATGTGACAATTTATTTTTTATCTTTCAGGGAGGAGCCAGTAATGCTGCTAGTGCAGAATTACAAGCCGAATTAGATGCAGCTTATACTGAATTAGAAAAAATGAAAGCAGAAAGTAAACATTCCCAAGAAGAAGTAGAAAGATTATTAAGTTTAGTTGAAATGACGCAAGGAGAACAAAATGAAAAAGAAAAAGTTATTCATGAGCTTCAGGAGTAAGTACTCGTGTTAGAAAGATTATTAAGTTTAGTTGAAATGACACAGGGAGAACAAAATGAAAAAGAAAAGGTTATTCATGAGCTACAGGAGTAAGTACTCGTGTTAGAAAGATTATTAAGTTTAGTTGAAATGACACAGGGAGAACAAAATAAAAAAGAAAAGGTTATTCATGAGCTTCAGGTAAGTGCTCGTGTTTGATTATTAGGTTTAGTTGAAATGACACAAGGAAAACAAAATGAAAAAGAAAAAGTTATTCATGAGCTTCAGGTAAGTACTCGTGTTAGAAAGATTATTAAGTTTAGTTGAAATAACACAAGGAGAACAAAATGAAAAAGAAAAAGTTATTCATGAGCTTCAGGAGTAAGTACTCGTGTAGTTCCAATTGATATTTTACATTGGATACCCTCGTCGCCATGTTACGAGCGAAAAGTATAAAAAAAAAATCAGAGAGAGAAAAAGAGAGATTTTTGTAAATTTAATTTAGGTATGGTATTAAGGATGTTTGCATCAGGGCCAAAGCCGAGCCCAAATTTTTTTCTAGTGGATGCGAACAATAGCCTGGCGCCCCTCATATTAGTAGGTCTATAAGATGTCTTTTTACTTTGTTTTCTCTGATGACATTGAATTTTTTGTTACTTTTCGTCAAAAAGCGTATTTTTTTCTTTTGCCTCTTTTGACGTCTTTCGAATTTAACGCCACCTGCCGACACATCCTTCGCTTCCGTCTTAAACCGGGCCTGATCAAGGCCGGTTTTAGGGTTAGGTGGTAGCATCCAGGGTGCCAAATCAAGGCAAGCTCGTAAAGGGGCTCCTTGAATTTTTTGACAAACTAGAATTTGTGTCCACCCTGTATTTTAAACCTTTAAAAACACAGATTACTCGTTTATATGTTTCGCAGGGGGCCTTTGAATCAGCGCCGTTCTGGGTATGGTCATAATTTTGAAAATTATGTTCTAAATTAATGACTAAACGGCCACCTAAATCTTTCTCACTTTGAGTTGATATGTTGTCGCGACAAAATTTAAATTATTGGACCGTGATTTGGCGAATGTGGTCAATCAATTGGAAATTTTGCCGTAACTCGAAAATGGTTTGACACTTTTTAGCAACTGACAATTTTCCTGGTTTTTTTCGGGGGGGGGGGCATTTTCATAAATTTTGTTATCTGCTACCGTTTGAGCTGTGTTATTGGAACAGACAATCCCTACGTCATAAATACGTACAAACATTTCTGATTTATATATTTAGATTTGAATACCAACTACTTATGTTTTTAAACGACGAAAACTCTGGACAGTTATAGGCACCAACTGCTTCAAAGGTTCCTCACTCTAAACTTGTTTTTTTTTTTTTTCAGATCACTGAAAGGAGCCCAGATGAAATTGAGAAAGCAACAAGCAACACTGAAAGAATTGGAAGAGGCTGCACGACGAACGGAGGTAAGATTTAATTTGATATTCAATACTCGTATCAATTATTCCTCTATTACTAGTGTTAAACCCGTTGAAAAATCAACGGAAATGATTCTTACAAGGTTCCGGTACCCCCTCACACAAGTGTTCATACAATTAGTTCTATGCGGAAATATTTTAGACGGTACAGAAGACATGCTTGTTTATTATTATAAAATAACCAGCTCCCATGGCTCAGTGGTTATTGAACTAGTTTTCCACTCGGGAGACCCAGGTTCGAATCCTGGCGGGGGCGAAAATTTGTCACTGTGGTTTAGATGTTTTCGAGGCCCACTCAGTCTCGTGAGGACAATGAGTAGCTATGGAGATAAATGCGCATAGCGATCCGGTGCCAGTATTTTAGGTAAAATAAAAAAAAAATCAAAGGAATTGGATAATGATTGATATTGGGAAAATCCTACAATAATGCAGTAAACACCAAAGTTGTGACATAATAACACAAACAACACAGCATTTATTATATATATTTATTATGGTCATTGAAGTTTTTTATTTATTTATTATTTTTTATCAGAATAATTTATTTTTTAATAAAAAATTTATTATAATAATATTTATTATTATAAAATAGATTTGAGCATACTTCTAACTGTAATAAAAGATGTATATTACAAATATAAAAATTGTACATGAAAAAGAGGGTCAAGCCCAAAATAGGTATTTTACATGTTTCTTTATTTCAAGGAGAGTTTTTTCTAAGGAAAAAAACTGCTTCAGTCTTGTGGGTATCATTCAATACAGAGGGAAAAAATGGTCAAATGAGTACATTTTTTGACACAAGATCTCGACCTATTAGTCATACTTCATATTGATCTGATGTTATTATCTTCTTTATAAGAGAAGAAGAATAATAATTGTCTATTGTTTGTTCTATCGCAATCACTAATCAATGTCTCTTTCTCTCTTTCTTTCCTTCCCATTCCATATTTATTTTATTATTATTATTTATTTTTATTTTGGTAACTCTCATTTTTATTTATTATTTTTGTATTCATTATTTGATGGGCAACGTTTATTTATTTTAAAAAAAAAAATATTTAAATAATAATTGAAAATAAATCTATAACAAATAATTTGCATTTACTATACCACGGGTAACATTTATTAAAAAAAAAAAAAAAATAATAATAACACTGGCTAAAAAAAAAATTCAAATAAATAACACTGACTAAAAAAAATAGGCTGGTCCTGCCAATTTCTTAAAAAGTTTATTCTAAAAACATAATAAGTTGTATTTAAATAATAATAATTTTATTATTCTGTTATTTTGTTTTTAAAAATATTTTCTTTAAAATATTGTTCAATTTAAAATACAGAAACTAGGTATAATTATTTTATTTTTGTTTGTAAATAATTTTAATATATTTCCAGAAGAAATAGAAAATATAGAATCCCAGTCCCCAATCTCGAATTATTGGTGTAAACGTTGATCTTTTACCCAAATTTTAATTATTGAAATTAATTATATAAACAAGAATTTTAGGATTTTAGAAATTCAAGTGGATTTCTAAAATCCTAATTTTTGCAGTTGAAAATAGTTTTCTTGTTCTTTTTTTTTTCATTCGTTCGACGATGAATTTTGTTTTATAATTTGTTCCGAATTTAGATTTTTTTATTCGATTTTTAGGTTCTACATACCTTGAAAAAACGTAAAATATCAAATTTGAGAGGGGGTATTTTTTTCGTGACGATTGCAAAGGTTCATTATTAAAAATAATAAACCAAAACAAAAAGCAAGGGTTTATCTTTGAACTCGTCAACATTTTAAATATGAGACCACGTACGTCTCCACAATAAAGACCTCTTTGGTCCAATCGTACTAGTAGTTTTTACGGAGCAAACCGTAACATTATAAACTATTGTCGAGGGAAGGCTCGCAGCCGACGAAGAGGTTAAACTCTGAGGAAGCGTTGAGACCTTCCTATACCCAGATGTGGTCGATTATTATAATTATTCCTGGGAACAGACCACACCACGTCTAAACCCACCCCGCAATAGCCCGGGGATTGATGAGCTTGCTTATAACAATAGCTTCGCGTGTACCTCGATCAGCCGATCGTCACCTTCGAGCCTTCCCTCGACCCTAAGTTTATAATGTTAGGGTTTGCTCCGTAACATAATCATAGCCTTCTCACCATCATGTTCACGTTTATTTTTCATATTCTCGTCCAATCTTTTTCAATACTCATTCAAAATGCTATGGTTGAGACTTCTCGAGTTTGTTTTTGACCACTCACATTAGGTAAACTGTAAAAATAATGCACAGACACACAAGGTCGAACACGGGGGGGGCTCCATGGGGTCCAGCCCCCCCCCGAAATTTCAATCGTTTTTTTTTTTTAAAAAAAAGAAAATATGAAAATACCCTACTTTGCAATCTACCTATAATATTAAAAACAACAACTACAATAACAACATTAAAAACAACAACAACAAAATATACAAGACCTACAACAGCAGCAACAACAATGACAAAAACAGAATCAGCAACAACAATGATGATAATAACAACAACAGCAACAACTTCAACATCATCAATAACAACAGCAACAGCAGCACCACCACCAACTACAACGACAATAACAGCAACAACATAAACAACAACTTCAACAACAGCAGCAACAACAATAACATAAACAACAACATTCATGTGTTAGTCCTGGCTTGGCTGTCAATGCTTCGGCCCCCCCCCCCGCCAAAAAAAAACCTACAGGCACACATTTTAGACTCTTTTTTTCTTTACCTTAATATTCTTATGATAAAATCACTTCGTGACACTACGAGTATATCACGACATTAGTCGAATCATTTCATTTCGTATATAGCACTGTACTCAAAATCACTTCGTGATACTACGAGTACATCACGACATTAGTCGAATCATTTCATTTCGTATATAACACTGTACTCAAAATCACTTCGTTTATGTTTT
>CM022876.1:3824542-3835277 GCA_012654025.1 Pachypsylla venusta | reverse complement strand
AAAAAATAAGCTTAAAATTCAAGAAGGCAAACTATTAAAGTCAAAATGGCGGACCGTTCCGCAACTTTCCCGCTTCGGGATTTTTTATAATATTGATGAGGAGGATCTAATCTAAGATTTTCAGAAAAAAAATATAACTATAATATCATTTAATATTTTTTCATCTAAAACTCCAGGACTACTAGCTCTAATATTAAACACGCGTTTAACTGGTTGCTATTTCTAATAGAAACCAGTTTAACTCTGGTCATTTCTGGTAATATTAAGCACATGGCAACCAGTTTAACTCTGGTCATTTCTGGTAATATTAAGCACATGGCAACCAGTTTAACTCTGGTCATATTAAGCACATGGCAACCAGTTTAACTCTGGTCATTTCTGGTAATATTAAGCACATGGCAACCAGTTTAACTCTGGTCATCCGCGCTGCGCCACCGTACTAGAGCCTCCTCTGTTTCACAAACTGAGTTCACAACAAAACATATTCAAAACAAACGATGAATCCGTAATACATGTTTAGTCAAGGAACCATTTGTTGAAAATGATTTGTCACATTGGTTACAGTTAAATCGGACACCTTCATGTGACAACATATGTCTAGACAAATTATCTTTAAAAGAAAAAGTTTTATCACATTGATTACAATTGTATCTGACACCTTCGTGCGTTACCATATGTTTAGACATACTATGTTTAAATGAAAATGATTTATCACATTGATTACACTTAAATCGGACACCTTCATGTGATAAACTATGTTTAGACAAATTATCTTTACTGGAAAAAGTTCTATCACATTGATTACAATTGAATCGGATACCTCTATGTTGGGTTAGTATATGCTTAGACAAATTGGTTTTAAATGAAAAATATTTATCACATTGATTGCATTTAAATCGGACACCTTCATGCGTTCGTATATGTTTGGATAAATTATCGCCGCTAGAATAATATTTATCACATTGATTACACTTAAACTGGACCCTTTTATGTGATAACATATGCTTGGACAAAATACTTTCATCTGAAAAATATTTATCACAATGATTACATTTATATCGGACACTTTCATGTGATAGCATGTGCTTGGACAAATTATCGTTGCTAGAATAAGATTTATCACATTGATTACACTTAAATCGGACACCTACATGTGATAATATATGTTTAGACAAATTACTACTTTCTAAAAAGGATTTAGCACATTGATTACACTTAAATCGGGCGCCTTCATGTGACAGCATATGCATAGACAAATTATATTTATCTGAAAAAGATTTATCACATTGATTACACTTAAATCGGAAGCCTTCATGTGATAGCATATGCTTAGACAAATTATATTTATCTGAAAAAGATCCATCACATTGATTACACATAAATTTGACACTCTCGTATGTTAGCATATGCTTAGACAAATTAGTGCTATCTAAAAAGGATTTATCACATTTATTACACTTAAATTGGACACTCTCATGTGTTAGCATATGCTTAGACAAATTAGTGCTGTCTAAAAAGAATTTATCACATTTATTACACTTAAATTGGACACTCTGATGTGAAAGCATATGTTCAGACAAATTACTCCTTTCTAAAAAGGATTTATCACATTGATTACACTTAAATTGGACACCTTCATGTGTTAGCATATGACTAGACAAATTACTTTTCGCCGTAAAAAGTTTATCACATTGATTACAACTGAATCGGGTACCTATATGGGTTAATAAATGAACTGACAACGATTGTTTACGTGAAAAAGTTTTATGACATTGATCACAATTGAATCTAATACCTTCATGCGATAACATGTGTTTATACAGATTACTTTTATCAGAAAAAGATCTATCACACTGATTACAGTAGACTCGACTTCCTTTATGTGTTGATAAATGAACTAACAACGATTGTTTTCGCGAAAAAGATTTCTTACATTTATCACAATTAAATCGAGTACCTTTATGTGTTAATAAATGAATTGATAACGATTGTTTACGGGCAAAAAATTTATCACATTGATTGCAATAGAATCGGACACCATCATGTGATAACATATGTTTAGACAAATTACTTTTATCTGAAAAAGATTTATCACATTGATTACATTTGAATCGGATGCCTTCATGTGATATTAAATGTCTTGCCAAAGAATGCTTACGGAAAAAAGATTTGTCACAATAGTTACACTTCAATTGAATACCTTTATGTGATAGCATATGATTATTCAAATTACATTTATAGGTAAAAGATTTATCGCACTGATTACATTTGAATCTGAGAACCCTGTGTGATAATCTGTGTTTTGTCAAATCAACTTTGTCCAAGAAGCCATCATCACATTTGTTACATTTAAATCTAATAATTTTCTTGGCTGAAGTAGCTCTCTTATCTTTTACAATATGTTGTATTTCCTGATATATTGCTAAATCTGGTTCGATCTTTATGTTTTCATACATCGGGGAATCAGATAAGCCGTCAGACTGTACAGGTTCATGGTTAGAAGTACGTTGTATCATTTCATTGTCGGACAATGGTTGGCCAATTTCGCCCAACTCTGGTTTCATACATATGCTTTCAGTTTGTGTCGTATCAATTTCGGACACGGTTTGGTCAAATTCTTCCAACTCCGTTTTGATATATATGGTTTCTGTTTGTGTTATATCATTTGCGCACACAGGTTGGTCGAAATCTTCTGGCTCAGTTTTTATATCAATGTTTTCCGTTTCAATAATTGTGTCAAGAGAATCCTCCATCATGAATTCCTAAGAGTGGACTTTTCTGAAAAGGATTAAGTAAAATGAAAACATTGTTATAAAGTTTTTTTTGTGGGAATTACAAGGTATTTATAACAATCCAATATCACCAATTTATACTTACCAATTACCTCATAATGCTACCACTTGCCGCTATAAGTATAGCTACTCCATCTTCTTTAGGAAGCTAGGATGCTTCTAAACCTAACCAGAACAAGTAGAAAAATAAAAAAACACCTCTTTCATTTTTTTGACCTGACCATCATTCGAATCCGGTAACCGAGTGTGATGTACACTCAGCCGAAGTGACGTGAAAATTATGAAGTAAAATAATGACAGCTTCAATTATTCACTGTACAAATTTATCGATAGTGGATTTTTTTGTGCGGGACATCATTGGGCTTTATTGTTTTCAATATGCAACGGGTTAAGCATGTAACATTAGAATTATATACCTCGCAGGCCCAGAAATCTAAATAAACACATTGTTCGTATGATTTAATTGCCTACTTTCCGATACTTAAATAATAAATGTTAGTTATGTATGTATCTCGTGGACGCAGTAATCTGAACAAAGAACAAATATCAGTTCCAGCCAAGGGATATCAAAACCTTATCCGGTTCTACGCACCAGGACGACCTGGAACGCATATTATCACAGTTCCAGCCAAGGGTTTGATGGTCCTTGGTCATCAAACACTTTTGATGACTGTAGATCAATGACACTTTTGGTCCGGAGGTCGTTAGTTCGAATCCCGTCTGGAGCAAAATTTTTCTCATCAAATTTTCTCGTTTTTGGAATGACATGGCTTTAAAAGGAATGCTCTGAAGAAATGCGAAAGCGGTTCCGGGGCATAAATTAAAAAAAAAAAAAAAATGGCACTCTGTTAATATGGAACCAAATCAGCTACTCAGTGAATATAATAAATGTCCAGCTTGAATCAAAATGATACAGGCGTTCAAGAGATATCGTAGAATTAACAGACAAAAAGTCGTTTAGAGAATAATAGTAAAGTTGACTCAATGAATAGTTCACTTTCTGATAATTAAATTATAATGATAAGGTAAGTATCTTGAGAGATCAGAAATCTAAACAAATACCACGAATAATTTTTGATAAGAGTAAAATTCTTGATAACTTGTAAATGATAAGGCAAGGAGCAAAACATTAAATTTGAAAATAGAAAAGCTCTCTTACCTCAATGAACATTAAAAATTAAAATCAATAATTCTTTGAAGTAGAAATGGAATTTATGGAATCCAAATAATAGGTATTAAACTAATCTATTAACTTGAAAATTAAAAATTTAACAACGAAAGGACAAAAGCGAAAAACAGAGGGTGACGACAGTGTTGCCGATAGGATGAAATTGAAATTACCCGATTTAAAAAAATTACCCGATTTTTTTTAAAAAAATAAATTACCCGTTTTACTTTATTTTTAAATGAATATAAAATAGTGTAGCTTGCACTGATATCTATAATAATAAAACACAATGTAACGATAGATGTGTGTATCACTAATTGTTTAGCCAAAACGGTAAGAGACAGAATGTCTTCGAATCCAACGCCATCCTCCCTCTTCGACACNAAAAAAAAAAAAAAAAAAAAAAAAAAAATGACCTCTAAAATTAATTAAGGAAGTATAAAATGTGTATCTCTTTAGATAGGTATAACTTGTTTTAGAAAGAAAACTTAACTCCTGATTTCCCGACGTTGTGACATCCCCTGACATTATCCCTCGGTGATTTTTTTGTAAGGATATCTCAACCAATATGTCGACAAATAAAAACCAAGGACCCTGGACGATTTGAAAGAAGCCATTACTGAAGAATCAATCGCATCTCTCGGGACATGTTGGAGAAACTTCCATGAAAGATTGAATAATAATTGCATTGCATCTGTAACCGCCCCGGCAGCTGTAATCCTAAGGTAAATCACTTTGTGGACTAGTCTCTATAAATACCGTTCTCTATAAATCTCTATAGAACCGTTCACTTTCAACTGCCACGAGAGTTGGTAGAATTTGTCCCAAGAAACCTTATTCCCTCCTTTCCTCTGATGTCTATATTCTCTTCTTGGATAGACCATTGGGTTTCTAACTAAATATTGGGTGTCTCTGGTAACAAATCCAATGGTCGCCACATGCTTGATGTAATCTTCAAAATTTAAACATAAAATAAAAATCCCCATTCTTGTGAACAATTTGAGACAAATAAAAAATCTGTATCTTGAAAAATAACCTAGCTATAATTTGAGATCCAACTAATTCTGTTGAATGACCATGTACATTGAACTGTAAGGCTAAGGTCTGGAGGGGGTATTTACACGACATCCTTGGTGGAACACCCCTCCAGGACCAGCGAGACATCTGTTGAGAGAATTTTCCCAAATATTCCACACTGTACATTGAACTGTTGGGCTATGGTCAGGAGGGGGTATTTACACGACATCCTCGGTGGAACGCCCCTCCAGGACCATCGAGACATCTGTTGAGAGAATTTTCCCAAATATTCCACACTGTACATTGAACTGTTGGGCTATGGTCAGGGGGGGGTATTTACACGACATCCTCGGTGGAACGCCCCTCGAGGACCAGCAAGACATCTGATGAGAGAATTTTCCCAAATATTGCACACATCCAACAGTAACTTTTACAATGTAAAAAAAAAAATGTGGTATTGCACAGTAATTAATATAGAACTTATATTGTTGACTTCAAAAAATAAATCGATATAATATGCTATGCATTCTCTATGTTTTTAATAATATCGATATATCGTTGTCATCCATATTCAGTAGACTGAATGCATTCACAAAAAGATAGCTAACGACACAATTATAATGTATACTAGCTGTTTTCCCGTGCTTCGCTACGGATACGAAATTCAACAACAATTTTGAGATTGCGAAATTAAATATCTTCTCAATTTTAAATTTTTGGTGGAATCGACCACGAGGGTGAGCATGGCTCCTATTTAGAAAATTCAATATTTTACTCAAGGATATTACTACGGAACATATTATTCATATTCAGCTTTCTCCCTCATCCCGATGTGGTACTTCTCAATTTCGATTTTTTGTCAGTGAAAACCGGCCATAAATTGGGGAGACAAATTTTTCATGGGGTCCCTATATATTATTTCGGGGGGTCCATCCTCGGTCATTTTTCGTTATGTCCTTCAGTTTGCCCAGAAAATAATAAACCCGCTAAAAAAGCAACATTTTTGGCGGTAACTTGCTTTTACTTGAACTTTTGATTTTTTCCCTAGTACGCACCTACATACTAACAGGTATCTGTGTGCCAAATTTCAAGTTTCTAGCTATCGAGGAGCTACGTTAATTATCAATAAATCAGTATACTAACTGGGCTTTGTGTTTTATAAGCATAGATAAGATTGATCACAGTTGTATTAGATGCCTCCATGAGTAAGCATATGTCTAGAAAACTGACTTTTATTGGAAAATGATCCATCACATTGATTACACTTAAATATATTGGCTTTATGTACTATCATATGAACAGACAGAGAACATTTTTGAGAAAACGATTTATCACATTGATTACACTGGAATCGAATGCCATCATGTGTAAACATATGTTTAGACAAAGAAGTTTTAACAGAAAATGATTTATCACATTGATTACACTTAAACCTAATACCTTTATGTGATAACATATGTTTATATAAATTACTTTTATCTGAAAAGGATCTATCACATTGATTACATTTGAATCTAATACCTTCATGTGTTAACAAATGTCTCGATAGATTACAATTATGTAGAAAAGATTTATCACATTGATTACATTTAAATAGAGCATTTCCATGTGTTCGCATATGATTCGTCAAATTACCTTTTGAAGTAAAACATTTATCACATTGATTACATTTGAATTGAATAGATTTATGTTTAAGCATATGTTTAGATAAATTATCTTTAAGAGAAAAAGATTTATCACATTGATTACACTTTAATTGGACACCTTCATGTGTTAACATATGACTAGACAAACTTTCATTGCGTGAAAATGATTTTTCACATTGATCACACTTGAATCGTACACCATGTGTTACCATATGATTCGATAAAGAACTTTTAAGAGAATAAGATTTGTCACATTTTCTGATTTAATAGAAGTGTCAACTGAATTCTCCATCGTGAAAAGTATTTGTAAACTTTTGAATTGTATACTAAATTTTCTGAAAAGTAGGAAGGAAAACAACGGACAACTTTTATATTTGGAAAAAAAACACGGAGGTTTAATGTTTTCAGATGTTTCCCAATATAGTACACTGAGGACTGGAGTCAATGTTCTAACGAGATTTACCACAAATACCTTTCATAAGGGTCATAAGCGATTTTATAAGCGTGATGACGTAAAATTTGTGCCAGGGCGGATGACAGAATTTTTGACAGATTTTTTATTTACGTAGGTATTTCTATTTAGTCTCAGGATTGGGACCGTGCCCCCTCTCAATATGATAAAAGACACGGCGGATCACCATTCATTTGATTTTTATAAACATTTTAACGTGATTAGGTATAATGAAATTTGAGAAATACCGCCCGCTTAAAAAAACTTGGGGACACGTGCCCTCCCAAGAAGTTTTACCTTTAAATTTCTATATAATGCTACAACTTGTCTCTATTACCATAGCTACCGAATTGTCCTCAAAGAGGCTGAGTTACCCCCAAACACAAACAGACTAAGTAGGAAATTTGAAAAACCTTTGTCAAATTGTCTACTCATCCAGGAATCGAACTGGGAACCTCCTTGGTGCAAGCCGAGTGTAACGCACTCAGTAGTTGACTTCTCAGTGGCTTAATAAAAGTGAATACTTACATGGTTAGTAGAATTTACTTTCTGATTTATAAATTATTGCGTTTTATAAGTATAGATAATGTAAAGGTATGCATCTGGTTGGCACAGTAATCTAAATAAGACGAAGAAAAATAGAAAATTATCTGTGTACAAATATTAATTGATCTTTCTTGTGTTTTCCACAATAAGTATGTGTATTACTATTATCTAAATTTAATTTCTCCAAAAAATTGTAGATAAGGATCTTGTAAATTCGTATAACAAAACAAAAACACTGTTGAAAAAGACATTGATATTTGGGTCCGGAATCGGGGAGGAGTGTCCGGCAACAAAAACCTTTTTTTTAAAACTCGCTTTATTATTGGCTGTCATGGTTTCATGTTGGACGGTAGTATATATGCAATAAAGGCATGGGCGTATAAACGTTTCCTAACCTCTCTAATTGGGTTAAAATATTCAAAGTGTTGCCAGACACTCCTCCCCGGCTCAGAAACATTTGATATTTGGAGTTTCTGCGGCATATGACAGAGAATCATGGACAAGAAAAATCCCTTTTTCCCAAATCCCACCACTTTTAATCCCATTATATCCTTAATATTTTCCCCTTATTATCCTCTTTCTTATTACTACTTATAATAATAATAATATATGTATAAAACGCAAAGCCCAACTGGTATACTGACTGACTGATAATCAACGTAGCTCCACGATGGCTAAACGTAGAGACTTGAAACTTGGCCACGCAGGTTCCTTTTTAGTATGTAGGTGCGTAATAAGAAAGGAAAAAAATTAAAGTTCAAGTGGGAGCAATTTGCCGCCAAAAATGACGCTTTTTAGCGTGTTTCTTTGCAATTTTTTTCTAGGCAAACTAAAGGAGGGAAAGAAAAGTTACCGAGAATGGACCCCCCCCCAAAATAGTATATATAAGGACCCCATGAAAAATTAAAAAATGAAATTTTCCGATTTCTGCCCGATTTAGGGCCGGTTTTCATCATTGAAAGATCGGAATTGAGAAGTACCACTTCGGGATGAGCGAGAAAACTGAAATTTAATACGAATGTGTTCCGCAGTAGAAAAAGTAATATCCTTGAGTAAAATATTGAATTTTCTAAAAAGGAGCTGTGCTCTTCCTCGGGGTCAGATCCACCAAAGATCCTATCTTGAGAAGATCTAATTTCGCAATCTCGAAATTATTGTTGAATTTCATAACCGTAGCGAAGCACCGGCAAACAGATAGTCACTTTCAAAAAGTTAAAAATAAAAATATAATTTCTTTAATATTTTTCACCTTTTTAAATTACTTTCAAGAAGTGTCGTGCTAATATTTAAAGGTCCTTTTCAGGGATGTACAAATGTTTTTTCATTTTTCATCAGAGTTTTTTCTTAAGGTAGAGCACATTAAGTTTTATCACAACATTCACATTATTCACAAATCAAAATCAATATTGAACATTACAGGGGGAAACAATTAAATAATATATGTATTAAAATAAAAAACAATTAAAATAAACAGGTCATAGGAGCCGTGCTCACTCTGGGGGTCAGTTCCACCAAAAATCCATAATTGAGAAGTACAACTTCGGGATGAGCGACAAAGTTCTACTTGTTCCACAGTACAAAAAGTAATATCCTTGAGTAAATTATTGCATTTTACAAATAGGAGGCGTGCTCACTCTGGGGGTCGGTTCCACCAAAAATTCAAATTTGAGAATCTTTCATGCCGCAATCTCGAAATTAGCGAACAGGTCGTTACTTAATAAATTATAGGTTGGTGACGTATTGTTGAACGCTCTGACTGATAAACAGTAGAGCGTTGGTTCAACCCCAGTTAAGCCATGGAAATTTATCCTCATGAATTTAGAAATATTTAGTACTATTTGAAGACATGGAAGGGGCCGGGATTATCAACCTCTAGTGTGGCATCCTCAAAGTAGCTTATGCCACTGAAACCTAGCACCACCAGCACTTTCTGTGATGGTTATTCTCGCCTTTAGAATGCTTGTTTATATTTAGTCTTCTAATTCCCCTGGTTCTAATTCAGAAGAAGTGTCCATTCGTTCATTTTTTTTCTCAACTGCTGTTGTCGAAGCTGCTTCTCTGGATTCAATTTGATTGTCCAATGATTTTTGAAGTTGACTATTAGTTGCACTTATTTGATCTGAAGAGAATGGTGTTTGGTTTGTACTATTAGATTTTGACGATTGAGAATTTTCTAAGTTGACTGTAAAGAAAGAGAAAAAAACATGAAATTCGAAAGACTAACAAAATGAAAATTCGGAGAATCAGTTTAAGTGTATGCAATGTGTAGACCTGTTTTTTTTTTTTAACTCATTTAAAATAGTTAGTGTTAATAATCCAGGGGCGGATCTAGGGTAAAATTTTAGGGGCGGGGGGACTAAGGACATACATTTTCAACTAAACTCGGCCGTGATATATGTTGTAATGTAGCGAAAAATGGATTGAAAATTTGATATTCATACGATTAGAGTTCAGAATATTACGAAGCACAACTCTTACTTGAGGTAGTATTCACATGAGAAAATAATGTAGGTATGAGGTAGGTTCAGCTTTCAACAATTTGTTTCACCTATTGCAAGAACTTTTGAGGAGAGAGAGAAACTCTCCCCCAGTTCCCCAAACGTGGATCCGCCCCTGAAATAATCGAACTCCTGAGGAATTTCTATGAGTGTTTTTTTTACGAACAAAAGCCATCAAATTTGAAGCATATCAGAATGAAAATAGCATTCGAAGAATCAATGTAAGTGTATGCAATGTGTTTTTTTTTTTTTNTTTTTTTTTTTTTTTTTTATTATTATATTTTTTAGTGGAACTTCTGGTAAAATATTTCAAGTTCAAATCAAATTGTAGAAAAATTTAAATTTTATCGATTTCCCAAAAGTGAACTTTTTTTTACAGTGGACTAAATAAAATTCTCATTTCACTTTTTTAAATGAAAATTTTGATAATTCAATATTTTTTATCTAAATTAAAAAATGGTGGTGGGTGGGGGGTGTTTGCATTCCTTTGCCTTGAATATAAGTTTAAGAGAAATGCGAAATAAATCATATAAAATAAGAGAACTCAGTTCAATAAAAAAAAACAGTAAAATTTATTCATCTGTTCACTCCATAGCGCCGAGTCGAATCCCCCCCCC
>CM022876.1:3811834-3824527 GCA_012654025.1 Pachypsylla venusta | reverse complement strand
AAAAAAACCCACAACTGCATTATCCAGTCGACCATGGAAACATCCACACAGTGAACAATTCGATTCGGCTTTCTTTGATACAACCCGACCTGTTTGGGGTTCGATGCTGCACGATTAATTTCGGCTTTCGCCACGATTACAAGGTCCCACTCATTCGGCTTTGTCGATCAGCATAAATGTGGACGCGACTTGACACTTTCTCCTCTACTCGTTATGGTTTGAGTGTCAATTAACTGGTTAGAATATAAATTTTGTTTTTTGTAGACTTGTTCAAATTATCTCATTAAAGTCACGAAAGGAAAATGAACCAAAATGTGTTTTCAAGTGCCTATTGCCATCTCATTATCATCTGAAAGTTGCTTGGAATACATCATCATGTATATTTTATTTTTCATTTTTCAGTCTGTCTGTTTATTTTTCATTTTTCCGTTTTGGAATCAATCTTGTAAGTATGTGGCAATTCAATACTGGAACTGGTGTATTATGATCGGGCGTAAATTGTTGATGTTTCCCACAAACTGATCTTGAAAAATAGGAATGTAAAATATATTTGTGCAAAAATAGGAATGTAAAATATATTTGTACAAAAAAATAGGAATGTAAAATATATTTGTACAAAAAAATAGGAATGTAAAATATATTTGTACAAAAAAATAGGAATGTAAAATATATTTTTACAAAAACAAGAATGTAAAATATATTTTTACAAAAATAGGAATGTAAAATATATTTTTACAAAAATAGAACAGTATAATATTGCTTCCCTATCCGCTTTGAATTGTATCAAAATTGGGCATCGTATGTTATTTGATGTGATCATCAATTTTGTTCCAGGTTTTGCAACATACGTTGAGGTGGGTTGCAAAACTAAGTTCGAAAAAAAGGATTACCAATGTATTCAACCTAGCTTGAAAGATGTGGTGTATGGTGACAATGAAAGAAGTGCACTTCCTGTTGCAGACTATGAGTCGATTCAAGTATTGAGAAGTGCTTTTACAAAAACAATAATTGAAATATTGAAAGGGTCCACATATGACACCGTTGAACCTCTGTTGCAGTACGTTATTTGAACAGAAATATACAATAAATATAGATTTTGGTTTATTATTTTCAATAATGAACCTATGGAATCGTCACGAAAAAAAAAANCACAAAAAAAAAAATCCCCCCCCTCAAAATTTGATATTATACGTTTCAACGTACTGCAAAAATCGAATCCAAATATCGAAGAAAAAAAATCTGTTTGTCCGCCGTCCGCCGCGCGCCGTGATGGGCACTTTTGCCACTTAGCGTTGACCGATTTGGATGAAATTTGGTATATTTTGGGCGCAATCTAATACACCCCTGGCGATTTTTGCCGCATTTTAGCGGTTTTCAGTATCGCTGTCTAAAAGGAGAATAGTAAGAGCTAGAGATTTGAAATTTTGTATGTATGTTATATTTGGGGTCTCAGCCAGCTCCAAAAATTTTGGGTTCAATCAAATATACCGCGGGCGCTTATTACCGCTTTAAAGCGGTTTTCATTAAATCTGTCTAAAAAGAGAATGGTAAGAGCCAGAGACTTCAAATTTGGTAGGTATGTCAAATTTAGGGTCTAATTACGCCCCAGATTTGGAGTCGTCACGAGAACCCCCCCTCAATTTTTAGTGTCACATTTTTTTTTTAATTTTAAACATCTTAATATATAATTTAGAAATTTGTTTGTCAAGCCAGCGCCTATGGCACGATGAATACACCTGTTCCCGTTAGATCACTGAAGTTAAGCAACGTCCAGCGAGGTTGTTCTTATGTGGGTGTCCACGTGGGCTCGCAGCTTCGTAATGCTGGCTATTTTTCCGGCTCAACCCGGGCTGGGTGAGGTCAATATGGGCGCCTGGTTTTCAAGTTTTCAGCGAATGGAGGGTAAAACCCAAGTCTTGAATGACCTATAGACGTTAAAGAAACGTTAAACCAAATAAAAATAAAATTGTATGTATGTACCTATATGGTAGGGGTTGCCTGTTTCAATACCACAGCCCATACGATAGCAGATAACGAAAAATTTATGGAAATGCCCACCCCCCACACACACACACAAATCATGGTCTACAACCCCAGGAAAATTATTAGAACTAAAATAGGTCAAGCCGTTTTCGAGTTATCTAATTTATTCAACAAAATCATAGGCCCCAATTTTTTCATAACGCGAAAAGGGAACACCAGCCATAACATATCAAAATATTACGTTTTTACAACAGACCGCTAAAAAGATAAAAATCATTTTAAAAAAAAACACAATATTGAGCACCTTGGGGGGCCAGGGCCTCCAAAAACTATACAGAAAATTATATTCAACACGAAATGACATCTAGTTTTTATGTGTCGCAATGGTTTGGTCACGTGAGCATCGTGCGTTCGTTGTCGAGGTGTTTTTAAAAAAAAGTGAATCCATTATAGCCACTCAGTTTGCACTCTACTGATCCAGTTCCTGATCGAAAAACAATTTTGAGTTGGCTTCACAACTTTAGGACCACATCATGATCTTTAGGCTATATGGGGCTACGGCCTATGTTCCCCGATCACGTGATCTCCTTACAGCATGACATTTCGTGGGCCCCTCGCTCGCCGGATTTGAGTCCCTGTGTCTTTAAACATTGCCCTAGGACCATTGAAGAGTTAACGGAGGCAATTTTGGAAGAAATCATCCAAACTGATGATGGTAGGCTGACGAGTCATGGAAAACTTCCGCGAAAGACTCCAAATGTGTATCTCTCGCCAAGGCCGTCATTTGGACATTATTTACAAAACATAGATGGCAAAAACTAGAATACACAAGCTTTCAGAATACAAAATAATTTTTCAAATATCTCAGCTTTCAGAATACAAAAAATGCACCTTCCGGGGGTCAAACCTGGATTGTAATATTACTAGTCGACTTACCCAGGCCCTTTTCTATTCCTAGAAGCAGTTAGAATTTTTAAAAAAACGTATAATATCAAATTTTGAGGGGGGGTATTTTTTTTTCGTGACGATTCCAAAGGTTCATTATTGAAAATAATAAACCAATAGGCATAGGATATATAGCCCCTTCATATAGCCCCACTTAACACAAACTCATTTATATCTATAAATGAGTTTTCAAGTGGGATACCATATGTCTTTATTTTATTTTCAATATTGTATTTAATGGTTTTCCCTATTATATCCTACTAGCTGTTTTCCGTGCTTCGCTACGGTTACAAAATTCAACATCAATTTCGAGATGGCGAAATTAAATCTTCTAAATTTTAGATTTTTGGTGGAACCGACCCCCAGAGTGAACACGGCTCCTATTTAGAAAATTCAATATTTTACTCAAAGATATTACTTTTTGCACTGCGGAACACCTTCGTATAAAATTTCAGCTTTCTCGCTCATCCCGAAGTGATACTTCTTAACTATGGGTTTTTGGTGGAACCGACCCCCAGAGTGAGCACCGCTCCTAGTTAGAAAATTCAATATTTTATTCAAGGATATGACTTTTTGTACTTCGGAACACCTTTGTATCAAATTTCAGCTTTCTCGCTCATCCCGAAGTGGTACTTCTCAATTCCGATTTTTTGGTGGTGAAAACCGTCCATAAATCGGGGAGAAACCGGAAATTTTCAAATTTTATATTTTTTATGGGGTCCTTATATACTATTTTGGGGAGGTCTATTCTCGGTCATTTTTCGTTATCTCTTTTAGTTTGCTCAGAAAAAAAATGCAAAAAGACCCGCTAAATAGAGTCATTTTTGGCGATAACTTGCTCCCACTTGAATTTTTTTTTCCTTTCTTATTACGCGCCTACATAATAAAAGGGACCTGTGTGCCAAATTTCAAGTCTCTACGTTTAGCCATCGTGGAGCTACGTTGATTATCAGTCAGTCAGTAAGTCAGTCAGCACGTCAGTCAGTATACCAAGTGGGCTTTGCGTTTTATAAGTATAGATTTAATTGTTATACCCAGGGGCGGATCCAGGGTAAAACTTTAGGGTGGGGGGGGAACTAAGGAAATAAAATGAATTTATTGGCAATAATGTGTCATTAAAGGATGATGTTTTTCTTAAACAGCAATTAAGAATATTATATATTAAAATATATAATTATATTTTATATATATTTATATGCAATTATACATTAAAATCGAAGCGATGCCTGCCCATTTTAGAAAAAGAAGTGATCTTCCGAAGTTACCTCAATATCATAATTGATATTTAGAAGTTTCACCTATTGCAAGAACTTTTTTTTGTGGGGGGGGGCTCTCCCACAGTTCCCTAGTGGATCCGCCCCTGGCTATATCCTTACGATTGTTTTATTTTCAGATTTTTCTATATATACAAAGCTAATATAAATAAGACAAAACCTGTGCCTTTAGAAGAGTTGTTCCAACAGTTTGTACCTTACGTTTCATGGCAAGGCCCCTTAAACCAGTTCCCCCCCTGTGGATCCGCCCCTGGATATACCCTTACAATTGTTTTATTTTCAGTTTTTTCTATAAATACAAAGCTAATATAAATAAGAAAAAACCTGTGCCTTTAGAAGAGTTGTTCAATTAGTTTGTGCCTTACGTTTCATGGCAAGGCTCCTTAAACCAGTCCCCCCCCCTTCCGTAGATCCACACCTGGATATATCCTTACAATTGTTTTATTTTCAGATTTTTCTCTATATACAAAGGTAATATTTTGAATAAGAGAAACCCTTTGTCATTAGAAGAGTTGTTCCAAGAGTTTATACCTTACGTTTCATGGCAAGGCTCCTTAAACCAAGTATTGACTTTGATAACCAGAATGAATAGTTACTCTAAAAAATTTTCTAGTACGCGATACTTTTTCATTGCCACCGTATGGCCAAATATAGATCGGAACATTTTGAGTCGACTCAGGAATCTTGATTACATACCAGACTACTTCTATCATGGAGACATACTTCGTAAGTAACACAAATTAGGGATAAAGTGAGTCGACTCTCTTAGGTGAGTCACTTGACTCGACTCACAAATATGAGCCGACTCAGGAATCTTAATTACATACCGGACTACTTCTATCATGGAGACATATTTCGTAAGTAACACAAATTAGGGATGAAGTGAGCCGACTCACAAATATGAGCCGACTCAAGAATCTTGATTATATGCCGGACTATTTTTATAATGGAGACATACTTCGTAAGTAACACAAATTAGGGATAAAGTGAGTCGACTCACTTAGGCGGGTCGTCGACTCGACACACAACTATGAGCCGACTCGGGAATCTTGATTACATACCGGACTATTTCTATCATGGAGACATACTTCGTAAGTAACACTAATTAGGGATAACATTTTCGACTCACTTAGGTGAGCCGACTCAGGAATCTTGATTATTTGCTGGACTATTTCTATCATGGAGACATACTTCGTAAGTAACACAAAGGTTGACCCCGCCACACCATTGTTCCACCAGTTTCAGAACCGACTTCATCACCTCCGACACCGTGTTTAGGTACATTCCCCTTATAAGATTCAACTACGTCATCGGCATATCCCTGGTTATAGTATCCTAGTTTGATTAGCCTTATCAACAGCTCATTCATCATGAGATCCCAAAATAGCGGCGAAAGCAACCCCCCCCCCCCCCCCCNGCAACCCCCCCCCCCCAGGAGGCATCCTTTCCTGACGATAGTGCCCGTTGTTTCGCCAAACATGGATAATTGTATGTTCCTGGTTTTCAACCTGACTTCGATCCAGTTGCAGCAGATGTCATCTATACCATGTTTGTTAACTGCCAGGACCATTGTGTCAAAGGTAGTATTATCAAATGCTCCCTCGATGTCAAGAAAAGCTCCGAGAGCGACCTCCTTGTGTTTTATTGCGGCCTCGATATATGTTACCAAACGATGCAAGGCCGTGACATGACTTCCCCGTTTGATATGCATGCTGATTCTTACGTATAGGACTTTCTATAAGGAAGATTTCTCTGACATTTTTCTCAACTAGCTTTTCAGGGGTTTTGAGGACAAAGGACGATAGGGTTATTGGCCCATTCAATTTTGCCTACGCATATGATTTTCGCCCCGGTTTTGGAATAAAGATCACCTCCGCAGTCTTTCAGGTTATAGGTGCATAGCCCGTAGCTATGCGGGCCGGAAAGAGTTTGCAGAGAATTGGTCCCAGCAACTCCCTACCCTCTCGAAGGAGGACCGGAACCATCCGATATGGCCCAAAAAAGTTTCATTATAATAAATAGACACCTCCACTCACTACTGGAAGTGGATTGGCTGGTTCAACCTGCATTGTTCGTAAAAACAAAAACTGAATTTTCTAGACCCAGGATATGTTTAGTCTTAAAAATCTTTGAATAAAAAGTGTTAAAAAATATTAATTTTTAAATAAATTAAAACAAAACACTTACCAAAAACATTATTTATAATTATTTATTCGAAACTAGTTTCTTCATAAATAATTATAAATAGTGTTTTTGGTAAGTGTTTTGTTTTAATTTATTTAAAAGTTAAGATCTTTATTCTGTTCTAGGGGAACTAAAGAACCATGTACATAAGTACCCAATTTGATATTTTCTTGTTACAGCTGTGATGAGAATTCATTATTCTGTTCTAGGGGAACTAAAGAACCATGTACCTAAGTACCCAATTTGATATTTTCTTGTGATGAGAATTCATTATTCTGTTTTAGGGGAACTAAAGAACCATGTACCTAAGTACCCAATTTGATATTTTCTTGTGATGAGAATTCATTATTCTGTTCTAGGGGAACTAAAGAACCATGTACCAAGTACCCAATTTGATATTTTCTTGTTACAGCTGTGATGAGAATTCATTATTCTGTTCTAGGGGAACTAAAGAACCATGTATCTAAGTACCCATTTGATATTTTCTTGTTACAGCTGTGATGAGAATTTATTATGAAGATAGATTCGGATTTGTTATTGCTGATGTTGAGAATGGGAAGACGAAACCTGCTATCATATGGGAGAATGATCCTGAAGGTATGAAAAAGAAAATGTCAACAAAAAAAAAAAACTTTTGTAGCTAAAAAAACTTTTCCCCCTGTGTCTGATAAGTTTTCAATTAAGAAAAAAAAATCGCTCGAAAAAGTGGCCATAACAAAATGACCCCAATCAAAACCACATTCAATTGTCATTCAAGATCTACCACTGTGCCAAGTTTCAGTTCAATCGGACAATTAACCACAAACAAAGCCACATACATAAATAGTAAGCTAAATAAAAGCCTTTAATAACAGAATAAAATAATAAAACTGACTATGTTTTCACTTGACTAAATGTCAACTCAATTTGTAAATTTTATAATGTAACCTTTCAATTCTTTATCTTCTATACGTGTACAGGTGTACAAATGTGTAACTAAATTGTAAAATTTGCAGATAAAAATATTTAGTCAAGTGAAAACATAGTCAGTTTTATTATTTTATTTTGTTAATATGCTACTTGACATAGTATCCCGTTTTGAGAAGATTTTTAAAAACCTTTAATAAAATAAAGAATAATTTTCTATGCTTCTTCACACTGCACAGTGAAAGTGTCAGTGACAGTGCTCTCCGACGATGTACCGTAATCTTCACTGTGATTTGACATGAAAATATTTCCATTCTCTGAGCACGGAGAACTTGGGCGGGACAAACATCTTGTTGGAACACTATTTTTTACTAAATTACTTATTTGGGATCATGAAAACTTATTTCTAGGCATTTTTACCTACCATTTCGGTGCGGCCGCAAAGGTCCATTGTCATACGTTCCACCCTGTAATTCGTGAACGGTAGATCCTAGAGAGCTCTGGTTTTCTGTAATGAACTCTTTTTAACAAGACCTTTAAAACAAGGTGTCACTTGATATACCTTCTCATTTAAGATTTGGAAGAAAGTCGGTGCCCAGCCTAAATGGCTGGGCGAGGCCAAAAATTTTTTAGTCTAAAATTAATCCCCCTAAAATCTAAGGAATACGTGTTTGTGTTTTCTTATATTTTCTGCCATTCTCGAGATACGGGGGTGGGGTGAGACTTTATGGACACCCTGTATATATATATATATATTTCATGTCTGAACGTCCCTTTATCATCTCAAGATCATACGAGAAGACGATTAATATATTCTAAACCGAATTGAAGATAGTAATTCTTTAAATATCATTTGTTTTTTATATTTCAGATCAATCTAAGCCATACACCATGTTTAATGCAAAACTCAAATATATCCTTGTGAGAGATGGTCGGCAAACGCATCTCATCTTTGTCGGCAGGCCCTATTGCTCCTTCATAACGACGACGAGCAAAATGCGACTCTTGAATACCCATCGATTTTTAAAAAAAATGAATGAAAAAGGTGAAAAAGTGGCTTCACTTCAAATTAATTTGGCTCCAGAAAAATCCGAGGTGGGACAAATAATCTCATTTACGATTCCACTTTACGAAGAAAATAGATACGAAACTGTTCATCTGTCTTTATACATTGTATGGAATTGGGACAAATAATCTCATTTAAGATTCCACTTTACGTAGAAAATAGATACGAATTTGTTTATTTGTCTTCACGAGATTTAAGGAATGTCCCTAATGTGAGTATGCATTGAATGGAGTTGGTACAAATAATCTCATTTAAGATTCCACTTTACGATGAAAATAGTTATGAATATTTTTTGGATTTAAGAATTATTTTATTCTGAATTTAAGATTCGTACAGAATTTAACTGCAGATTTAATTGCATAAATATGAATGTCTTTTTTTTCTTCAGGTTAAATATTTTGAAAATCTTTGTGAAACAATGAATCTTGATGGAGGGAAATTAAAACATATATTCGCCACGGTCAGAGAAATGTTTATTGAGAAGAAGTTTCTAATAGAATATCGAATGTTAGTTGCAAATATAAAAGAATATCAGGAGAATCTTGTGCGTAGAGGACTATTTATACAAGTTGGCCAAACAATTCCAATATCAGAATATGCAGATGACAATCTAAATAAATCAGAGTCGATTAGACTGGGAAAGCAAAAGAGACGATTTTAATTTATGCAATTGAAATAGTAACTGTTGACAAAACAAATAAATGGTTGCGAAAAACCGTACTAGACTTTGTCTTCCTTATTCCAAAGGTTGGTCTTTCGGTTTTACGTTGTAAATACGCCCAAATTTTTACTAAATTTCAATGGGTAGTCCCCATTGCGCAAAAGCGTTATTGCAATTAGTTTTGGCAGATTTAGGCTGTGTCGACGTTACTCCTTGATGAAAAAAATATTTTAGTTTTAGTTAAGTAGAAATATAGTTTTACGTTAGTTAGGGAATTAATAGCAAAATTGTTATTTTTATAAAGGGTCCGCCCGTTGATGTAATAGATAAATAAATTAAATTAGGCAGTATTCGGCTGTTGACGTTGCTCATTGGTTAAAATATTATTTTAGTTAGATTGGGCAGCCTTTAGCTGTCGACATAACTCATTGTTTAAATTATTATTTTAATTAGATTAGGCAGTCTTTGGCTGTTGACGTTGCTCATTGATTAAAACGTTATTTTAATTATTCTCAGGTGAGTTAATATCCCAATTTTATCAAAATGAGACGACTTTTATATTTTAATATATGAGAGCCCCTGCCCAAGCCCAAAAACCTGAATTTCTCCAAAATACCTACCAAATTTTGTCCACTTTAATACTCGGACGACTGAGTACACCAAATTTGATCAAAATGAGACTTTTATAATTTTACAGTTTTGGGCCTCTGCTGGGCCCAAAAACCGAAATTTCTACAAAATACCAAAAATTATCCAATGAAATACTTAGGTGACTGAGAATACCAAATTTGATCAAAATTGAAGGACTTTTACATGTGTCCTTCTTTGGGACCCTGCTGGGGCCTCTAAACGGGCCCCGGTGATGTTACGCCTCCACGGATCAATGTATTTCGGTAAAATATCGCCATGATTAGCAGATTTAAATTTTATCAAAATTGGTTATGGTCTTTGGATTATAGAGATTTGACCCAAATATGACACCCTTGGCTTCTTGGTCCCGAATCCTGGGGAGCCCCTCTCTCCGAATATACAGTGATTAATAGTCAATAATCCCTATAGGCTGTAGACATTGTATGTTTTAGCTTGTTAGGGTCCCTAGCGGGCCCCCTGACAGAGATACACCCCCATCCCCCCAAGGGTCTATTTTTCAAAAATAAAATAGTGTCATTTTTACCTATTTTAAAATTCATCAAAATTGGTTATGTAGTTTGGATTTTAGAGATCTGTCCCAAAAAATGAAACGTTCTTGGTCCTGGGAGCCTCTAACTAAAAAACCCGTTATAATAAGTCCAATAATCCCTTTAAACTCCGTACATTAATTGTTTTGAATTTTGTGTGAATATACGGAACCGTTTTCTGCATTACTTGTTGTTGTTGTTGTAGTCGTATCTATTTTCTTTTCTCATTTTTTGGTCAGTTTTTTCTGAGGAACATTGCAAAACACTAGTTTACAAACTTTCCAAGTGTAAAGTTGGTATTACTTTAAGAGAATAGAGACAGAAGAAAATGTAATAATAAATTTAATTGTGGGATGACCAGCAACAAGAATAAACTTGACCCCAATAAAAGATATCACTACTTTCATTGGTCGATTTTTTTATTTTTTTTGGAAGAGTGGTTGGTCACGCAAAACACCTAGCCAAAAGGCTGATCAAGCTTGCGCAGATCTTAAGCCTTAGCTAGGAAACAGGCTACTTTCCAAGCACAAAAAACCCAGAAGAGGCTATGGAGGGGCCTACATAGCCCTAAAGAAGAATTTAGCTCACGAATATACGGTTCGAACTTGGCTTTTTTTCAATGATATTTTTTTTTTTTTTGTGAGATTACATTATCTAATTACCTTCGGTCTGTATTTGTCCACTATTTGCCAATGATACACCATCTTTACCAATGTCACCAGATTTCTCCTCATTTGTAATGCTATTATTAGCTTGTTTATTTTTCATTAATCCTGCAAATCGCATCCTCTTTCTTATATTCGTACACATTTTACTTGTAGTTACAATTTTTTGTACATTTTTACTTTCCAGCCATCTCTTTTGCCAACTTATTGAACTGCCTTCTTCTGCATCTCCATCCCCCTTCTGCTCTTCTCCCACTTTTTCATTCCCGTCGTCCATTATTACATTACTGTTAGATTCTTCTACTTTTTTAACTTCATCAAGAATGTTACTTGATACTGAGCCTGTAAAAAAAATAATCATATTGATAGTATAAATTTCAATAAAAAACTTTTTGTATCAACTGCAAAAAATATTGGTGAGTCACGAGCACTTTCGTCTGTTACGACATTATCAAGTAGACTGACTCTAATCTAATTTAATTTAAGCAGCCAACATTATGTAGGTACATACAGTGGTGTGTCCAAATCCACCATATTTGGACACCGCCCAGCCTAATATAGAAATATAATTTGTAATATAATAAGAAAATCTTAATTGTTAATTGTACCTTAATAAAATAAAAATAAATAAAATCATAATTATAGAACTCTCTCTCTCATCTATAGCTCCTGAGTTCAAATTAGATTAAGGTCAGTCTACTCGATAATGTCGTAACAGGCGAAAGCGCTCGTGACTCACCAATATATTTTGCAGTTGATACAATAAGTTTTTTATTATAATTTATATTTCATAATGACTGCAAACATCCTAAATACCATCTCTAAATTCATATTGATAGTACTAAATGCAAAAAATAATATGATTTAAAAATATAAAAAAACTAGTTGAGTACCTGAACTTCGTTTCGAGAAGATGAGAAAACCCATGTACTCCCCATTGAGTGGTAACAGGTTGTTAAGCTGTGCAGAACGTGTTGGGAGTAGTATTGGGTTAGGTTCNAAAAAAAAAAAAAAAAAAAAAAAAAAAAAAAAAAAAAAAAAAAATGCGTGATGAAGATTACTGTGTAACCTTGCGCAGACTTCGACACGCATTTTATTTTTGTTTAGAACCTAACCCAATACTACTCCCAACACGTCCTACCCAACAAACTTGGTGTTCAATTCTATTAAATTATAGATAAAAATCTATTCGCAGACCTACCGAATGTACATACAAAATTTCATTAAAATCGGTTAAGCCGTTTTGGAGATGTATGGTAACAAACACTGTGACACGAGAATTTTATATATTAGATAACAATATCCTGAGTTTTAGTAAAATTAACCGAAATTTTTTGTGCCCAAAATGAATCCCCCCAAAAATGAGATAGTGTTCATATCGTTCTATCATAGCTCTGGTCTGATGATGACAATCTGAGTACTGTTGAAAATAACTTCTTGTTAAGTTGTGATAGTGTTCACATCGTTCTATCATAGCTCTGGTCTGATAATGACAATCTGAGTTCTGTTGAAAGTGACTTCTTGTCAAGTTGGGATAGTGTTTACATCGTTCTATCATAGCTCTGGTCTGATGATGACAATCTGAGTACTGTTGAAAGTGACTTCTTGTCAAGTTGTGATAGTGTTCACATCGTTTTATCATAGCTCTGGTCTGATGATGACAATCTGAGTACTGTTGAAAGTGACTTCTTGTCAAGTTGGGATAGTGTTCACATCGTTTTATCATAGCTCTGGTCTGATGATGACAATCTGAGTACTGTTGAAAGTGACTTCTTGTCAAGTTGGGATAGTGTTCACATCGTTTTATCATAGCTCTGGTCTGATGATGACA
>CM022876.1:3784263-3811161 GCA_012654025.1 Pachypsylla venusta | reverse complement strand
AAATTAAAAAAAAAAAAAAAAAAAAAAAATCATGGTTAGATTGAACGCATCTACGCATTACACGGGATTTGGGACCACTGCTTAACCGTAAGTTCTAGGTGACTGAAATTAATCGATTTTGATGTATAAAAATACATCAAATATCACATTTTTTCGACTTAAATATACAATTAGATTTTTGAGTCTCAGACAACTATTTTTACATGTATAATTTCATATGGCGCACAATAAAGTTTGAGCCTGTATGGGGTATAGGTACACATTTTTTTCGATCGAATTAGGGGGGGGGGAAGGGTCGTGGCACAGAAAAGGCTATTATTGTTGTTGTAGTAGCGGTGTTTTTCTCGAAAGCAACCGTCCTTTTGATTTACAGATTCATAATTTTTTTAAAAAATGATAGAAATAGGTTGATATGAGGTAACCGAAAAGCTTTTGATGGCCCTTGATTGGAAGTATGATGGTATGCGTTCCAGGTCGTCCTGGTGCGTAAAATCCGCCAAAATATGAGGACAACACAAAATGTTGGACACTGCTGAGTATAGGGTACCACACAAAAAAAAAAACTTCTTACTACAGATGTGAGTTATGAATCGTTTGACTGATTAGATCATTAATGAATCACTCAGTAATATAATCTAATCATTATTATGACTCACTCAATGAATCATAATCAAATGGATCTAGATCTAGCTCATATAATCACACTCAATTGAATGACAAAACAACAAATAAGGAATAACTTTGAAGTAGCCAATAGTATCATTCCATAATCAACACACGAAGAGACCACACATACCTGTCTCTTTCTATTTCACTTGCCTACAGCTACTCTCTCTCTTTAAGGAATAACCTTGAAGTAGCCAATAGGATCATTCCATAATCAACACACGAAGAGACCACACATACCTGTCTCTTTCTATTTCACTTGCCTACAGCTGCTCTCTCTCTATATAAGGAATAACCTTGAAGTAGCCAATAGGATCATTCCATAATCAACACACGAAGGGACCACACATACCTGTCTCTTTCTATTTCAATTACCTACAGCTGCTCTCTCTCACTCTGCATTTTATTTTATTTCTCTCTCCCTGTTCTCTGTAGTAAAATGAATATGTTTCCATTTCAATCGTATTGTGATTGTGATCATGAGTCAATGACTCAGCAAAACTGATTTGGCTCATTTGAGTTAATCAATCACTCATGACACATCTCTACTTCTTACAGAGATGTTCAGCGTACGGATTCATCCGTATTTATACGGAAATTCTGACCTGTGTACGGCACACGGATAGAAGTCTAATCCATACGCGAAATGTACGAAAATATAAGGCATCTGGCTGGCAACACTGAAATACGGTTACATTTTTTTTTTTTTTTTTTCAGTGGTGGCAGGCTTATTTTCCAGGACGCCAGGTATCGTTGCTGATTCTTGTAATTAACCTCGCTCTAGGTGTGTCCTATGCGCCACAGAGCCGCAAAATAAGTTGGGTAAGTCTTGTGAGTCGTAGAACTCGGGAGCCATTCGCTGATTGTTTCAGATTTCTATTTCTGGCGGTTAGGGTTTGAGAATTGAAAAAAAAAAAAAAAAAATTAGTATTGGTTTTTTTAGCGCGCATGTACAGAAACGGATTTTCGTCAGACATATTTACAATATTAGTGAGTTTACGCGTAACTACGAAAAAAAATACTTAGCCAAAGAGACGTTTTTCGATAACGATTTTTTTTCGTGATTACGCCTATACTCACTAATATTTCGTGGAAATCACTAATATTTCGTGGAAGCAAAAAACTGTCTAATATAACACTTATAACAACTTTTTAAATAGCTGGGTTATGCCATTTGTAGTATTTTTTAGGCATGTACGGAAATGTCATCAAAAATATGGAAATTTTTACTGTTGGGTACGAAATTGCTCACTTGAGTTCCGAACATCACTGACTTCTTACCTTGTTCTGGTTCGCTATCTGACTCTACAATCTGAATTACATCCAAAGGTTTCTTCATTTTCTTTACATCTTCCACTACTAATATATCATCTACATCTTCTCTTTTGGATTTCTTCTTTTTCTTTTCTTTTTTCTTTTTCTCTTTCTCTTCAGATTTCTTTTTAACATCAATATTATCCTCTTCCACTTTATTGTCATTATTATTTTTTTTAATATCTTTATTAGTTGTGATTGTTGATTTCGTAGTCGTAACTATTTTCTTTTCTAATTTCTCATTTTTATTTATATTATTAGTACTATTCAACTTATTTATTTTTTTATCCTAGAAAGAAAACCATCAAAATAAGTAATTAATGAAACATAAAAAAAGTTTTTTTTTTCCATAAATCAAAAAGTAATAACTAACTAGAGTTGTAATCATTTTTATGACTCACTGAATGAATATTAATCAAATGATTCTAGAGATCTAGCTCATATAATCACACTTAATTGAATCACAAAACAACAAATAAGGAATAATCTTGAAGTAGCCAATAGGATCATTCCATAATCAACACACGAAAAGACCACACATACCTGTCTCTTTCTATTTCACTTGCTTACAACTGCTCTCACTCACACTGCATTTTTTAGCGTCCACAGACGCCTCAGAAATATTTTTTTTTAATGTAAGAAGAATAAAGAAAGTTTTCAAAAACGATCAAACAATGACAAACGTGTTTGTCATGCGTTTCCGTACCAAACTATTTAGACAAATTTTTGTCACTTTTGTGTTTCATATCAAATACATCAAATAGAGAATTTGATCAAATCTACGTGCCGATCACACTGTTTGAAGTAAAAAATATGACAAAATTTGACATCATAACCAATAGACTGATAGTACCTTTAGACCAGTGGTTTCTAACCTTTTCCAGGTTGTTACCTCAAATCGAAACCCAAACTTACCCATTACCCCAACATCAAATTACAAGCATAATAATAGTGTTACTTCACTGGGTGACAAAATTAGCGGAACGCTATTTTTTTCGATTTTACAACTGATTTTTATTTTGTTGGCCATTAAACCTGATAATAATGACAGGATGTAGTCTCCAGTTCTTAGTAATAATATAAGGTAAAACAGAAAGTTCCTAGGTAAAGCTCACAAAAAAGTGAAAAGAAAATAGTTAAACAGGTAGCTAATAATTGAAAAAAATGACAAAGAACGCAAACACTTTTCACATTTCATGCATGTTCCTGTTCGAAACACGCCCACACATGTTACGCTGGAATCGATGCTCGCTAGACATTTGCACTCCTTACACATGAACAAGAGATATTTAATATTTCAATAGTTAAATAGGTAGCACCGACGAGATGTTATTTTTGTTGTGTGATCAAAAAGAGTTTTTATTATTTTTTATCCGGTATAAAATCACACTTACTATACCTCATCCACATTATTAGAAACACCATCGACTTTGTTTGTGTCTTCAGTGATAGTTTTATTATAATTTTCAGATCTAAGATGACTTCTATTCAATCGGATACGTTTCTTAAACGACGTGGTCACTCCATCTGTACTGATTTTATCAATTTTCTTTCCATTTGTTTCTCTATCTTCTACTTTTGAACTTTTCTTTTCATCACAATTCGTTGTATTGATATTTTTAGTTTCTAATTCCTCTTTCTTCTTTTTTTTCTTAGTATTATCATTTGTTGTTTGGTCTTTCTGATTTTGACTATGAGTTGCTATTGGTGTTGTTGTTGGTGTGATTGTTTTATCATTTGCTTCTTCTTGGACAACTTCAATAACATCGTCATCACTATTAGGTTCATTTTTAATTGTAAATTCTTCGTCATTCTCGCCTGAAATGAAAATAAACTCGAATGGGTTATAATGTTAGGTTCAGTCGAGCTAATTGGTTTACTTGGTGTGTTCTGAAACAATCTGGTTTGCTCTGTAACAAACCAAGTAAGCGCACCAAAACAAAACCCAATCCAGAGTAGGAGTTAATTGGTTTACTTGGTGTGTTCTGAAACAATCTGGTTTGCTCTGTAACAAACCAAGTGAGCGCATCAAAACAAAACCCAATCCAGAGTAGGAGTTAATTGGTGTACTTGATGTGTTCTGAAACAATCTGGTTTGCTCTGTAACAAACCAAGTAAACGCACCAAAACAAAACCCAATCCAGAGTAGGAGTTAATTGGTTTACTTGGTATGTTCTGAAACAATCTGGTTTGCTCTGTAACAAACCAAGTAAGCGCATCAAAACAAAACCCAATCCGGAGTAGGAGTTAATTGGTGTACTTGATGTATTCTGAAACAATCTGGATTGCTCTGTAACAAACCAAGTAAGCGCACCAAAACAAAACCCAATCCGGAAGAGGAGTTAATTGGTGTAAATGGTTGGTTCTGTTTGTCGAGCTTTCAAAAGACTATCATCGTCAGGCCGATGTTGTCAAACTCGCCAACTAATAATTTTTAGAATCGATATTATCTTTTTAGATATTTTTTTATTAATTACTAGTTGCTTCGCTACGATTCTTATAATGCTATTTTTGTTTTTCAAGGACAATGGAAATTCGAGGGGGGGGGTATTGGTTTGTGTCCACCCTGCATATCGCAACCCTTAAAAATCAAGATTTAAATGTTTCACCAAGCGCCTTAGAGGTACATTTTAGTATTTTCTAAATTTTATTTTACCCGTTCCTGGTTTCGAACTCGTAACTATGGAATGGCTGGCCATACCTTTGTAGAAACTGGCCTAAAATAGGGACTATACAGCCACCTAAAACTTTCTCGCTTTGAGTTGATATGTTGTCGCGACAAAATTTAAGATATCGGACCGTGACTGTCCAATTTTGGAGAAGACATTAGAATCGCTCTCGCTCTCATTTCAAACTCAATCAATTCTATCAACTTTTTTTAGAAAGTAAATATGAGTTACCTAATAGTTTCCTTATAGCTCTCGCTCTCATTTCCAACTCTATCAACTTGTTTTAGAAAGTAAATATGAGTTACCTAATAGTTTCCTAATAGCTCTCGCTCTCATTTCCAACTCTATCAATTCTATTAACTTTGTCTTCCCATTTTCTCCTCCTTCATCATCGTCTTCTTCTTCAACTTGATTCTTTGCTTCTTCATTTTTCTTTGATTTCTTTTTACTTTTTTTCTTTCCATCTTGTTTATCAGAAGATTTTCTTTTCTTTTGTTGTTGTGGCTGCTGATTGATTTTATCTTTTCTTTTCTTGCCTAATAATTCTAATGCTCGTGCTTCTTTTTCTATATCTAAAGAAGAATCACTTGTATCGCTGTCCTCATCTGATGAACTTTGTAATACTTTATCATCCATTGTGTATAGAATACGTTTCTTAGACAAACCTAAAAACAAAACATTATATAAAATAAGAACAAAATATATCTATATATATATATAAAAGGGAAATATGTTGTATGTGTGTGTGTATGTTTGNGCTGATAGCAAAAAATTGATGGGAATGGCCCCCCCCAAACCATAGTCTACGACCCCAGGAAAATTACCAGAGTTCAATAAAGTTGAACCGTTTTCAAGTTACGGCTGATTTTCCGATTTTTTTTAAAAAAAACAGAAAATTGGTCAATAGTCACTGTCATTGAATATCTCAAATTTGGCCGCGACAACATATCAACTAAAACGAGAAAGTTTTAGGTGACATTTTTGTCCTTCATTTAGGACATATTTTGCAAAATTGTGACTAGTCATTCGAGGGTTACAAGTTCGAATCCGGAATCGGCCAAAATCAATTTTAGACAATACTCATAGTTTAGTCAAAACAGTAAGAGATATAGAAAAATTGATGGTAATAACAGACCTACCGAATGTACATACAAAATTTCATTAAAATCGGTTAAGCGTGTTGAAGGCTGTGCAAGGTTAGGCTGGGTCGCAGACCCAACCTAAACTCAGCAGCTTTCAACACGCATTTTATTTTTTTGGAATCTAACCCAATACTACTCCCAACACGTTCTACTCAGCTTAACAACCCATTACTACTCCCCATGTATCTACCTAGGTTAACAAACGTGTAGGTAATATGTAATCTATGTGTGGTATGTTCTGATCGGCATTAAACGTGTGTACGTCGGTGATATGATTATTAATGTTAGAGTCAGATTTATTATAATTTTTTCTCTAATCTTTTCGAAACGAAGTTCGGGTACTCTGCTAGTATTTATATATATTATACAAACTTTTATTTATTATCACAATAAGTTACTTTATCATCCGACTAGTTTCGGAGCTCCCTGCTCCATTTTCAAGGTAAAAAAAAAAAAATACGAAACTTAGAANAAAAAAAAAAAAAAAAAAAAAAAAAAAAAAAAAAAAAAAAACGGTCACAATTTCAGCGAGTAGGTATACATTTTGAAAATTTCCCGCAACTATCAGATATTAGCAATTATTTCAAATTTTTGGTTTAGACAATTATCATTGTTCAGGATCTTACTGATTTCTACTGATTCGAGTATGTCCAGTTTCCTCCCCTTCTTACAAATATGTTTTATTTTTGTCTTACACTGGGCAATCGGAGCAGGGAGCTCCGAAACTATTCGGATGAAAAAGTAACTTATTGTGATAAAAAAAATCAGTTTGTATTATATATATATTTTTTTTATTTTATGTGAACCTGACTTTGTATATAAATGGAGTCGATACGTAATATTTAAAACATTATTTCTTTCTATCCAAGTATCCACGCTAGAGTGTGCATCACACTCGGCTTGCACCAGGGAGGTAACGGGTTCGAATCCTGATTCCGAAAATTTGAAAAACTTAGTACAATGTTAGTTCGTCTCCACGTGGCGCTCCCTGGGTAATTAAAAAACTAACAACTCAGGCGATCAGAATATCACTAGATAATTTTCGGAACACCACGTATCGTTGGCTCATTTTTCCGGCCCAACCCAGGCTGGGTGAGGTCAATGTGGGTAGCTGGTTTGCAAGTTTCCAGCGAATGGAGGGTAAAACCCTCGTCTTGAATGGTCAATAGATGTTAAAGAGTCGTTAATCCAAATTAAAAAAAAGTTAAAAAAATCCTTATCAAGTACGCTAGATGGTAAACGAAACATTAACACATATAGCCAACGTCTATGGCACGTTGAATACACCAGTTCCCGTTCGATCACTGAGTTAAGCAACGTGCAGCGAGGTTGTACCATGTAGGTGTTCACGTGGTTTCGTGGCCTCGTGATGCTGGCTATTTTTCCGGCCCAACCCAGGCTGGGTGAGGTCAATGTGGGCAGCTGGTTTGCAAGTTTCTAGCGAATGGTGGGTGAAACCCCCGTCTCGAATGACCAATAGATGTTTAAGAGACGTTAAGCCAAATTAAAAAAAACTAATGGATATAAAAGTTATTGAAGTTTATTCAATAAATTCACTCTTTCTGTCCTCTTCTTTCTATGTCTCTTTCTTGTTTGAAGTTAATTCAATAAATTCACTCTTTCTATATCTCTTTTTTGTTTGAAGTTAATTCAATAAATTCGCTCTTTCTGTCCTCTTCTTTCTATGTTTGAAGTTAATTCGATAAATTGACTCTTCCTAACCTCTTCTTTCTATGTTTCTTTTTCGTTTGAAGTTAATTCAATAAATTTACTGTTTCTATCGTCTTCTTTCTATGCCTCTTTCTTGTTTGGTCACGTTGCTAAACTGAATTAACTTCAAACAAGAAAGAGACATAGAAAGAAGAGGATAGAAAGAGTGAATTTATTGAATTAACTTCAAACAAGAAAGAGACATAGAAAGAAGAGGATAGAAAGTGTGAATTTATTGAATTAACTTCAAACAAGAAAGAGACATAGAAAGAAGAGGATAGAAAGTGTGAATTTATTGAATAAACTTCAAACAAGAAAGAGACATAGAAAGAAGAGGATAGAAAGTGTGAATTTATTGAATTAACTTCAAACAAGAAAGAGACATAGAAGAGGATAGAAAGAGTGAATTTATTGAATAAACTTCAAACAAGAAAGAGACATAGAAAGAAGAGGATAGAAAGTGTGAATTTATTGAATTAACTTCAAACAAGAAACGAGACATAGAAAGAAGAGGATAGAAAGAGTGAATTTATTGAATAAACTTCAAACAAGAAAGAGACATAGAAAGAAGAGGATAGAAAGAGTGAGAGAAAAGAAAGAAAGAAAAGAGAGAGAGAGAAATGTTCAATCAAATGCGCGGGGGGGTTAATTCCTGAGGAATTCTCTCCCACCAGCTCTTTGTAGGAATTAGCAAGTCATAAAAGGATTAAAAGATCATAAATGGATTCGCAAATGTCACTCACCCAATAGTTGTATCAAACAATCTGCTTTTAATTCTTCAATAGACAAATGTTTCAATGATTGTGGTACGAGACGATTCAATTTAGGACCTTTCATAATTGCAAACAAATGCTGCGTGAGGGTTTCTCTATCATCAATATAATAGGAGAGTGGATGGATTTCAAAGTTTGTGTTCACTATTTCATCCTCAGAATTACTGACTGATTCGATATCATGAAGAGCAAACTGAAACGAAAAAAAAAAAAATTAAATAGGTAATAATAAAATTCAAACCAAGAATGAAAGACTGTTTAATTTGGCTTAAAGTCTCTTTAACATCTATTGGTCATTCGAGACGTGGCTTTAACCCTCCACTCGCTGGAAACTTGCAAACTAGCTGCCCACAATGACCTCACCCAGCCTGGGTTGGGCCAGAAAAATAGCTAGCATCACGAGGCCGCGAACTCATGTGGACAGCCACATGGTACAATCTCGCTGGACGTTGCTTAACTTCAGAGATCGAACGGGAACTGGTGTATTCAACGTGCCATAGACGCTGGCTGAAAGACTGGCTTGGAAAGAAGAAAAGAACGGATTGTAAATGGACAGAGGAAAGAAAGAGGGAGCATAGTGAACGAATGAAGGAGTTCAGGAGAAGAAAGAAGGAACAAGGAAATTGAATGAGAAGTTGTTTTGGAAAGAAGAAAAGAATGGATTGTAAATGGAAAGAGGAAAGAAAGTGGGAGCATAGTGAACGAATGAAGGAGTTCTGGAGAAGAAAGAAGGAACAAGGAAATTGAATGAGAAGTTGTTTTGGAAAGAGGAAAAGAACGGATTGTAAATGGAAAGAGGAAAGAAAGAGGGAGCATAGTGAACGAATGAAGGAGTTCTGGAGAAGAAAGAAGGAACAAGGAAATTGAATGAGAAGTTGTTTTGGAAAGAACAAAAGAACAGGTTTTAAGTGGAAAGAGGAAAGAAAGAAGGAACATAGTGAACGAATGAAGGAGTTCTGGAGAAGAAAGAAGGAACAAGGAAATTGAATGAGAAGTTGTTTTGGAAAGAAGAAAAGAATGGATTGTAAATGGAAAGAGGAAAGAAAGAGGGAGCATAGTGAACGAATGAAGGAGTTCTGGAGAAGAAGGAAGGAACAAGGAAATTGAATGAGAAGTTGTTTTGGAAAGAAGAAAAGAACGGGTTGTAAATGGATAGAGGAAAGAAAGAGGGGTCGGGTCATAGTGAACGAATGAAGGAGTTCTGGAGAAGAAAGAAGGAAATGAGAAGATGTTTTACGTGGTTAAAAATGGCCGTATTCTTTTTTAAAAAGAATACGGCCTTCTTTTCAGAATTTCTTTCCTACATATAATATCAAATTTTGAGGGGGGGGGGTAATTTTTTTTTCCGTGACGATTCCAAAGGTTCATTATTGAAAATAATAAACCAAAAATAGTAATTTCTCTATGGTACACTCAGAAGAAAGAAAGAATAAGGAAATTGAATGAGAAGCTGATTTACGTGGTCCAAAGTTGGCCGTATTTTTTTTTTTTAATAGTAATTTCTTTATGATACACTCAGAAGAAAGAAGGAATAAGGAAATTGAATGAGAAGTTGATTTACGTGGTCCAAAGTTGGCCGTATTTTTTTTTTTAAATAGTAATTTCTTTATGATACACTCAGAAGAAAGAAGGAATAAGGAAATTGAATGAGAAGTTGATTTACGTGGTTCAAAGTTGGCCTTATTCTTTTTTTTAAAAAAATAGTGATTTCTTTAGAAGAAAGGAGGAACAAAGAAATTGAATGAGAAGTTGTTTTACGTGGTCCAAAGTTGGCCGTATTCTTTTTTTTAAAAAAAATAGTGATTTCTTTAGAAGAAAGAAGGAACAAAGAAATTGAATGAGAAGCTGATTTACGTGGTCCAAAGTTGGCCGTAATCTTTTTAAAAAAATAGGAATTTCTTTAAGGTACACTCTTGCGAGTGTTTCACAACCTTCAGTGTTCATCACAGCATTACAAGGATTTTATTTTTCAGCTCCACTATTTCAAATATCTCCTGAAGGGATTCTACCACATAACGTTGCCATTTGTTGGATTATGTTATGGGGTGCACCTGCACCCACTCACGGTAGTTTTCCTGAAGTTCCAGGCTATGGTTTGGGGGGTCCATTCTCATGAATTTTTCGATATATCTTACCGTTTTGGCTAAATAATCAGTGATACATACATACAAATAAAAATACAAACATACATACGTCTATCGTTGCATTGAGTTCTATTATAATAGATACATGAGGAATATAAAAATACATGATTACATGACAACCATTTCAAACTAACCACAAGTCAGCGTCACCAGTCCCATACACAACTTAATTTTGATAAATAGCACGAAGTTTGATGCCAATATCCAAACAAGATTACTAAAAAAATGGTGACCCGTGATTCTACGATGTCATCATAATGACGTGTGTTGTATTGATAACTATGCGATGACATCAAGTGTAGATTTTTTGTGTATCAAACAACACACGTCAAGGATGACTTGTTCACGGAATGTCAGAATTTCTTTGGTTCTAAATATTTCTCGCTATGGTTCAAATTCATTAAGGTTACAGATAGCACGAACAGCTAGGGCTTGAGAAGAGACCTCAAAATGCAACTCCATAGCTCATAATGGAGTGGAAATATGAGAAGTAGGTGAGACGAGCTGTTTCCTCAACTAGATTATATCTCATGTCTAACCTCGCTGGTTAAAGTGACCAGTCCAAAACCGATGGCCCGCCTATATCTTACCTCTTTATCTAGAGCCTTTTTTATTTTTCTATATTTCTTCTCTTTTGAATTGACCACTTTCATTATCACGCAGGTACGGACAGTTCTAAAAATAAAATAATAATAATCAATATTATATCATTAATTCTGTTTTGACCACAGGCAGAATAAGATGTAAACGGTATTAAGATATCCATATTGACCGAATGTCACCCAGCTTGGGTTAGGTCATGAATAGCCAGCATCACAAGGGCGCAAACGTACTTGGTCCCACAGTTGCTGGATGTTGCTTAACTTCAGTGATCTAACAGAAACTGGTGTATTCAACGAGCATTAGACGAATTACGAATTTCAAAGCTGGGATAGGGAAAATGTATGACTTGAGTAATGGCATAAAATGATCAACACTTCATCACACACGCCCTCCATTTACAGGAAAGAGACGGGGAACAGCATTTTACAGCCTCAAATGTTGATCAATATACTGTGTACAACTTTTCTTATATTGAATGAATATTGTATACTGAAGGCTAATCAAATTTTCAATCAATGTATTCAATCAAAACGAGAAAATCTATTAGCAAATCAATAATAATAATACATTTTTGGAACAATCTTTTTCTGCCTCAATTCTGTGTAATATATAGGTACTAAATTTAAATGAGAATATCATTTGACGAGTTTTTATATCAATGATACCTTCCTAGAATATTGACTTTATTCTGATTGGCATGTAGGTCGCACTTAGGTCTTAGATGCGCACTAAAACAGCAAAATTCGAAAGATACCATGTCAAAGATACTTTCAGCAGAAAAAATTGTTTGACGGTAGTATGTATAACTTCTTAGTGAAAAACACTTAACATATTGCAATAACAGTTGTAAGGATACAGTTGATGAGTTGATCCCACAACTCTATCTTAATACCGTTTAGATGACCAGTGGTCCCTAACTGTATTACTACTATTTGGAAAGTTATTCACTGCCCAATAGCTTCTGACTAATGTCATGTAAATAAGAAGTGGTCCCTAAAGTAAAACACAATACAAATATTACCTATCTGGGGAAAGTTAGATGTGCCAGTATATAGATACTTTGTTGATCAATGAATTTTGATAAGCACAACAAATTTTAAAGTAAAGAGCAGTTAGTGAAACTGAAGAATTATTAAAATGTATTAACATGAATTTAAAAACGTTCCGTAATAACGCACTATGGTAACAAACAAAAAGTCATTGTTTAATATTTAACTAAACATATTCGCATCACAATTCATTAATTAAAATTAAAATATAAATTTATATTTGTTAAGTTACATTTTTAGAGATAATAGATTGAGCTTTAAGACCCTTAATAACTTCCTGGAAACAAACCAAGAGAAAAGCCTGATCATTAAAATATTATTCAAGTCGAAGTAATTTCGGGCTTTGGAATTACTTCAGGAAGAATTGTAGGGTTTCAAAAAATCCTAAAATGATCAATATATTTATTTCGGATTTGTAACCGGGTAGCCCACTTGTAGCTCGTTTACAAAAACTTTGATCATTTTTTTACCAATTTTGACCCAATTAGAGAGATTAGGAAAAGGAGACGTTTTTACGGCCATGCCTCTATTGGGTATGTATAACCATCCAACATGGACCCATGACGACCAATAAAAAAGCGAGTTAAAAAAAAAAAATGAAAATCTTACCTCAACACATCTCCCCGGCGTAGGATCAACTAATACGTAGTAAAGAAATAACTAATGTTGGGTTCTTATTTTTAGACCATATCCCATTCAAAATTTCAAGGGATATTTTATCCATACTGTTTAAAGAAATAACTAAAGTTGGGTTCCTATTTTTAGACCATTCAAAATTTCAAGGGATATTTTCTCCAAAAACAGTAAATGCAAAAGCATAATGAATAGAACAAGGTTATAATAAATCTATACTTATAAAACGCAAAGCCCAGTTGGTATACTGACTGATAATCAACGTAGCTCTACGATGGCTAAACCTAGAGACTTGTAACTTGGCACACAGGTCCCTTTTATGTAGGTGCGTAATATGAAAGGAGAAAAAAAAAGTTCAAGTGGGAGCAAGTTACCGCCAAAAATAACGCTATTTAGCGGGTCTTTTTGCAATTTTTTTCTAGGCAAACTAAAAGAGATANCCCCCCCAAAAAAAAAAAAATAGTATAGGATTTATGGACGGTTTTCATCACCAAAAAATCGGAATTGAGAAGTACCATTTTGGGATGAGTGACAAAGCTGAAATTCGATACAAAGGTGTTCCGAAGTACGGGGGTCGGTTCCACCAAAAACCCATAGTTAAGAAGTATCACTTCTGGATAAGCGAGAAAGCTGAAATTTTATACGAAGGTGTTCCGCAGTGTACTCAAAGTAATATCTTTGAGTAAAATATTGAATTTTCTATATAGGAGCTGTGTTCAGCCTGGGGGTCGGTTCCACCAAAAATCTAAAATTGAGAAGTGATTATAAAACGCAAATTTTGCGAAATTGTTGTTGATTTTGTAACCGTAGCGAAGCACGGAAAAACAGCTAGTTGTAATATATTCTCAAATTGCTTACTTAATATTTCGTTTCTGTTACTTTTATTATTTAATATCTTTAAAAAACTGGTCATATTCAAATAATTTTAACAGTAAAAAAAAAATCCGGCTAAAAATTTACCCGTTAAAATTAAATTTTATCCTCCTTGGAATTTTTCCCAAGCTCGCAATCGGGGTTCGGACGCCACACAAGGCCCGAATAGAGCAACAGTTTTTCCGTATTGATGCAATAGTTTTTAGGGATCAACTTTCGAGTTTTACCAAAAAACAACAACTTCATCATCGAGATCAAAACATTTCCTAACCTTTCTGGGGGTGGATGTTCATCTTAACGCTTATTTTTATAAACTATAACGCTTATCTATACTTATAAAACGCAAAGCCCAGTTGGTATACTGACTGACTGACTGACTGATAATCAAAGTAGCTCCACGATGGCTAAACGTAGAGACTTGAAACTTGGCACACAGGTCCTTTTTAGTTTGTAGGTGCGTAATAAGAAAGGAAAAAAAATAAAGTTCAAGTGGGAGCAAGTTACCGCCAAAAATGACGCTATTTAGCGGGTCTTTTTGCATTTTTTTCCGGCAAACTAGAAGAGATAACGAAAAATGACCGAGAATAGACCCCTCCAAAATTGTATATAAGGACCCCATAAAAAATATAAAATTTGAAAATTTCCGGTTTCTATCCGATTTATGGACGGTTTTCACCACCAAAAAAATCGGAATTGAGAATTACCACTTCCGGATGAGCGAGAAAGCTGAAATTTGATACAAAGGTGTTCCGAAGTACAAAAAGTCATATCCTTGAATAAAATATTGAATTTTCTAATCAGGAGCGGTGCTAACTCTGGGGATCGGTTCCACCAAAAACCCATAGTTAAGAAGTATCACTTCGGGATAAGTGAGAAATCTGAAATTTTATACGAAGGTGTTCCGCAGTGTACTCAAAGTAATATCTTTGAGTAAAATATTGAATTTTCTAAATAGGAGCCATGTTCACTCTGAGGGTCGGTTCCACCAAAAATCTAAAATTGAGTTGTTGAATTTTGTAACCGTAACGAAGCACGGGAAAACAGATAGTAGTTTATAAAAATAAACAAACTTGTTCTTCTCATGAAGTTCGCTAATCCCTAAAAACTAATGCATCAATTCGGAAAAAGTGTTGCTCTATTCGGGCCTTGTACCGAATCCATGGAGCAACGGGTTTTTTGCATTGATGTTTTTTGCATCAGTGGTTTTTTGTAATTCTGATTCTGTTCATTGTTCTTTGTTCAACAGCTTCAGGTCTTTCAGGCTTTATTTCATTGTTCTTTTTCTCTGTTCATATTTCAGAAGTTGATCAGTTCATGATCAGTTCATATCAAGGTGATCCTGGTATTTTGTTTGCGTTAAAAGGCATGCCCATGAGATGCATAGCTTTGTTTCAAGTGATATATCTAGCTTTCCGAATCATGCCTTCATTAGACCATTTTGTTTTATATCACCATAGGACAGATGGTATTTCTGGCATATTTATGCATTGCAGAGTGTGGTTGCTCTGATTATATTTTTCCCATCATGGGCTTTCGAGTTCAAGCTTTGCACGTGGTTGTAGTGGCACATTTTATGTTGCAGAGTGTGGGTGCTCTGATTATATTATCCCATCATGGGCTTTCGATCGAGTTCAAGTTGTGCAGGTGGTTGGTTGTAATGGCATATTTTATGTTGCAGAGTGTGGGTGCTGTGGTCATATTTATCCCATCATATGGGCTTTCGATTTAAAGTTGTGCAGGTGGTTGTAAGGGCACATTTTATGTTGCAGAGTGTGGGTGCTCTGATTTTATTTATTCTATCATGGGTTTTCAAGTCTCAAGTTGTGTAGGTGGTTGTAATGGCACATTTTATGTTGCAGAGTGTGGGTGCTCTGATTCTATTTATTCTATCATGTGTTTTCAAGTCTCAAGTTGTGTAGGTGGTTGTAATGGCACATTTTATGTTGCAGAGTGTGGGTGCTCTGATTCTGTTTATTCTATCATGGGTTTTCAAGTCTCAAGTTGGGCAGGTGGTTGTAATGGCACATTTTATGTTGCAGAGTGTGGGTGCTCTTATTCTATTTATCCTATCATGGGCTTTTGAGTTCAAGCTGTGCAGGTGGTTTTAGTGGCACATTTTATGTTGCTGAGTGGGTGCTCTGATTCTATTTGTCTTATCATGGGCTTTCGAAAGACAAGTTGTGCAGGTGATGTACTGGCATAAAGGAAGTTTGCCAAAAGTGGACTCTTATATTGAATACTAATGAATATAATTTTTCCGGGAACTTATCTTTTGACCGCAGCAGTGGACTAGTTTGAAGTGTGGTAAGGCGCTCCATCTTGTGGGATGTACAGTCGGCAACGACTCAGACCACGGCGGCGCAGTTCTGGAACGAGGAATTGCCTTAGCATTCTTTGGTAGCGGTGGGCGTTTACGGTGACTGCGCTTTCATCGTCTTCGAAGAAATAGGGTCCAATCACACACGATTTTGACACTGCAGCCCACACTAACTTTTTGAGTGCAATGGGCGTTGTTGAGCTCCCTGGGATTGTTTTGCGCCCAATAACGGCAGTTTTGCTGATTGACTACCCGATTTGTATGACCGCCTCGTCCGACATAAAGAGATGGATGTCTGGATCCTTGGACTACAGCTATTTTGTAAGGATGAAAGTTTAGTTCTTGTAAAATGTGCGTGAGAGAATTTATGGACAACCCTAGAGCCTGGGCATTTTGTTTTGCAGATCGGCGCGGACTGCGTTGATTTTTGCTTGGCGTACAGATTCGGCGTTTTCAGATGTTCTAACACTCCTCACACTGCCTTCTGGTTTCTTTTTCAAAGCAGAACCCGTCCCACGGAAGTTTTTGACCCACATCCGAATGGCTCTGCTCTATGGAACTTTCCCATGGGCAATAATGTGAAAGTGGACACAAAACTTCCTCTGAGCAATAATCACAGATTCACCATTTTTAAAATATGCACCTACAGCGAAAGCGCGAAGTTGCGGGGTCCACGACTCCATTGTAACTGGAGCTTTTTTTTTTAAAAAAAAAAAATAAACTGCCATATTAATTGAAGTGTTCTAGGAGGCGAACCGAAGCAGTGTCAGAGATTGAAATCTATGGCTTTAGTAATGCAAAATAATTATTTTTCTCAGCATTTTTTACTCCGGTAAATACCCATTCCACAGACAAATACCCTACCTTCACCAAAGAACAAAAAAACTTATTTTTTCATTTCTTTAGCAGTATTGCTCAAAGTGTCGACCTTTATTTTGTACACATAACTCACAACTCTCCCTCCAGCTGTTTCTTAGGGATTTAAGTGTTTCACGGCTAATTGATCGTACGTTATTTTTAATGCTTGCTCTAAGTTTCTCACGTGCGAGTTCCGGATAAATTTAAAAAAAGAAAAAAAAAAAAAAAAAATTGATTTTTTATGGGGTTGTTAATCTTCTCCAATTATTGGAGTAAGATTAACCCCGTAAAAAAATCAAGTGGAGTAAGTTATTTTTCAAATAAATTTAACTTTATTAGTAACAATTAATTTACTATTACAATATTAAACCTCCTTAGCTAAATTTAACTTATTCGGAGGTTGTTTCTACGTTTTGTTTTTCTGAAGATAAAAGATAAATCTCTTCTCAAATAATTTACAATTTTAATATGAAAAACTTATTGAGTATTTTAAGAATCTTTCTCAAAAATCTATTAAATATTACATCGTTTTCTTATTATTATTATTTATCAACAATTTTCTCCGCTTTTTGAGCTGGTTTTTAAATAGTTCTCCAGGTTAAACCTTTTAACTTCAGGAGTTCTAGATTTCCAGTTATTCATTCTAATTAAAGCCAATCTATTACAAGGCGCAAGGTGTGAGCACTCGCTACGTCCTGCTTATTATAAAAAGGATCCACGTTTGCATTAGTAGCTTCAATAAGTTCTAAAGGCGGCCAAATACAGGTATCAAATAATTCTTTGCAACTTTCGGCAGATAAATTTCCTTCAATAAAAAAAGGGGCCAATGATGCTGTCGCCCCATATTGTGCACACTAGTTCAACTTTTCCACGTATTGATCTCGGGCATGTGTAATCTCGTGCGGATTATCCCGACTCCAGTGGTATGTCCAATGCTAGTTGAGTTGGCCATGTCTGATGAATGACGATTCGTCAGTATATAATATTCTACGACAAAAGTAAATATTATTCTACGACAAAAGTCTCTTCTGAATTCCTCGAGGGCCCAAGATATTCTGTCATTATTATCATATTTCACCCCTTTCACGAACTTATATGTCTAATTTTAATGTTCCTGCAGTTGTCTTTAGATAAGCTAATACAGTTCTTGTCTCAGGAAAATCCACAAGCATCGTAACCTTTGCCCCAACTGTTCAGAGGATTAGCGCAAGTGGAATCCTTCAAAAGTTCCACCATATCAGGAGTGTAATCATAATCAAGAGTTTTTATCGAAGATCTCGCTCCACAATTTGTAGTCTTAACTGATTCTTAGGAACTCGCTTATTTTGAGTGTCGTAGGCAACTCAGAAGGAGATTTAGTATATTTAGAACATTCTCCCCGGTTCCGCATTTCCTTAATGGATCTAACAATTCTTCGACTCTAGTACCTATTGTGCTTAGTCCAGTAATTAATACAGAAATCCCTCTTTGCGACCCCCATGGTTTCAGGATCTCTGGGTTTACTGGAACGTTCTCCCCGGTTCCGCATTTCTTTAATGGATCTAACAATTCTTTGACTCTTAATGGGTATTTGAAGTGTTTCATGATTCCCAAAAGCTCGAGATACTCAGCTTCTGAGATCACGTCTTTTCTAGATCGTAAACTATATGTCCCCTATGTATTTCATGAATATCAGACCTTCTGGACACAATGATTTTGATTAAAAGGAAATTACTGGGTTTTCTCAACAGGAATAGTATAATTAAAAGTGGAAGGACCGTTGTCCATTCAAGATGTAATGACTGCACTTGCTCCTTTGTTTCTTTATATCAAGTGTAATATCCACTTTGCAAAGTCACCTCCTGTATTAAACGGGTGTGTTTTTTTCTAATTTCCCAGCCATTTTGCATTATTCTGTTTAGTTTTTCATTATAAGAAAGAGATTCATTTGTAACCATTTTAATCACATCTTCGTATGTCGAGGAGTGTCTAATTTGATGGAATGACATGGTAATAGCCCATTTTTTCGACCCAATTTTTGTCACAACAAGAACAAGAAATGAAAATGATTAAAACACTTGACTTTATGTTGTACAATTTTAGTATATTAATATATAAAGGATACAAAAAAGAAAATCTGATACCCATCTAATAAAAAGAGGAAGGAAATTTACAATCAACATATAGATAAAATAATAGAATTAATATACCTAAAACAATTGCGGTAGGTCTTTGATGATGATCCTTTTTTTTTGCAAATTTAGATCTCTCAAACCAAAGGATTGCCCACTTCAGATTCTTGTTTTTTCTTTTTTTTTTTACAATGTTGTATGCCACCCACCAAAGATCTTATCCCAAAGTGAACAATTTTATAGTGTTTTCCCCCTTTTTTTTCAATAAATAAATGAAAGCTATACAAATTTAGGTGGGTACCTTATCATAAAACCTAAAGAAATAAAATTATATAAAACGGGGGTGCTTTGTACAGAATATGTCTAAATAAATGACCAGACTACTGTCCACAAATTTTGCTAATTGAATGGCGGTTACAAAAAGTATGGGGTGCGATATAGTACATCAGGAAACAAGTGTGTGTACTGGTACCTATAGACAATTTGCTAAGCCTAGATTCTATAATACAATTATTAAATTATGATTTTTAAAAAATTAACTAAGTAGCTACTAATAATACCAAATTAGGTGTCCTGTCTGTGTAGTACATCAGGAAACAAGTGTACTGGGTACCTATAGACAATTTGCTAAAGCCTAGATTCTATAATACAATTATTCAATTATGATTTTTAATTTTTTTTTAACTAAATAGCTACTAATAATACCAAATTAGGTGTCCTGTCTGTGTAGTACATCAGGAAACAAGTGTACTGGTTACCTATAGACAATTTGCTAAAGCCTAGATTCTATAATACAATTATTAAATTATGATTTTTTTAAAAAATTAACTAAGTAGCTACTAATAATACCAAATTAGGTATCCTGTCAGTATAGTACATCAGGAAACAAGTGTACTGGGTACCTATAGACAATTTGCTAAAGCCTAGATTCTATAATACAATTATTAAATTATGATTTTTTTAAAAAATTAACTAAGTAGCTACTAATAATACCAAATTAGGTATCCTGTCTGTGGAACCATGATCCTGATAGTTCTACCAAGTGTTCTAAAGGTTTTTCTTTCTTTGATTTTGTCACAAGGGAACTGGTCCTAAATTATGTAACTCTCATCCAGAAAAAATTGACAGTCGCAAGGAACATGAAGTTCTAAATATTCTTTATATCAAGTGTAATATCTCTGGGTTTATTGGAACGTTGCGACTGTTTTATATCAACTTTCTTTATATCAGCCGCCATTCTCTAACACCAAACCAGGGTCACAACTTTTTTCAGTTTCAGTTACGGGTAGTGTGAAACATATTTTTCGTAGATAATGAGTAACCAAAATATTTGTTGTGTTATCACAATTTACTGAAAACTCTTTCATCAGTTGGTCTTCGTTTATGTATTTTGAACCTCGTGGAATGTAACAATTAGTTTTCTGTATTGCAGTTTTCATCCAGTAAAATTAACTTATCGATTTGCTTCGATTTAACAAGTTTTCTCTTGAAGATTATGGTATGGCATGTGGACTCCATATCACCAACAGGAACTGATACTGAGACATCGTCCAACTTCGTTCTAGACTTGATTTGCTGATAGTACAAGCAATATTCAAGGGTAAATTATCTTTGAGTACTTTTCTCAACAATTTTCTTAATATTTCTGTTGTATCTTTCTCAATTATTGACACACCCATTAATTTTAACTCATAAAAAGCCTCAACTCTTGATAACCGATTTACATCAAATTTAATCTCCCAGCTCACACCTAGCTTGCGGTACTCTACGGTTGAAGATTCACAATTTTCTATGAACGTAGGAGCAAACCTGCGTATTTTTTTTTTTTTTTTAGAAATTGTAGACTTTGAAATAGGATTACGGTGATTGAAGGTTACATTGAAAAGATTACGAACTTCCTCATAAGAACTCACTCTGCCTCCAAATCCACGCATCAGAACAGTGATTCTATTTCTCTTTAATATAACTAATCAGCAAAACTTGAAAATAAACCAACAGATAAAGTCGAGAAACAACCAAAGACTGACTCAAAATGAATTGTGCAGAGGAAGTAAAGAAGAGAAAATTCACTTTTCCAAACGAACTCTGGGTCATATTATTTTAATTACAAGAAGAGGCACAGTATGGTTCTTCTAGCTGTAGTTGACGCAAACTACCGATTCCTCTTGGCAGATTTTGGAACAAACGGACGAATATCTGATGGTGGCGTACTTCAGAATACATCTTTCTTTGAAAAACTTGTGACAGAGCAGTTAAATAAATATTCCTAAACCTCGTGATGTCACTAACAACTTCAAAAATGTTCCGTATGTTTTCATTGCGGATGATGCATTTCCCCTCAGAACTGATATTATGAAGCCTTTTTAGGCTAGGACAAGTAGATTCGGCCGCAAAATAAGTTTATAACTATGGATTATCACGTGGAAGGCATATTGTTGAGAACGCGTTTGGTATACTTGCCTCACGATTTCGTATCTTTCACACCGCTATTAATATAGAATTGAGAAGGTGGTTATATGGCAACTTGTTCTTTGCACAACTTTCTTATTCATCATCAATCTGGTTCATATACGCCTAAGAACTTAATGTATCAAGAAAATGCTAATGATGGATCGGTTATCTCATTAGGTTGCAATAGTTCTCAATCAAATATGATCTCATTGCAACGTCGTCGGGGAAATACTAGCAATGATGCAAAAGAAATTGGAGAAAAAATCGTGAACTTCTTCATGACTGATGGTAAAATCCCTTGGCAAGATAGATAATTACATTCTAAGGTTCAAATAACCCACCTGTATTTTAGAACATTTTATGTAAAAAATTATGACCTCCCATGTTTTGAGTTGCTTTGTTATAGAAAGGCTGCTAATTTTTCTCGTTCTCTCCCCCTTTTTTGTCGTAATAAATCCTAATAAAAATATTATAAAATGAAATTAAAGAAGAGTTTTTCGTATCTCGTCATTTTCATCAATATTGGGTGGACATCCGTGGAGTGTCCTGGTCTCGCAAGAACTCCATCAGGTCATAATACCATAGAATGGGCTTGTATATGTCGTCAGCAGAAGCACCAGACTTAATAGATGCCTCAACTTTTAATCTCTCCTTTCGGTAAGATGATCGGAAGTTGTTGATTTCCTGCAGAACACTCTTTTGGGTAGCTTCAGGTTTAATTTCCTTTAATTTTGTCAAAAGTTTGCCAATTGCAGCTTCTCTTCTTGTACGGTTGTGATAATCAGTGTTTTTTTTCCACAAGCAAATTTCAGACAAATAAATCCCAATGAACTCAACGATCACGTTATTATGTTTTCGTGACATTATTGAAGTATAATAATAAAGAATTTTATAAAAATTATAATAAATTTAATAATTATTTAAAAGATTATAATTTATTATTATTAATTTTCACTTTAACAACTTCTAACTACAAAACAAATTGGTTCATCTGATGACTGACACTGAAACCCCCACACACGATCAGTTAAGTTCAACTGATCCGGTAAAAATATAAAAAAAAATATTTCATCAGTCGTTCGGTTCAGTCGAGCTCGCCGGATAGAAAATACCCACTCACGATCAGTTTTGTCGTATTCGGTGACCGGATCCGGTAAAATTGATCGTGGGTGGCGGATTTTAGGAACAAGGACATTAGATTAGCATTAGCTAACCGATATTTTGAAAAAAATCTGCAAATATCATCAGGAGTGATGTGTCCAGTAACACTGGATCCTTACTAATAATCATTCTTAGCTGTTATATTGGGGTTTTAAACTATTTCTCTTTGATTTACTTACTCAGTAATCTTGTAGTTTTCCCATGTTTCACCGATTTGACGGCATCTTCAGGGGTAGGGGACTAATCCTTATCGCTTGGCTTATTTACATAGTATAATTATTTATTTAAACACTTAACGAGTACGAAAAAGCATTAATTTTCCACGAAATTACATCCGAAACTGTTAAAAAAAAATTGACCTTCACTAAGTTACTGAGTCTTCAATTAAGTATTTAAATCATTCTTAGCCCCTCAGTAGAACTAAATGACGTCCTGGAGTTCTCCAAAGCGCCATACATTAACAATAAGAGTCGTAGGACCAGGAAGCGCACACATAGGAAAACTCGCCGTAGGTCCGAGGAACTTAGTTCAGTAATATAAAGATAAGCTCATTGTATACTGCAGACAAAGCAGCAATCGTCACTACACAAGCCGGCGGTCGGTGGGGGCAGAATAACCATACAGGGGGGCTCAAGCTTCTTAGTTAAGTGTTCCTTCAGAGTCTGAAGATCCTCTGTAATCTCAGGGTGAGATAGACCGCGTAAAGACATGTACTCAAAATAGAGATCAGTCAAAGCGCTGAGCTGAGTGGGTAAACTGGAGCCATCTATATGGGCTCGGAGAGTTGAGTAGGAGTCTCCCTGAGGTGAGATGATTTGTCTTCTATCATGAAAATACGCAAGATACATTCTCACGCGGTGGAGAGTCCTATCTTCACGAAGACGACTTAATAAAACTTTCCGGGAATAATCCGGAAATAGAGGGGTTGTTTCCACAGTCGACGCAGGCTCTGGGGTGGAAACTGGATTGGTTGTCTGGGTGGACTTCGAAGTCCTCAAAATGAAGGAACGGTAGACACGACCGCAGAAGTTGTGGTTGGTGATCTCTCCAGCACGACGTTGATGGGTGGGACTTGGATCCGAAATGGGTGTTGCTCTATCTCTGGGGGTCTCCTTGATCCAGGTGTCCCAGAGTTCAATAGTGGATTTGGACATCTCAAACGTTTCGTAAATGTAAATTTAAACTTAAACTGTATTATGAACAAGTAGATTTAAAAATTTGGTAAATAGGTAGATTTAAGACTAAGTAAGTTAAGTGGGAATTCCTCATTATATACGGTGGTCTAAGGCCACATTCAATTTTGTTTGTTTTTCTCGTACAAAAATGGCACGTTCATTGGGATGATGGTTCGGGGATCAGATTGTTCACGAATTGTTGTCTCTGGTGGATGTGTCGGGGGATGTATGGGAAAGATAAACAAATAAATGAGGAATATAAAAAATAAAATAAAATAAAAAAAAAAAACTAGATAAGGAAGTTATGTGTGAAAGAATAAACAATTTAGATAAACAATACCATTAGACAAGGAATTTATAAAAGAAATGGGCTAACTCTTGTCCGGGTATACAGAAGTCTTATATATTGTTCCTGTATATGCTTTTTATTTCATGTATGTGTATTTTGTATTAAATAAAAGGGCTAGACCAAATTTTTTTTTTTTTTTAAAAAAAAAAAAAAAGGTCCGAGGAACTCGCCGAACAAGGAATTAGAATTGATTGGAAAAATTAAATCCATTTTTTTATCCTGACTAGACCTCACCTCCTTCATAGCAAAACGCTCCAACGTGTTTTGCTGATCAAAAATTCTTCTGGGTAATCTTTCAGCATTTAATCTGCCAACGTCAGTTGAAGGTGCTCTCTTTCTTTTATTTGCAATACTGAATTCACAATACGTCAATTTCTGAAGGTAGGTCAACAATGACCACCGTATAGTCATACGGGTCACGCTTTGAAAATGACCATAAAGTCAACAAAACAGATTGCATTTTTGATTCACAATCACGTAATAAATACATGAATAGAACTTCCGTAATAACGATGTTTAAAAGAGGAGCATAAATTCCCAAACTAGATAGCGCATGATAACTGAAGCATAAAAGACATAAAATGGGTACGCTTCCGAATTTAATATTTTCTGAAACACCAATATACTCCCCCGAAGTAACGCGAGTATTATCTTTTTGCCACTATTATTTATATTTATTATTTTAGTAAGTTTGTTTTTCAGCAAGTCTTGTTCATGTAAATACTTAACATCTCTACGATATAGGAGCACTACTTGACTATCTTCTCCGCCTCTAATCTATCCTTCAGCTGTTCAGTCAATTTATTTTCAGCCTTTATTTGATGAACGTGGGAAAATGTCTTATTAAAGTTATAACGATCCTGTTTATTTTTTACTACATCTGAATGATTGGTGGAGTACCGAGCAACAGCCTGTTGGTTGACCTCAGGGTGTGAGGCCGAGTACTTAGCCACAGCTTTCCTGTTGACTTCCGGGTATATATTTTGATTTTTTCGACGAATCACGAAGCTGTTCGGGTCTATATTTTACCGAACTTTTTAGTTTTCCAACTTTTTTGACTTTCGGGCGACCTCTTTTCTTAAAAATGGCCTCAGATTTCAAACTAGGTGTTAAGTGCCCCAAGGATAGGGTACTTTCAACTTTTGCAAGATTCCACTCCCATTGCAAATACAGCAGCATATCTCTCTAGGGTTCCTGATGATGGAATTGCTGTTGTTTTAATTATGGAACTATTAGGAACCTTTACAAAATTGTCTCGTAGGGTGGACAGTATTATCTGAGCAACTGCCTGGATCTCTTTGGTACATAATCTTAACAAGTGTAGGGAGTAGTAGCCCATATAATTTGTCGTTTTGTTCTGATCGTGTGTCGTCCCAAATTTCATTGTACCAGGCCATTGCGTCGCTTGCTGAACAACTTTTGGCAGGACCCAAAGTTGTTGTTTCCATCAACATCATGAAATCGCGACCCATGAGAGATATTGAGTAGTTGTTGAGACCTCTGAGGATTGGTTGTGATTGTTGTAGGGTTGCTTCCAGTGGGTGATACTTTATCAATAAAATATGGTGGACGTTCTGTAGAAAAAACTGTCATAGCGAAAATTATACCTCGAGTGCATTCCAGGATATCGCATGGTTCCCCTTCTGCAACCCATGTGTTTAATAGGATTTTGTAGAATTTGATCTCTGCACTTTTGGTGACTTTTGCAGTGGGTAAGGATCGAGCTAGCATTTCTTCGAAGTCATCAACAGACCAGTGCCTCGCTAATTGTCCTCCGGATTTTCCGAAGCCGCCATTATCTGAGCAACTGCCTGGATTTATTTAACCTTTTGAGAGTGCAGTGGGCGTTGTTAAGCTCCCTGGGATGGTTTAGCGCCCACCCAATGATTCTTCAGTTTTAGGCCTCTGCCTGTTCAGTAGACTTGTACCATTCCTGCTTTCTTTTGCGACCACGGCGTTGCTTTGACGGCATGTATTTTATTCCTGCTTTCTTTTGCGACCACGGCGTTGCTTTGACGGCATGTATTTTGCAAATACTGTAGAAATTACATTATTCTTCTTTGAGCAAATTGTTTCCCATTTTTGATTAGAGAATGAGTTCATGGTTGAGAATCCCTCAGATACGTACTCTCCAGTTTCCAATGATGTAATAAATCTCTGAGAGACCGCGTCCTGTGTTATTGGTGACATTATAGTTTTCTGTACTTTAGAGATTGTCTCGTATGAATATAAGCCCCCTGGCTAATATCTGTAATCTCTTCGAATTCAAAGGTCGTTAACTCGTTAAGTTCACTTTTTGGGGTGTTGTCACTCTTGTTAACCCAGTTGCTGAAGATATATACAGTAGAAACTCGATTTTATGAACTAATTGGGACCAAGGGTAGTTCATAAAATCGAGGTGCAATGTAAAAGTTCATAAAAGGTTGCCTTAAAATACAGAGAAAACAATAAAAACAAGGTAAATTTTCGATATTAAAGGTTTAGAAAGGTGTTTATGTATTTTAAATGAACATTAAAATTACAGAACATGTTCAAATTGTCCTATTTTGTCTGAGGTTGAAAATAATCAGAGATCTTTGTTTGCTTTATTTTTTTAGCCCTTTTAACCAAAGCAAGATCTCGCATTTTTTTAAGCTGCAGGAGCTGTACAATTTCAGTTTCTGGTTGCTGCTCCAACCACTTAAACACCACGTCGAAGGCATTTAGAGCCTCGGTGGTTGAAGGAAGGAAAGGAGAGTCAGTATCATCATCATCTTCTTCTTCACCATTGCTCTCATTTGCCTGATTCACCTGGGTACAACTTTCAACAATCTCATCGTCTGAGAGGATGGGGTATCCTTCATCAAAGGAGTCTGAGTTGAACCATGCAACCATGTCCTCTTTTCGAGTTCATATAATGG
>CM022876.1:3745162-3783747 GCA_012654025.1 Pachypsylla venusta | reverse complement strand
TACAGTAGAACCTCGATTTTATGAACTAATTGGGACCAAGGGTAGTTCATAAAATCGAGGTGCAATGTAAAAGTTCATAAAATCGAGGTTGCCTTAAAATACAGAGAAAACAATAAAAACAAGGTAAATTTTCGATATTAAAGGTTTAGAAAGGTGTTTATGTATTTTAAATGAACATTAAAATTACAGAACATGTTCAAATTGTCCTATTTTGTCTGAGGTTGAAAATAATCAGAGAACTTTGTTTGCTTTATTTTTTTAGCCCTTTTAACCAAAGCAAGATCTCGCATTTTTTTAAGCTGCAGGAGCTTGCAAATGTCGTAATTTCTTGGGATTGCTTCTTTATATTGGTGATTGTAGATTTTGCCACATTATACTTAAGCGCCAAAGATACAAATGTCTCCCCTTTTTTAATGCCGTCCAAAATATCCAACTTGTCTTTAATAGATAGCACAACCCTTTTCCTCTTGCTACCACTAGCACTAGAACATCCTTGATTCGAACTCATTATCACACTTTGATAACCATAGGATTTTACAGTCACCAATCTCTAGAAAAAGTAACACGCGTGATAAGAAAATACGCAAACTAAAACAAAACAGAGCGTGAAAGAGAGAGAGATAGTCTCGAGTCGAGTCAAGTCTCACACTCTCTTCAGTACCATTGCGTCTTCAGTAACTCCGGTGAATATGTAAAAATAGCGGTATAGCCCGGGCCCCAAGAATTGGTAAGCAAACTCGATGGGGTTGGTCTAGTGATGGGAAGACTCTGATTTTGCTGGAATCGGTTCTCCCATTCCAATTCTCTTGAAGATCCGGTTCCCGTGTACTTAATGAACTTAATTGCGTTATTGCGTATAGATGGTCACTCGTCCCAGTACTATCCAGATATAAAAATTGAATAAAAAGCGTATGTTGATATTAAAAATTAAATTTTTTTTTTTTATTTTGTACTCGAAAAAACAAAAAACAAAAAAAGGAACAAAATTAATAAGGAACAACACTTTGGTAAAAATTATTTTATACCACTCTCTTCCTCCCCTTTCCTCTCGGTCCTCGCGAGCGTCAGATCATTGTCCAGTATTTTTGTTCTAGTATACAACGGTCTCTTTAAAACGTCTCAAAGAGTTTGTCTACTTGGTAATGTGTGTGCCTAACGGCGAGGATCGTCAGATCATTGTCCAGTATTTTTTGTTCTAGTATACAACGGTCTCTTTGAAACGTAGATCACATCGATGTAGTGAGTGACCTGACCTCCAGAGCATTCCAGCATATTCTTAGTTCTACAGCCAATTTGCTTCCATCCAGTAGGGGTTCCAATAAGCCTGACAGGGCGGGAGGCATCTCGTATAATGGTGCGTGGGTCAGTAGCGAGGACGTCCTGGTTAAAAGAGACATCTTTTGTTGCGACATCGTCCAGAACTTGATCAGATGTAACAGGGTAGATCAGTGCTGATATGGTACCAGCACGACTGGACAGTGAAGCATCAGGATAAATGACAGCACGCAACTTGGAGATTCGCGCCTGGCCAAAGACAGCTTTTCCTTGAGGTCTCATAGCTAAAGGCAGTAGATCTTCAGGGCCAATAGCTAAACGGAGACAGTAATGCCAAGGGATGTATTTAGCGTCAAGCATGGATCCAGAGAGAGCGACGAGACCGAGCTTCATGATGAGTTTGGAGACACCAAGGATTGTATCGATCCACCACTGGGCACTCGACGGAGAGCCATCGTTGTTGCGCTTTTCAGGATACATGTAGTGAGTAACACGAGACTGAAGAGTAAGAGCGCAATTAGACCGAGTAGCACGATTAGGGAGCGCTGAGCGACGGAGGCGTCGAGATGTTTGTCGGCGTTTAGACACTTGATTATTTCTTGGAGACATTCTAACTCAGTAGAGCACATAAAGTTCTTAGACAATTTTAGGTTTACCACAAGAGGGCGGAATGACTATCTTTTGTAAGAATAAAAAGAATTGGAAAAAGTAAAACGAAGGGGTATTTGACTTTTTCCGGCTTTTCAGTCGATACGAAAAAGTTTCGGTCTCTTTGAAACGTCTCAAAGAGTTTGTCTACTTGGTAATGTGTGTGCCTGATGGCGAGGATTAATTTGAAGTTTATATATAATAATAGGTTTGCTGACTTTGGGCTGATAGAGGTAAAAGAAGGGAAACCCTGATTGATACGCCTGGGGGAAAGATCGTTACGAATAACTGCGGATGCTCGGTAAAATGAGTCAAATCCGCAAACACTTGTTTTTCTCTCAACTATCATGATCTGGAAATTGTAGCCTTATTGACTGACCTGTACGAATCTCTGGGTCTTGTTCCCATCCGTTCTTATTAACTATATCGGCTAATCCCTTATATACTTGGAAAATTTCTTTTTTCATTTCACACTGGGGTGTTCCATACGTCCAAAAAACATTCCCAAGCTCATAGTGGAAGCATGTTTCGTCACTACACACAACGAATTCTTTTTCCTCACCAACTGACACCAATATCTTTAGCTTGCTCATCCTCACTGGGTCTTTTCCAAACGATTCGTCTATGGTCGAGTGGTTGACCGGCTGAGCATTTACCATTCTCAGTATAACCATGTGTAGTAAAAGTGTATTGAGCTAACTCCCCGACTTTAATTTCGAATTTGCTTCCGTACAAATAGAGTTCCCTCTTTTTACAAGCCATGATGCAATCATCCTTGTCTACTTGGAGTATTTCATCATAGTTGCCCATTTCGTAGTAGGAGTCTTAAGAGAAAACCACAATTGAAGACCGTATGGGAAGCAGTCAGCATACACCGGATCGTGTCCAATGGGCCGGTGTCTATTTCCTGTGTAACGGATATATATTCTTTTTTGTACTGAATAGAAATGTTTGAGAACGAGCAGGAGGGTTTGTCGTTTAGGGATACGGTTGTGATATTGGATCCTATAGTCCCGCAATTGTATCCGATCATATCCGCATTTATTTATCTTAGCGAGGTTGTGGTTTGTTCACTATCTTTCATTTTCTTAGCGTCCAGGCTATCCTATAGCCTCCTACGTTAATTTCCTTCAGGAAATTAATGAATTTCAAGTATAGAAAATAAAAATCAACTGTGATTGTGGAGGGCTGGGCCGCTCATTAATTTCCCGAAGGAAATTAACGTAGGAGGGGCTATAGGATATCCTGGACGCTAAGAAAATGATAGTGAACCACGCTAAGATAAAAAAAAAGAGAGGAACGATAAAAGCCTTACCTTACTTTTCGCGGATGTAGGTTCTCGAAGATGTACGACGAATCAGGGCCCTGGTGATGGATGATGATTTATTCGATGTTCTTCACCCGCGTTTTGGAAGATAAAGCTAATATGATGTTCGACACGTTGGTGTACTTACTGGTTAGATAGGAACTGATCGGTAGGTACTTGTGAAGGAAATAGAATTTGGGTAAAAGGATAATCGGATAAACAGTGGAGAGGAACTTTCGATCAAAAAGGATTACCCGATAGGTATCAAATTCTGAACAGACTACTTTTTTCATGTTTCCATTCTCAGCAGTATTCCTGTTATGGTTAGCATCCTTCAAAAAAACATTTTTCTCCTGATCAATATCATCATTCGTTTCTTGGTCTTTCTTCTGTAAAATAGGACTTCTTTTATAATTTTCTTTATTGTTTTCTTCTTCATTTCTCATAGTCTGATTATCAGTGCCTTCTAGATCATCGTCAATCATCTTCGCTTCAAAATGAATATTATTCTCATTCTCCTGGTGTATTTTGTCTTGAAGTTGTTCTATTTATTTTAATTCACTTGATTCCTTTTGAGGAAATATTTTGAATCTCAGTACTTTTGAGTACCCTTTACCGGGAGAGAATCTTTAAATACTTTCATCATAAAGTCTTTTGAAGCCTTTAACCTATCATCAGTACACAATAGTACTGTTGTTTTCAAGTTTCCTTCCTGACAAACATTGACGAATTCGTTTGCGTTTCGCACTTTCATTGTTTTGACGTTGGCTCTGACCTTGTTCCAGACTAACCTTTTCACAGTTGTGCCTATCCCATCTACAGCTCCTTTTTCGTGTGAGTTCACGAAAAAGGTCCATTTTAATTTTTCGAATCCAAAGTCTTGTTTTAGATTTAACAGGTCTCGAAAATTGTATCTCTGCTTAATTATTGAATGGGAGTCCATCGATATTTAGCGTTCTTGTGTTTTCCAAAGTGTGCTGTTAATATTTTTCTAATAAAAACGTTCACACAGAACAAGCAGGCTTTGCCCGCTTGAGCGTGGCCGAGGCATGGCCGTAGATATCATAGTCATCGTAGGATTTAGTCTTTTCTTCAGATATTATTTTAAGGAATGTAGTCATATTTATAGATAAGATTTATTTGTAGTAAATTAAAAAAATTTTACAATTGAAATTTACATAATTATATTAAAGTTTGCCCGTCAAGTCTATTTTATACGTCAAAATCGGCAAGTTTGTCAAAAATCAACGGAGTACTTCTTTATAAACCAGGTTCTTGGTTTTACCATCTGGTTGTAAAACAATTAGAGCCTGGGCAGAACTAACTCTTGAAAAAGTCACATAGAGCTGCCCATGGGAGAAGCAGTCTGTCCGGAGATCGATCCCTGCTAGTTCGAGGGTTTGCCCTTGGGCCTTATTAATGGTCATGGCAAAACATAGTTTCACAGGAAATTGTATTCTCTTGAAATTGAAATGGTAATCCGAGGGTAACAATGGAATTCTGGGTATCAATACGGTTTCCCCATGACCAACTCCAGTAAAAATGGTTGCCTCAATGAGATTTTTTTTAATGATTTAACCTGAAGTCGGGTGCCATTGCAATGTTTCGGCGGTCTCAGTTTCTTAGTAAAATTATAGGCGCTGCAACTCATGCGAAGGTAAACCAGGTGGGTTCAGTGTGTTTAAGATTATTTAATGGAAGATAAATAAAAACGAATGCTGAAAATAAATTGCCGACGGGTGACTTGACACTTTCAAGAACAGTTTCATACACATATATCTGTTCAATGTTTAGTAATAGTGCTTTTTCAATTACAAAAGTTCTTAATTGAGACGAGTTGTATGAAATTTCTGACAAATTCTATTGGTCATCACGTTCTTGCTGCTACGCACAGGTTTTGAAGATTATAATAATTCTCAGGAGATTGTCCACATAGAGAAAGTACTGCAACTCGACTAAACTTTTGTTATAAACCTTGCTCATTTGCCCCGAACTGACCAATTCCTGATTTGTTTGCTCGATTTGAAATAAGAAGTCTTTAGACAAACTTCCGTTGTGATTTTCCCATACTCGAAGAGGGTTTGCTATTTGGAAAAACACTAACATAACTGCAAACAGTTCTCGATTTTTTTTTAGCGGAGTCAGATACAGCAGCTTCTCGTAGCGTTTCCTCCCAATGGGAATCATCCAACAAACCCATCGCTAGACATGTAGCGTGAAAAGAAGGAAACTCGATGCCGTCTACGATTTTAAGACTTTGAAATGAAACAGGTCCTCGTACATGTAAAAGGAGCCGCAAGTAATAGCATTCTGTTTTCTTGGGATGTACAGTGTATACTCTACCGAGAACATAGTCTTTCTTTATACCAGAATGCTCTGAAACTGTTGTACCTTTTTTCCTTCTCTAGAAAACATTTTTGTTCTTCCAAACGTAAAATGCCGGTACTTCATTATAAAAGAGAGTTCTTGCAAAGTCGTCCTTTCGGCAAAGATCGAAAAAGCCATTAATGTTGTTTTGGGCGGATTCTGAACTCTCTGCTCGACATTGTCGGGTGTGAAATATACTCTTTGTCCATTCTCAAGATGGACGGACAAATGCATTATGGAAGGGTATATTTCATGAATCGGAAAGCAAAGTATACGCCATACAGCTTCAGAACTGCTCAAATATCGTCCAGTCTCATACATCGTAACTTCCTCAAATTCATTTTGAAGAGTAAAAGCAGCTTGATCTGATCCCTTGTTTACGTATTTACAGACGTATTTAATACACTTGACTGAGTTACATATTTCTTCGTTGATATGAGCATTGAAACTTCTCAGAAGTATTGAGTTGTATGGCACTACCCATTCATTACCCAGAATCGTCCTTCTCACATTAAATGTATGTCCTCCATCTGGAGAGCGCCTGCGGTACAACGGATACCCATCGTCAGCAGTTTGCGTTTCTTTGACACAGGGCCGCGGAAAACGCTTACTACACTTGCCGTCTATCATGCAGGGGGAACTCGGATTTTTATTTCCGCAAGGAATGGAAGACGTTACAGTGTTGTACAGGAGCGGATCTTTCTCAGAATCAGGGATCTCCGCACTGATAACACTGTCGATATCAGTGGGCCGTATTCTATCTACTTTGTAGCCAAAGCAAAATATGTGCGTGGGGTAGACCTCGCTTCTGCCACTCAACAGTATACATATAGCAAAGGACAGGCCCAAAAATACAACCTTTTGTGAACAAACTCATCATTTTTTTTTTCTTCAGTTTTATGTGAAAAATGCGCGCTATTAGATCATGCCTATCGTGAGACTTTCCACCAAACTTCAGTTTGTTTACAATGTGGTCCCATTTACTGTTACATGTAAATGTAATGAAAAGGTCTGGACGACCGTAGTGTCTGTGATCTCTGTTGGTTCATATGACCACCATCTGATATAGGTTAATAGACCACCTAGGCATTGCTTCATGTCTTTGATTCGATGAATTATACGTCCTTTAACGTTTTGAAATTTTGCAATATGACGTACATATAATTGGCACAAAATAATTCCAACACAATTGTTGCAGCACGTATACGGGTCATATGCTAAAACAGCATTGTACATTTCCTCTGCTTTTTTGATTTGTGATGGTCCACCCTTTTATCGTTCACTGTGCCAAAGGTTCTGGCCACTGAGACAATTAGTGACATTACGTCACATGAATGTTGGTTGCTCAAATAGCGCTCGAACGCTTCATCATTTTTTGAATTATTTTGTGGTGGTATGGTGTTTACCTTATAGCTGAAGGGTACGCCAGTGTGCACATAACTAATTGGCACATTAGGGTGGCCCTTAGCTATAGGGGCGGAAAAAAAATATGAGAATGTTAATGTTTAATCCCCCTGAGTGGTTCTAAATAAATAAAAAAAAAATATCTGTAAAGTTTCAGCTCGATCGGATAACGTTAATACGTGCCGCCACGGCCTTTGAGTTAGAGTATGCAATCTGAAGGGGCAGTAGGGGAAAGTAGGCAGGTTTCGGGTACCCTAACTATTTTTTAACCTGGAAAGTGTATAGAACAAATTAAAAGACTGACATTATAAATTTCTGTTTTTTATTTTATTGTTGGAAACAATTACAAATCGAGAAAAGCTTTTTTTTATTGTTTTCATGTCAAGTTAAAAAAAAAGGTCAAATACCATGAATCTCCCTATGGGTGGGGTGAGTCCGGGTACCGTTTTAATGAAAAAAGAAAATTATCAAAAAATCAATTGGATGGGGTAAAACCGGGTAGTATTTTAAAAAAATATAATATTGGTAGGTAATCCAAAAAAGTAGAATAAAAAATTTCAACTTTAAATTAATATCTACCTTTATACTTCAAAAAGTAGAGAGATACATTCGAGTTAGGTACATACTACCCACTCATCAATGTGACAATTTCGTCTACGTCAAACATCACCTTCACCATTGCTTTCACTTCCTATCCCACTACCACCGCCATAATCATCATCTTCATCATCACTTTTCATAAATTTGGCCTTGCAGACTGGGCACATGAAATCTTCCTTATTCTCATGTGAGATCATGTCATATCTCTTTGGGAGGCATACAATATGATAATATTTTTTACATTCCATACATTGGATCAATTCTCTATTATTATTTAATTTGCATGTAACACAGCTTTCTTTCTTTTCGGCTATTTCATTTTTTATTGATTGAATTTTATCAAACAATGTTCTAGCTTTGATTTTTTTCACGTTGGTAACCTTTCCTTTCTTTTGTATATATTGACTTTTAACAGGTGAATCACCTTTTCTAGTTCGCTTCTTTCTTATTTCTTCTTCACTTTTTAATTCTTTCACATAAGAAGATGAAGTCAAAATAGCTGTTTTTCCTCGCCTTTTGTCACTCTTACGGATGGGTTTTTTTCTGCAACCTGAGGTGGGGGTTTCAAATCCATTGGAGAAACTACGAATGAAGTGCTTGGAGCATCTCCTGAGATATCTTGAACTGAGCTTTTTGGTGGGGGCTGATATACTTCGGCAATAGTGGTAACAATATCAAGACTTGTATTGGAGAGATCATTTTTATTTGATGCTGATACTTGATTTGAAGACTCCGAGACAACATCTGTCACTATTTCACATGACACAGTCAGAGGAGACTGATTGTCAGAACCTGAAGGCATCGCGACGTCTGTAGTATCAGAGGGTGCAAAAAGTTCGTCTGGGAATATGTCTTTATTAAACGGATGTATTCCACTTTTCTTGAACCCGTTTACAGCTGTTTGCATCCCTGCTGCTCTGAGAAATGCAGCACCAAACAGCTTTCCAATTTGGTATATGGAAACTGCACGACCAGGATGTTGAATGAGCCACCTTCGAACTTCTTGTTCATAATAAGTGCTGACTGATCCCATGAAAGAGACGTCCATTGGTTGAAGTCGGTGTGTGGTATGTGGTGGAAAGCATAATAATATGACGTGATTTTCTCGCGCACAATTAATATGAGATCCAAGCTCTTAGTGTGCGATACATGACCGTCGAGTAGCAGAATCACAGGATGACTTTTTGTTGGATGAGCAAATTCTATAAACTTGTTGAACCAAAAGAGAAATGATTCCTTATTTATCCAGCCAGATTCATGGAAGAAAGCGAATGAACCTGGTGGAGCATCGTCCATGAGCAGTTTGTTTTCCTTTCGTGGAAAGACAAACATGGGTGGCATGAAATTGCTGCATTCATGCACAACTCAACGGTTACCAAAGTTCCTCTCTCTGCTGAAGACAAAGGAAAGGACTTGTTTTTTTCCACTTCTTGCAAGAACTTTAGATGGTTTGTTGGGCACCGTAGTTATGCCAGTTTCATCAACATTGTATATTTGACTTGGGGACAGATTGTATTCTTCATAAACAGATTGTAACAATGAGAAGAAATTGCCTACAGCCACACGGTTAAAACCTTTAGCTCTTGCCAATGATGTTTTCTCTGGCACTCTCAAAGAGATTTCTGGATGTCTTTCCAAAAAGTTGTAAAGCCAATCTTTTCCTGCCATTTTATTTACTTGACTAAAATGTGACTCAAATTGTTTTTTTCAGCTAGCTGGAACGCAATCTGCCGAAGTTCTGTCATTGTTATGCCAAAGAGTCTTTTCTCCAAGAGCAGCACATGTTCTACGATTTCCTCTTCTTGATCTTTATTGAACACATATTTGTAGGTGTTGCAATTTTTGTCTGATGCTTCTTTTATAGTGAATTTTCCTGTACGAGCCTTTTTGCATCTATCTTCCAAAGTTGATTTGAGGCTTTTTGGTAGCCCATTGAACCATCTAGAACTGCCTTGAGAGCATTTTCCATAGACTCAGCAGACCATTTTTTTCTGCTGCTGCCTGATTTGACATACTTTCTTGGCATCTGAAAATAGTCAAAGAAAACAAAACCCATGTATATTTTAAATGTATGTACCTATTAAATTATGTTTGTCATCGCACTATGTATACCTACTATCCCATACCTACCACTAAGTTAGGTAGGTATTGGATAGTAGGTATACCTACCTATGTATCTGCCTAACAAGTACGTAGGTAAGTATGATTCACAAGCATCCTCACAGGTAGGGTGAAACCGGGTACCCCTCTTAGAGGTACCCGATACCTACCTACCTGTATGTACCCGGTTTCACCCCACAGTGAGTTTTTTTAGAAAACAATTAATAACCTTAGAGGTACCCGATACCTACCTACCTGTATGTACCCGGTTTCACCCCACAGTGAGTTTTTTTAGAAAACAATTAATAACTTTAGTTCTAAAAATGTAATGAAGAAGAGAGAAGTATAAAATAGAAGCTAAAAAAATCTCTGTCGATACATATTAATTATTATAAAAAATTGACAAAACCTATTATTTGATATTTCAAAAAAACTTACCTTGAAATATTATCACCAGACTAAAATTTTTAAATGTGCACGCTTCACTGATATACAAAGAAATGAATTATTTGTTTACATCTTTCTGATCCATTTCATTAGTACAATTATTATCTGCTCTCATCTGTCAGATAGCAGCACTAGTATTGAAGAAAAGGGGGTACCCGGTTTGACCCAACTACCTGGAACCTCCCTACTTACCCCTATACGTTTTTCCTGGCATTTTTTTCATTTTCTCGAGAACTATATATACTACCTAGAGTAAAAATTTAAAAACTGACGTACCTCTAAGAGTATTGTCTTTCATTTTTCTTCTATTTATAGAGTATGCAATCTGAAGGGGCATTATACGTTTTTCCTGGCATTTTCTTCATTTTCTCGAGAACTATACTACCTAGAGTAAAAATTTAAAAACTGACGTACTTCTAAGAGTATTGTCTTTCATTTTTCTTCTATTTATTTTCTTGTTAGACGTACTTTTTATACATAAATCAACAGAAATGTCCATGAAAAGTAACTTTTTTGAAGTTTTGCTATTGAACAGTGTCATAACTGACTAAATGAGTAAATAAAGCTGAAAATTCCAAATCCTTAAAATTTATTTAACTTAAAAGAAGTAGATTTACGTATAATATATGAATACTTAGTTCAATTTCGGCATAATAGTTATAGTACCTTTCTTACTATCCGGATACTTGGTCCTGTAGTCAGTCCTTAACTACTTGAATGTTGAATTGTCTCTGGCGTTCATCTTTGGTAAGTTTATTATTGTACTCTTCAATTAGTTTCTATTACTGGCTTCCCATAATCATAACATCTAAAAATACCGAACAAATACTCACTATACCGATACCGACTCTGATTCAACAGGGAAAAGTCAAGCGCAGGCAGTCTATCAGGCTTTACTGGAGTGGGAACTATTAGACAAAGTAGAAGCCTTCTGTTGCGATACAACAGCTTCCGATTTTGGTGAATTTATAGGTGCCACGTCCCTTTTAGAAGGTATGATAGGAAGAGACATTTTATACTTGCCTTGTCGGCATCATATCTTTGAAGTTGTTTTATAGGGAGTGTTTGATTGCAAAATGCCAAAATCATAATCACCAAATGTCACATTGTTTCAAGACTTGATGTTGTATGGGTCCCGGCATTCAAAAACTTACTGGTGTGTTTAGGTTACCTCCTACAAAAGAATGCTCAGTTGGAGCCACTCTCTATAATCGTCTCTGGGTTGGTTTTCTTGAAGTTGTTTTTCACTAAATTCGATTATATTGTCACTGTCTACTATTTTTATAGTATCTTAGTATCTTTATCAGCGCATGAGAATTTTTTCTTATCAAGATGAAGCCATTTTTTCTGGAAGTCTCGGAAAAAGGTGACATTTGGTGATGATGATTTTGGCATTTTGCAATCAAACACGCCCTTTAAAACAACTTCTAAGATATGATGCCGACAAGGCAAGTATAATATCGTCTCTGGGTTGGTTTTCTTGAAGTTGTTTTCAAATTCGATTATATTGTCACTGTCTACTATTTTTATAGTATCTTTATCAGCGCATGAGAATTTTTTCTCATCAAGATGAAGCCATTTTTTCTGGAAGTCTCGGAAAAAAAAGGTGACATTTGGTGATGATGATTTTGGCATTTTGCAATCAAACACGCCCTTTAAAACAACTTCTAAGATATGATGCCGACAAGGCAAGTATAATATGCCTCTTCCTAAATTTGCTCAAATTGGAAGCTGCTGTCTAGTGATGGGCTCGAGACCAGACAGACCCTGTCTTGCCTCGTCTCGTGTTTTTTTTTTTTTTNGGCCCTGTTTTTCGTGTTTTTTTTTTCAGACGAGACAAAATCCTTGTCCCGTCTCGTCTCGCCGTCCATCACTAGTTGTGTCGCAACAGAAGGCTTCTACTTTGCCTAATAGATCCCACCCCAGTAAAGCCTGATAGACTGCCTGCGCTTGACTTTTACCTGTTGAATCAGACAGAGTCGGTATCGGTATAGTGAGTATATTTATGTTCGGTATCATTAGATGTTATGATTATGGGTAAGCCAGTACTAGAAACTAATTGAAGAGTACAATAATAAACTTACTTAAGATGAAAGCCAGAGACAATTCAACATTCAAGTAGTTAAGGACTACAGAACCCGGATAGTAAGAAAGGAACTCTCATGAAAGCTTACACTCAAGTACTATAACTATTGTGCCGAATTGAACTAAGTATTCATATAATATAGGTAAATCTACTTGTTTTGAGTCAAATTAATTTTAAGCACTTGATTTAAGTTAAATTTTCAGCTTTATTTACCTATTTAGAGTCAGATATGACACTGTTCAATAGCAAAAACTTCAAAAAAGTTACTTTTCATGGACATTTCTGTTAATTTCTGTATAAAAAGTACGTCTAACAAAGAAAATAAATAGAAGAAAAATGAAAGACAATACTCTTAGAAGTACGCCAGTTTTTAAATTTTTACTCTAGGTAGTATAGTTCTCGAGAAAATGTCAGGAAAAACGTATAATGCCCCTTCAGATTGCATACTCTAACTTAAAGGCCGTGGCGGCACGTGTTAACGTTATCCGATCGAGCTGAAACTTTACAGATATTTTTTTTTTTTTATTTAGAACCACTCTAGGGGGAGTAAACGATATATTTTTGACTTTCATTTTTAAGGGCCACCCTATTGGCACATATTGGCGACCTTGATTGTTCGTATAATTGGCCAGGGATAAACTAGAAATAACTCCCTGGCTATGTGATTGGCGCGACTGACGACTGCCTCGATACTCCATGGCCCTCGGTTGGGCGGTCGGTAAAGCCCATGATCTATTTGATCTAATCTCAGATCTACGTGTTCCATTCATTGCGATCAGTATCTACTAGTGACAACCGTATATATATTGACTCCGGATAGCAAGACTTAATACCGTAGGGGCGCACATATGTCATTGCGTCCTGTGTTCGCTCCTGCATACAGCGAGGACCACCTGTAAAGCTTGAAGGCAGGATAACTATTTTTCCTATCTCGGAAATGTCACAGTCTGATCCCCGTATGTAAGTGAATATAATTCACTTCTTGGCTTAGTCTGGTTTAAACGAACAAAATTTAGCCGCTCTGTCTCAATCTTTGCATACATGTCTACTAAGTATTGATTAAAGAGGGCACGGCAATGCAAATTCTCGAGGTCTTTCCTCTCCATAATCATGCACGTATAGAAGTCAGCGGCAGATACCGTTTTCTCGAGTGGAACACAGGTGTTGGGATCACTCTGATGTATATTAATCGCGTAACCATCTTCACCAGAGCAAAAAAGAAGGGGATATTGCAAACTAGCGTTCCACTAATCCTGGACAAAGTATTATTGCGAGCTTGGATAATAATATCTCGCTTTTCAAACGCTTGCCCAACTATTAACAATGCAACCTCACTGGTTGATGGAGCATTGTAGCGACCCCTATGATGTTCATTTGCAGGCTTCTTATCCGCAGAAATTATTACTTTAAAATTATCTTTATTACTCACTTTGCATGTTTAATCGCTGTTTTGAAGTCAGGAATATAGGGATTGTGAAGCATACTTTGTAGCTGTCGGACCAAATGATTTTTTACTCCAGGAAAATGTCCATAGCGTAAGTCTGCCTCCTTTTCTTCATTTCCAACGAAATAAAGTTGGAGAAAAGCAGGTTGTTGGTCTGAAGAAGGTAGTAAGATACCTATTCTGTGGTATATTTGCCCCTGTACTTTGAAAGTAGGCATGAAGTTACCTATTCTGTGGTATATTTGCCCTGTACTTTGAAAGTAGGCATGAAGTTACCTTCTCTCACTTTATTAGCACCAAAACACGTCATTTGGAAACACCTATTATACTTTCTTATGTTGTTTAAAAAGTGAGCGGAGTCGGGATGAAAATCAGTTAGGAGACTTAATAAAAGCTCTGGAGGTAAACTGAGTGGGCAAATGAACTTTGCCGTTCCTACAACACAGGCCTGGAGATTAGATTCTTCATGAAATTTTATCGCAGAACACTATTTGCATGTCACTTCCTTAATTTCAAAACATTTGTCTTTTTCGTAATTAGTTTGCGTAGTTTGCGAATTATATTGAAAAGCAGAGCAATTTTTTTCTTTTATTGGTAATAATGTTTGCTGTCGCCTGATTTTTATTTTGGATAACTCCAGTTGTTTGTACTTTTTCTGGATACTTATGTTGATAGGTTTGAACTGCCTTTTTATTTACCTCGGGTTTCTTACGTTGGTAGGTTTGACCTGCCTTTTTATTTACCTCGGGTTTCTTGTTGGTAGGTTTTAACTGCCTTTTTATTTATCTCGGGTTTCTTACGTTGGTAGGTTTCAACTGCCTTTTTATTTACCTCGGGTTTTTTACTTTGGTAGGTTTCAACTGCCTTTTTTATTTACCTCGGGTTTCTTGCGTTGGTAGGTTTTAACGCACTCTTTATTAACACCGGATTTTTTTTTTTTCTGGTATGTGTTGACTGCAGTTTTATTACCACAGGGATTATTATTCTTGTACTCAAGAGCAGCAGTTTTTAACTTTTTTCTGGTTGAATTTGTAAATCGCTTACGTCTTTTTTTTTCTTCCTTTAGACGGAATAATTTCTTCACCAGAATCAGTTGACCTTGTATCCGGGATAACAACGCTTCCTACTTCAGGCGACAAAATAACATCAAAATGCCCTTTCGGAGAATCAGAACCGGAAAATCGGATTCTTTTTACTCCTAATATTTGCTCACCGCATATTTCACTGCAAACAGCATTGCGATAGACCTCAAATTGGTAGGGGTACAAATCTGCAGCCGCATACAAGTCACACAAACTGCCAATCGTACCATGTTTCAACATTTCAGATCGACATTCTTCTTGAGAATTGTATACATCGCCATTTTCCTTCATTGTATAACGGTTGAAAACGGCTCCAATTCCCAAGAATGTATCCTACAACGTTCCTCCTGATCTCTAAAGAATGAGTTTCGTTGCCGTACATTGAATAGGACAACGAATTGAATAGACAGGTCCAATCAGGAGTAATAGATACAATGTTGCACTGTACACCTTTTGTTATCGTCATCGCTTCTCAAATTGTATTAATTTGTATTAATATTTGTCAAATTGTATTAAGTAGACTTCTCCAATTGTATTACAAATTAATAAAATTTTGTCATCGTCATCTCTTCTCAAATTGTGGGCCTCAATACTTTATATCTTCTGTTGCCGTCATCTCTTCTCAAATTGTGGGCCTCGACACTGTACACCTTTTGTCATTGTCATCGCTTCTCAAATTGTGGGCCTCGACACTACACCTTTTGTGATCGTCATCTCTTCTCAAATTGTGGGCCTCGACACTGTATACCTTTTGTCATCGTCATCGCTTCTCAAATTGTGGGCCTCGACACTGTACACCCTTTGTCATCATCATCTCTTCTCAAATTGTGGGCCTCGACACTGTACACCTTTTGTTATCATCTCTTCTCAAATTGTGGGCCTCGACACTGTACACCTTTTGTCATCGTCATCGCTTTTCAAATTGTGGGCCTCGACACTGTACACCTTTTGTCATCGTCATCGCTTCTCAAATTGTGGGCCTCGACACTGTTGTACACCTTTTGTCATCGTCATCGCTTCTCAAATTGTGTGCCTCGACACTGTACATCGTCATCGCTTCTCAAATTGTGGGCCTCGACACTGTACACCTTTTGTCATCATCATCATCTCTTCTCAAATTCCTGGTCTCGACACTGTACACTTTTGTCATCGCTTCTCAAATTGTGGGCCTCGACACTGTACTTTGATTATCGTCGACAAATACGCTATTTTTATAGGGGTGTTTTAAAGTATAATTTGTATTGTTATGTATCCTGTTAAAATTTAAAATAATGATAATAGGTATGAAATTTAAAGGTAAACCAAAATAGACAGAAAAGAAATTTGAGTTTTTGCAAAATCCGTTCTCGGTGTGCCCCTACATCACAAATGGAAACTTTTTGCCAAATTTCAAGTCTTTGGTCCAGCAGTTTTGGAGTTCTGTTTAAAAGTTATGGAGTGAGACTGAAAAACTGTAGAAATAGGGCCATGGGAACCTCTGAAAATTTAGCAAAATTCATTCATGGTACGCCCCAAATGGAAGGTTTTCCCAATGTTCAAGTCATTTGGTTCAGCTGTTTAAACGTTATGGGGTGAGACAGAGAACTGTAGAAATTTGGCCATAAGTTGAGAACCACCGGGATTTCAGCAAAATCCTTTCTAAGTACGCCCCTACATGACAAATGGAAGCTTTCTGCCAAATTTCAAGTCATTTGGTCCAGCCGTTTCTGAGTTCTGTTTAAAAGTTACGGGATGAGGCAGAAAAACTGTAGAAAGTTGGCCATAAGTTAGGAACCTCTGCGGTTTTAGTAAAATCCGTTCTTTAGTTCGCCCCTACATGACAAATGGAAGCTTTCTGCCAAATTTCAAGTCATTTGGTCCAGCCGTGTCTGAGTTCTGTTGATTATGAATGAATGTAAATATATATTATATATATAAAGATTTGTCATGACTTATGTTATCGCATGAATTATATTTTGTTTTCTAATTCTGTCTTTTTTCGTACCTCCAAATGTTCCGCCCTCCTAGTCTTCTTAGCGTTAGTATCACGTTCCTTCTGAATCCTTTAAAACTCAGGATATTTTTCTTTTATCCCGTCGATACCTCCGCTGCTCTCAGTATTTGTCAAGGGGTTTCTTTTGGATTGTTCACTGTCAATGTCAACAATCTGGAAGAAGGAGAACAGCAAACATGTCATTAATTAAATAGAAGTAAAAAAAAAATGGGGATATTTTTTTACTATTTTTTTTTATATAAAATCTTAATACTTAAATGCAAAACTCCAATATTTCATTCAAATGTGGTATAAGTAATTGACACTTGATGCCCTGGAACTACACCAATTACTTATTCCCACTCTCAAGGTGACAATTTTAGTAATAATAATAAACGAAAGTACACCGAACTGGCAGATGAAAAAAAAAAATGTGACAACTCAGTGAAAATAGTACCTACCTAAAGTAATTTCAACCACGGGAGTAATACCCAAAGATTTGCACCAGAGCTTACAAACATTGGGACTGGAGAAGAACCTTTTCATGTTAATACAGAAAGCTGTTATTCTGAACACCACTGGAATCGTGGGAAGATTATTGAGTCAAGAATAGGAATCTCGTAACTTGTCAATAAGTTCCAGGGAAAACCCGAGATTCAAGAAAGGAATGAAAATAATAGTACTAATAAACCAAAAACAATCCTATAAAAATATTTTTGAAAGAATCAATATAAAACAAATTCAAACAACAAACCTACTAACAACTACAGACTGAAAATTTCTGGAAAAACATTTGGTCAACACCAAAAGAACACAACAATTCAGCAATCATTATAACAAAAATAGAAGAGACTTTCAATTCCTCCAATGTTGAATAATGCAATCAAAATTAACATGCTACAACACAACTAAGCAAAAGTAACAATTGGAAATGCCCAGGACCTCACAAAATCCAAAACTACTGGCTAAAAAAATTCATAATCATACACCCAGCCTTATTAACTATCATAAACAAAGCACTCCTGAACCCATCATTCATAAATAATCCAATCTGCGAAGTTGTAACGTACCTAAAATCCTGCCAATTACCGCCCAAATACATGTTTTACAACGGAACGCACGGACCTATAGACCTACCTAGAACACCCGCGGTGTGACAAAATTGGCACACGGTAGTTTTGTGGATTTTTTCTTCCTTCACAAGGTGGATTTTTGATAAATTATCAAAACTTATAGAATAATAAAGTAAAGAAATGTATTTTTTTAGCTAATTTACGCCAACTTTTTTAAAAAAGTAAGGGTGATGAACTTTAAACAGAATAGCAAATTATGAAAAGCAACCAAATTTCAAAACTCAAACTTTAAAACACAAGTATCAAGAGTACTTTAAAATTTGAAATGTGCCAAAATTGGTTCATTAATCACACACCCAGCATCATCAACCGATTCAACATTAAATTTTCATATATTTTTGATAGAATTATTGAAAACTGCATGTGGTGGTAATTTATACAAAATAGAACTAACTGAACTAAGTCATCTTAGTATTTTTGTATAATATAGTTTGTTAACTTTCTTTACAAAAGCTTGGGAAATTACAAGACGAACAGTATGTTTTGTGCTCAATTTCAGAATCGTCTTTTTCAGACCATTGGTAAATTCGAATATGAAATATGTGAATGTACTTAGGATGTCCAAGATTAATTTCGATAGATTAGATCCTAGTTCTGATCCGAAACTGAATTTTGTCTAGTTAATTGTTAAAATCAATCAGATCATAAGAAATTTGTTATCTTTCTCTACAAAAGCTTGGGAAATTACAAGACGAACAGTATGTTTTGTGTTCAATTTCAGGATCGTCTTTTTCAGACCATTGGTAAATTCGAATATGTAAATGTACTTAGGATGTCCAAGATTATTTTCGATAGATTAGATCCTAGTTCTGATCCGTATCCAATAATGCAAAGGTTGTCCAGTGCTTGTGATAATATAGGTGGAGCATGCATACTCCTTCAGCATTTTTCCTTCGTATCTGACTTTGTTTTTAGTTTTATAGACAAACTATGGACTAAAGGGAATTATTACTGCTGATGTTGATGTTTGTGTGAGTTGAAGGTCCAAAGGCATTAATTGCTGTGATGAAGTAAGGGCTAGATGAACAATCTGTGGTGCATGACTTCCATTTATGCATTTCATTTGAAACTGCTACTGTAACACCAGTTATATGATTCCCCCAAGAAGCCTCCCCTAATTCCGGTTCGTATATAGTACTACATGGAGTAAATGATGGATTTGGATAATTGTAACTTGTATGATCGCTTATAATCGTCATCACAATATTGTTACAGTAATTTGTCTCAAATTGTAAGAAAATCTTTTCCAGCCATGTGAATCTTGTTAAAGTTTGATCTTCTAATCCCAAAATTTGTTCTGCCTCCTCCACTAAGTCATCAATAGAAGATCCTTTCTTATAGGTCATCATTATACTTTGTATAGTAGGGGATTTGGAGATTTTATCTATAACCCTGAGAGAAAATCCAACAAGAGTGGATCAAGAATAGAGTGTTCGATTCGTGGGTTCAAATTCCTCATAGTAGCCAATAAATCACATAATGGAACGAGATCATCACTACAATGGGGAAGAAAGACTAAAATGTTCATTTCCGATAGGTAATTTCGACGATACCATGTTTTTAATTTTATCAGATCCTGATGATAAATGTATCAATAAAAAGAAGTAGGATCTTCACATAGAAGTTTCCAATTCTGTTCAGCAGAATTGATTTGGGGTTTAATATATTACTTATGGCTCTTCCTATTTATTGATAATTGGATCTCAATCATATAAATAGTGATCTAAGATAATGAATTACAATGCTTAAGGTATCTGGAATACCGTGGGATATAAGTTCGTAAAGGTGTACACAAGGGTATCCACCAAGAGGTATGCTGGGTATAATAATTGCAGCACAATCCATTAATTACTTGGGAAATATACATCATCAACAAATTGATCAGGACATCTTACATCTAGAACTATGCACTTTTTATGAATTGGGATACACAACATAAAATGGACGATTTAACTGAAGTTTTATTGACTCTGTAGTATTATACTTTGCTATAATAAAGGGAATTAATAGTGAATAATCCACAAGAGTTGCTGCTGAAACTTTTGCAGAGATCGAAGACAATGCCGATTCAAGGTTTTGATGACCTTCATTGGTTAAAGGCATCATACGGCATAGTTTTTTTGAGAGACATTGATAACGGACATCCTCTCAAGACCATATAGTTGCCATGTGAGAAGAGGACCAAGTCTGATAACTTTAATGGAGGTCCAATGAGACTCATTGCAATATCCAAAATGTCCATAGTCCTTGTATGCTCATTCAACAGATATCATTGTCATCATAATGACTTGATTATCCCCTTGCCCTCTTATGAAACATGTTCTGTTGAGGTACAGGTGTACAGCCATTACAAATCTGAAAAGGATATGCGCTCATTACGATATCCTACTAGAGATTAAGATGGGACATGATAGATTTTCTACATTTATAACACATATATATATATATATATAATGTAGTTCAAGTATTTCGTTTTTTCATCATTTAATAAAACCTCTGATGCTTCTTGTAAGTCAGATGAGACAATTTTTTTATTTCTCCAAATTGAACAAGTTCTTTGGTGATTTTTTTTTAGTTACATGATTTAGCTTCGTTTCGTCTTAAATATTTCATTTCTTCAAATAGGGTGGTTTAAATACTTAGTGTTGGACAAAATTATCATCAAAACGGTCAATGCCGCCTATTCGTTTTTGTATATTGCATTATGGTGTTGGAAAGTTTCACATCCTTTCGTGCTCCATTTGGTTGCGTTCTTTTTGCAGTAGTAATTTCTTTAGGGTAAAATGCTGTTGACGCAACATGGACAAGTCTTGTATCCTGCCACTGAACATAACCGATATGATCTTTTATCATCCATTTCTGTTTATGCTTCGCCAATTTCTTATTTGGCTTTGCAAATATCAGGAAAACCTACACTGTTAGTGCGAACAGTTCCAGTTGTAAAAATATTTATCTCGTACAATTTTACCGATGTGAAGAATTTGTCAAACGTAACATGAACGTTTTTTTCCTTCTAGCGCTGCTGACAAGTTTATCACAACCTTTTCTCCTAAACTAAATTTTATTCCTGACTCTTGTTTCCACTCAAACTGGTACAAGTATCCAGTTTTTGAATCGCACTGCGTCCACACTTTGTAGACACGTTTGGTTGGTTTCAATGGCATATACTGCTTCATGGTTGAACGGCCTTTGAAAGCACCATACATTCATCAACAGACTGAGAACCAGAATTTTCAGTTTCTCTTTGGAATGATTCATTCAGGTGCAAAATCAATGGTCTCAGTTTATACAACTTATCATAGTCTGGGTCATTTATTTTTACTATTATATTGAAATAAACACAAAGGTGTAATGATATAATAAAGTAGGTTCGAGAACTGGAGCTCAACAATCAAAAGCAACAGAGTAAGTAAATGGAATCTGAACTATTCTAATCTATTTCTAAATAAGAAGGGTCGGTGCAGTGATATTTATATGGAAGGAATATTGGAACCTGAACTGTTCCAAGATATCTTATAACTATTCCAAGAAGCTTCGGTCCACAGTTATCTAAGTGAATAAAATCGGTACTGCTCCAATCTATTACTAAGATAAGATGGTTCAGAGGTGATTTGGTAAAGCAATTTTATGAGGGCAAATAATAATTACAGGGTGTAAACTCACGCGACTTAGAGGGGGAGGATGGATCTCAAACGAGTCTTGAAGAATAGGAACTCTGTGAATTAGATCATTCTTGATAGAAAGTCCAACAGGCCCATGGTTCTATTCCGCGGTGTTCCAATGGCGATCACGTCGGTACGTGGTTCATCTCGCCGCCACAGCAAAGTCGATCAAGTGCATTATTGTTCGGACGGTCTATTCTTGGACCTATAATTCTATAGTAGCTCATCATTGTGCCGGGCACATCGACACCTCCCATATTTGTGTTGAATTAAATCCGGTCTATATTGTGAGTCTTTTTTAGACCATATAGTGCATTGGTTCAAGGGATTTCCACTTTCAGTTGAGGACACCGTCGTGATAGGCTTTAGATAGTTCATTGTCATCCAAAAAAGTGGAAGACGAAGAGACTATTCTTTTGAAGAGTACCAGTGCCACTGCATTCTCTTGTGATATGAAGAAGATCAAGTAGAGGGATGGAGGTTAATTAGCGATCCATGCAAATCGTACATCCAGGTGAAAGTGTTTGGGTCAATCTCATGCTTCCCCTCCCAAATCTAAGAGTGGGACATTCAGGGTCAGCAATGATTTCGTTTACCCTCATAGAAAAAGAAATCCAAAGGCAGACCATCAGGTGTACACATTACAAAGTTTTTCAAGCCCACATGGGTTTGGTTTGTTTCTCACAAACTGATAACAATCATGGTGGCCATGAAATGGAACCATCTGCTCGTCAATACTCACTTTCTCAGTCCTGGTGTTCAGCAAAAGAGCTTTCGTACAGCTTCGATTAGTGGTTTAATTTTCCAATATTTGAATTTCCTTTCTTCATCCGAAACACTGAGAGCATGATTCCCTGGATCACCTTTTTTACCTACGTAACCCCATCGTTCAAATAAAAGGTACGTTTGATAAGTGATTCCAGTCTATGGAATGAACCGGTTTGTCAAGTCTAAATGTATCTGCGACGATTAAGATCGCGCGATCTAAGATACTGTCTTGTGGTCTTGGTACGATTTGACGATCGTAAAGCCACAAATTTTTGTAATGCACTTCGAGACTATAAAAAGGTCGAGTGTAATTTTCGAATTCGTGAATAGGATTTGAGCCTATTAAATCTTAAAGAGTACCTCTAACGAACGGGTCCACTTCTTGTGGATTACGTCTTATGGGGTGGGAAGCTACCTTACGTAGATACTTCAGAGAGTTTTATGATTTGAAGAGATTTAGAGTATAAATTTAGAAGAACATTTTGTATTATAATTTTGATTTCTAATGAATGAATTGAAGAATGAATTATTAATTGGAAACTGGTTAAAAGTTACAGTACAATAATAAGTGGCCGGTTCGGCACGCTCCCGACCACAACCGTCTTCCCCACTTTTTGTTTCTTCTCTACAACACGTAATCATTTAGGTATGATGGTCGCCTCCTAATTCTGTGAGAGCGGAAAGTGTTTCTTCTCTACAACACGTAATCATTTAGGTATGATGGTCGCCTCCTAATTCTGTGAGAGCGGCGAAGTGTATCTTGGTTTGGATCCGACGTTCGGAGAATAGAAAACACTGAAAAACAATGTCAAAGTAAGCTTCAGTTAGGAACATCGTCAAGAATGAGAGATAAAATTCAGAGGGTGCTGTTTTGATTCCAAAACTTAATCGATTCATACGAAAAGTGTCTGTCTTTATGTGTAGAAATGTTTGAATATCACTACTATTTTCGTCTACTTTCAAATGCAGATACGCCTTGAACAGGTCTAATTTGCAAAGGTATCTTGAATTCCTTAAATTATTTAGAACATCATCAATTCTTCTTATTGGATGATTAGCTTGCACCAATCTCTCGTTTACTCCACACTTTGTAGTCCACACAATCTTACACCACCATCAGGTTTTGGGATAACGACCAATGGTGAACCCCAATCGGTATTAGCAACAGGTGAAATGATTCCATTCAATGATTGTAGTTCCTTTTTTACGCTTTCTCTGAAAGCGTAGGGCACAGTTCTCTCTCGTGTAAATATTGATTTGGCACCTTTCCGAAGATGAAGTGACACTTGGAAACTAGGCACGCAATCGATTTTCTCTTCAAAAATTGATTTATATTTTCTGAAGACATTTTCAGTGGAAAAGTGTACTGTTTAACGCACATTGTTCGAGTTGGAGTCATACACCCTTTCTTCATTTCGGCTAGGTTCAGTTCCAACCCTCTTCTAATCCATTGCCTTCCCAAGAGCGTATCATGACCAGTATGTACCAGATAGTCTATCAACTATTTCCTTATTACCATAAGCAATATGTAGCACAACTTTTCCTTTTGCCTTAACAATGTCTCCAGGGTAGATTTGAAATCATCTTCTGCCATTAGAGAAAATTTTTGCACCGGAGTCTACCTCGAAACGCTGATGCTTGCCGTTTAGCAATACGGAAATGAAATATTTATCACTTTCATGATTCTTTTCGATTTAAATGTACCTTATAAAATGTATCATTTCTTTTATTACCTTTTTAAAGAAGCAAATTAATTTTGTTTGGAATTTGACATCTTTTAGAGAACTTTTTTTTGTTTTGTTCAAAATGAGTTCTTACAAATTTATTTAAAAAATTTCTCAACAATCTGTATCTATGATTTCAAAATATAAACATATGTTATTCGAGAAAGCTGAACTAATCAGAGAACGGTCATTCTTCAAGCTTTTGAAAAACTTTCGTTTGTAGGATACTGAAGCAAAATGTTTTTTCTGATCGGTGTAAAAAAATTTACACACATCACAGCGAGCAATTTGTAATTTTAAGGGCATTATCTTAAAAAAATTATTTAAATACACCGACATGTCGTCTTAGCATCTCTTCGAGTTCCAATTCCTCGTCATTGGTGATCTGCCTCCTGATGATTTTGAAATGAATGATATCTTGAACAGCATATAGTCTCTGTTACCGTTTTTTTATATATAAAATATGGAATGACGCTCCCATCTTCGAGCACTTGAATGTTTTGAAAATTGAAATGAGAAAAATTAGCATCTTCTTTATTCGCCAAATATGACTTGGGCAATTCATCTGAGTGTTTTCTTTAATCATACCAAGGTACTACATTTTCGAAATCAACAATGAATTATTCGAATGTTTCTTACAGAAACAGGTTTCCCTTGCCGAAATATCAGGTGTCAGTCATTATCCAGAATGGCGAATAACTTATGTTTTTATAAGTAGGACACTCTTTTTGGAACTTCTGATGTAAATTTTTCACTGTCGTTCAGTAACCTCTTCTGGTTTTTTTCGTAGCATTAGCAATCCCCTTTTAGTTTGTAGGAACCACAACATTGGCGGGGTTCTGAACAGTTGTTAAACTGTTTCATCAATGTTGTATATTTCTCAGGGGGCAAAGGGCCAAATCTCCTATGAACATCTGACAAGTTTTCATAAAATTTCTTCGTATTTGCTTCATTGTAGCTGGCACATGAAGCAATACTAATTTTCTCTGACTTTCTAACTGAGAGCTTTGTTTCCCTTCATGAATAATCTCATCCATGACACACCTGCGAATTGGTTCTCGTCCCATTGATTAGGATATGTTTTGTTGTTAGCCACTGCAAACTTATATGCTAGCTTTTTTTTTTTACTGAAACCATATTTTATTTTGGCCACCGTATCAATGTAACTTCAGAGATGTTTCCCCTTCTGCCGCGAATACCCGACTCTTGTTGTTATTAGTTTTGTATGTGTATTTAGGTTCAGCTGATTCCTTGAACTTCTTTGAATGGCGGACGAGGCTTGCAATGCTGACATACACTTAACATGCTTCCCACATGGTGATTATCACATGAACAGCTGCAATTGCACTCTCCAGTGTGCCAGCATCTACAGCACTCCGTTTTACGCCACTCTCGCTCCCAGGCATCTTGTATTTTCAAATCTGGAAAGAAAAAAAAAAGTATTAGGTATCTTGTATTTTTAATTCCGAAAGACAAAATACGGTAATAATTTGATTCTTAATATTTTTGGTTTTAATATGAAAACGATTTTATATGTAGGTATAGGTCCTAACTTTGAAAGCCTTTTAATTTTTTTTTTTTTTTTTTTTTGTATTATGCACTTCATGGGAATGTGATTCATTTATTAAAAGTATTTTCTAGCTCGTAGGAAGTCGTTTTCATTGTAAAAATCTAAAAGTATCAACACCAAATAAATTGTCCAAAACACCATTGACTATAAGCGGAATGAAAGTAATGTACCTTGGATCATGGTATCAAACTCGGAAAACATTTATTAAGCTTTTATTTATGAAAAATCTTGGGTTTTTTGGTATTCTGCATTCATGAGTGTGTGGTTCATTGATTAAAAGTGTTTTCCTCTCCGTACAAAGTCATTTGCTTCCCAGTTTTCTCATCGAATAATTTTCCAAAATTTCCCATTGACTTTAAGCAGAATGAAATACGTTATAGTGAGATTTTCAACAAAAATCCATTTTATTTCTAGATTAAACAACAAAACTAAAATAAATATCTCAAATATTAACTTACCGGGGTATCTAGGGATCCATATGAGCACCTATTTGCATGAAACTTACAAGGGAAAAAATAGAAAATTTTCGAACCACTTCGCAAAAAATTTACTTTGAGCACTCGAAATTTTTGTTTTGAAATAATTTCAAAAATTTGAAAAGACTGAGGTTAGGTCTTCACTGTGTCGCAACCTGGTGAGTAGTTATATTAGAAGTTAAATATCGATCCCCCAGGGCGCACCACGAAAAAGATATAAAGAATGATATTCAAGGTACAGCACATAGCCCAATATATGCACACATTTATCTTTACATTGAGTGTTATTATTATAGATTTAATTTAAAACCAAAGAAAGACAGGAACTATATCTTTTCAAATACTCAGTTCATAATTTTGTATGTATAATCTACATAATATGCTGCAGATAGAACTTTTTATAAATTCAAGTATGATATTATCAGTCCTCATGACTGAGATCAACAAAAATGACAGAGAGGTTGTGAAATAAAACACTTCAATATTATTGCTCAAACTCGGATAGGTCTGAATAAGTCTCCGGTTAGGGTTCGGATTCATCTTCGATAACCATTAATATGTGATTGACATGTTCTGGAATGTATGATTTTGTATCCCATTTTATCTTGTACTGTCCTCGATGAACCTCCCATCGGGATTTGACAGGTTTGATGGGGTCCGATCCGCTGGCTTTCCATATACTACTAACGTAATTTGCTCGTTCTATCTTTTTCAATAAAACCGACTCACAAGGAGGCAAGGTCGAGGGGTCTAGTTATTTTAATAGCAGCAAACGCCTTGACTTCATTTTTTGGCATCGTTAATTTTGTAAACACACGCTGTCTAGCTTCATTTACGGTTTTACATTTTTTTTTTTGACCTTATACTCCACAAGTGTATTCTTCTAGGATCTTTCGGGAATTTGGGGACACATCATTGAAATCGCCAAGAATGGTAAATGCATCTTGGTATGTCTGACTTGTAGCCATTATATTAAATGGTCGAACTTTGCCTTTGTTCACAAGGCAGCGGTGTATTCGCACCCTCTGAATGCATGATCTTCTGTTGTTTCCACTACCAAAGTCAAGGTAGATATTGACTGAGTCTGTTGTTAGATGCTGATTTTTATGCAGGAATATAATCAAGATATCAGAGTCTCCAGTCCTGACCATAATGTCAAATTTGAATAGCTTCTCCGCGTTTCTACTGCATGATTGGAATGTACAAGTCGCGTGTCTGCTTCTTGTTGCTGGCAAAATAGTTCTGGGACCTCTTGAACCTGGTTAGAATGGACACAACATGAATCCTCACATGAGGTTTACAAACATTTCTTTCCAATATTTTGTTTGTGAATTTCACGCTGCCAGCCTCTCGCTAGAAACAGTGTCAAAGACTTTTTGAAATCTTCATTTCGGAGGGCAGCGTAAAATATGTAATTTTTTTTTGTAGACCCTGGATGATAACGCCTGCCCCTGTGGACATTTATTTCCACGAAATATTTTTTCGCAATCCTTTATGGAAGGCGGGGACTTGTACTGGTCAAATACGAAGTCTGTTCTATTTGCCTTGTGTCCACAAATCATACGACGTATGCATGCAGAGAGGTCCCTAGGGAAAGTTTGTTCAAAAACGAAGGCGGATCCTATATCATAAAGTAATATGTAGGTCAGTATATACATTATCTGTACCGTTTTTGAACAAACTTTACCTCAATTTAACAATAAAAGCAAAAAATAGGGTGAATTATTTTTAATGTAAAATCGTGGAGTTAAATAAAGACCTCACTTGCCTGGTCTGGTCATTTAATTGCATGTTAATCGATCATAACGTGTTGTAGAAAGTTGAGCAAATTCGAATGATTTATTTAAAAATTATAATTTAGTCGTAGTCATGTTGATTTCCATTTCACTCTACACACAGCGGGAAAAAGGACATGAACGACGCGTCGGGATGGCTGCATATGTCTCTTTCCTTTGGGGGAAATCAATGAACTCGTTCGATCTTATTCAGAAATGGATTTAATTGAAAGTGATGGTTACAGAATAACAAAATTATCAAAATTAATCACAAATGGAATTGAAAAAACAGAAAAGGGAGGACATGGACGACGCGCCGGGATGGCTGCATTAGTCTCTTTCCTTTGTTTTGTTTTGTAAGGCAAATTGTTTGTTAAAATTAAAATATATCTAAATAAATTTCCCTAAATTATCAATAGTATTAATCATTATCGTGTGAGGGAGCCTGAGCCCACAAGATCGATTCTAAGTTTAGAATCGTAATTTTCATATTCGTGTTAAAAGTTTCATTAGGTTGAAAAATACACGAAAATCCACATCATTTTTATTTTGTGTCCTACTGGGAGGATATGTCAACCATAAGTCGAAATTTCCATGTAAAATCCTATGGGACAACTAGAAAATGCAAATCCTGTATAAAAAAAAATAAAACCCTTTTTTGGGGGTCAGGACAGACGTTCTATAGGTTAACTATTTCTAACGAGCTTCAAAATAGAGGAAATTTAAATATTTATTTGAATAGAATTATTTTAGAACCATGCAGTTGTAGTTAATACATTGAGAGAATCAGGAGGAAGTTAAAATTACTTAATCTTTAATTAGAAAAATAATTGATGATTATTAAAAAGACTAGATGTTCGATTTACTTGAATTAAAATCATTTTTCATTAAATGAAAAACAGGAGATATTTTTTAAATATTTATTTTTTTTAAAAAAAAGTCCAAGCATGTAGATATGACTCGAACCCACACCTTTTTGTATTTATAGGGATGCAGATCACTGCCTTTTTAGGCAACAAAGTTTCTAATAATTCTAAAGCATGCATGCCACTACATATCTTAATATTTAGAGGGAGAGAGAATATGAGGATAAATAGGAGAGACAGAATTATTAAGAAAATTAATAGAGATGGTTGGTATTCATTATTTTGATTGCCCTCCTGACTTCATTGAATGAACGAAAATAATGTTGAGCTTTAGGGAAAACTCCGTCATGGCTTTCAGATTGCGCCCCCCCCCCCCAAGTGTTCCTTTGTGGTGTGTGCGAGTATGAAGGCGATGCAGAACTGTTACTGCAAATTTCCAATTTTCTTTTCTTTATTTCCTCTCGATGTCAGTTAAGATCCTAGTCCGTCCAACGTTTTATCTTGTTTTGGTCGTTTTTTTTTTTTTTTTTGCTTCTATCTGAGGGAAAGGAACAAGCATGCTGAATGAAATAAAGAAAGCAATTCACTGGGCTCTACAATTTTGACGCCATCAACAATTTTGACGGGGTTAGTTTGACTATAGCCGGATCGTCTTCTTGTTCATTTCAAGATTTAAAGCAGGGGGCTAATTTACAACTGGTTGCACAGCATTGTTTGATTCAGGAATTGGACGATCAGTGCTTCGGTAACTATCAGAATCACTGTCCGAAAATCTCGAGAGATTTAGAGGATGGTAGATTCCTGCTGTTTTAAAGCCAGCTTTAATCTTACTCATGGTAAATGCTTTAGGGTAAGCAGTTTGCACCACATGGGGAATCGCATGGATAGGTCTTGTTCACGTTATTTATAATCCAATCAACTTCTACAGTCAGTTTGATTGTAGAAGTTTTTCAAGGGTTTAAAGACAGAAAGATGGAATTTAAATGCTGTTTCACCAGGTTTAAGATACTATCACCATGTTACAATGATCTGCACTCAGCATCATTCACCCCATCATCTTCTTCTTCAAGTTTCCCAGTCTCAAGGTTTCCATTCTAAGTTTTCTTTTCCAGTCTTGTGTGTCTCAGTCTCATTTCTTTCTTCATTTTCAGTCTCGAGTATCTTTAGTCACATTTATTTCATTAATTTTCCTAAGCTTAGCTTGACTGCTTGTTTGAAAATTGGCCATCTTTAAAAATACTGACAAACAATAAAAATATCAGTGTTTCATACAACAAAAAGTAGATAGAAGCCACAAAAATATTTGTATGCGTATTGCAGAAGTGTGAAATTGTCAGGCGTACACAGAAATCTTTAACAAGAAGGGATCACACAAATTGATTTTTTGAAACATTTTTAATCAAACTCAACAGTATCTGAAAATAGTGCGGGGCGGATCTGGAGTTTAGGCCACGAGACACGAGGAGAAAATAAAAATGATAAGTTCTGACGTGCGTGAAGAAGCCAAACCATTAAAGCTGATTTAATTTTGTTCTGACCTAATCACTGAGCGTCTTTTTTGTGTAGAGCGATCTCGCTACGGACAGTAATCTTTCCTGTTGTCATTTCTTTTATTATTTCTGGGTCCTCAAGACAGCACAATTAAATCAAAATATTAATTATGTTTTTTTGGGCTGATAGGATACCGCAGTGATATCTTCGTGGAACAGAACAAACTGGAGCCTATGTCTCGATTCATGAATTTCGGATCAGTGAATTCCTTAGGCAACTCTCTTTTGTTCTTTTTGATAGTCCCTATCATAGTGAGATGACTTTCATTTAAGAGATGCTGTGCTAAATTGATACTAGTGAACCACTTGTCCATTGTTACATTTCTATTGCTTCCTGATATTGTACTACCTATGAGCTTTTGAACAAGATACTCTGCAGCAGGTCTATTATCTGGAACAGTGCCCTTTCCTAAATAAGGAATGGCGTTTCAGCATGTATTTCGTTTTGTTATCACACATCATCACCATTTTCATTCCATACTTGTTGGGTTTACTTGGTATGTAAATTTTGAAAGGGCATTTTCCTCTGAATGCTATCAATTGTTCATCTATTGTGACATACTCAGTAGCTGAATAGTTTTTGATACAATTACCTACGACAATTTCCCATATATCACTGATTGCTGCTAACTTGTTTGTTACTTTTCTCTCCTCTCTATCTTCTTTATTATCAAACCTTAAACAATCTGTGATGAAACAAAAACGTCTTTCACTCATTGTAGCTCTGAATTTCTCACCACAAAAAAGCTGGATCAAACAAGATTCTAGTTGAATAAGCTTCTAACTCACCGAGACTCAGATCACGTAAGCTAGGATCATCTTGGCGTTTGTACTCTTTACAGTCATTTCTTTCTTTGCGGATTAACCTATTCAACCTATACAATATTGAGGTTCCTTAATGAGAGCATGTGGCGAACAAAGGCCTTAACTTCAAAATACAATTCCTCAAACGATTCAGTGCTCTCTATCGTATCGACAGAATCTGCTGGATCCATCGATATAAAGCTGTTATGTCATCATGATTTTTTCCAAATGAATTGTAATATTCATCAACTCATACCGAGCGGAAAAAAAATATTCAAATTAGCCTTTCAAAATATTTTTCACGTTTCGAAATTAAAGTACGTATTTTTTCTGAGAAAGAAGACATTTTACAGCTAGAAAAAAAAACTTAAGAAATGAGAAAGAGAATAGAGGAGGGGAACAAAAAGTTCTAATGCGTTCCAGAAATGAGAATTGAACCCAGAGACAAAGTACAAGGTGGCAGCCGAACAGGGACTAAAACAAGAAAAGCCGAACTAGGACTAAAAAAAGAGAAAGCCAAACTCGGGCAAATAAAAATAAGAATGAATCGAATTGGGGTTCCATTCTCGCAGTTCCTTTCATAGCCGATCGCAAGAGAAACAAAAAATAAAATCGTTAAAACTTGAGAAAGATTTTGTATCGCATCAGTGGTTATTTGTTACTAGAATAAATTTATTAATGATTAGACAGATTTAAGCGGGTGAAAACATGAAACTACGATTATAAATTTAGAGATTGAAATTATAAATTATGCGACAAATAATTTTAAGTTATGCGGGGAAAAATATATATGTATTATGCGAAAGACGAAATGGCAATAAAATTTTAATTATGCGAAGAAAATAAAATAAAATTGAGAAAATATGTAATAAATTTGATAGGTAGGTACGCGACAGAAAATATATTTACGTTATTCGGTGACATGAAACTATTATAAATCTTTACATTAACGAATTATTAAAAGGTTTATAAATTTTATAATAAGTATCCAAGGATATAATTAATATTATCGAAAACTAAATGTCTATTGATTTATTACGAGGCACTGAAAAATGAAAATTAAATGTTAAAAAAGAACGAAAAAACAATTAGGAATAAATGTTTTATATTATAGATTTATTAAATTTATTAGGTGTAAGATACTTTTTTAAAATTCTCTCTCTCTTGGCACATGGGATGTATGAACCCAAATAATTCACCATTCTAAGGAATCTCTGTAACTCTTGTACATTACTTGATATAGACATTTCTTTGATATCCTTTATTTTGGATTCATCTAATGTAACCCCATTTTTACTAAAAATATGACCTAAATAAGTAACTTGGCTTACTCCAAATTTACATTTATTAATATTTAACTTTAAATTTATTTCTCTTAATTTATCAAGAACTAATTTTAAGTCATGCTCTTCTTTATCTTTTCCATATGTTAAAAAATCATCTATAAAATTACATACACCTTTTATACCTTCGAAGGCTCTACTTACTATCATTTGAAACTTTTCAGAGGATATGGAAATCCCGTAATTCTTATAGATAATTTGGAATTATAGTAAACTTAAACTGGTTTTTTACAAAAAAAAAAAAAAAAAAAAAAATTGGGAGCGTGGGTTCGTACCCCACACCTGACACCATGTTAAATTGTTTTAAATTACAACACATTATTTAATTTAATATAATTATATTTTTTTATATTTCCACCACATTCTTCCTGAATAATATTTTTTTAGTTTATATTTATATTCAAGATTCATTCACATGTACATAACATAATGTTAAAGATTCATTTACACAACAGTTGATTCAATTTGACCAATGCGTGTGTTGAGATAGATCCTTTGTCTGTCCAAGTCACCAAGGTCCTAATTCTTTACAAATGGCTAGTCACAGTGAGAGGAATTTTCTCTGGGCACAGATATTTACAGTCTTCACAAGGCTCACCCACTTCTCTGCCAATCATTCTCTTTTTATTTGCGCTAATGTACGATTTCCCCTGAGCATCTTCCCTTTCCCTCCATTCCAAGGCTACTCCTTTCTGTATCTTTTTCTTAATCAGAATCAGAACTTGGACCATGGTCTATTTTTGGACCATGCTCTTCGCATTCGAAACAAGAGGAGATTACATTGTTCACACAGTTGCTGACCTCACAATGCTGAGCACTTTTTATGACATTCTCTTGGTACCTATTTATTCCGTGTTTTTTTTCTTGATCTTATCTTGAGTATCTTTGTGAAAGTGTGTATGGTCTTCACAATTGTTAGAATCAAAGTGGTGTAGGAATCCACAGGGAGGGGGATGCATTTGAAGGTGTAGGGAGACAAAAGGGAGCCACATTGGAAATAGGAGGAGACTACATTATTGATACAATCCCTAGTTTTACAGGTAGAGTTTCCTCTGTTTTCTCCTGTTTCTTCTGGCTGAACAGTTTTCTTTTTAGTCTTTGTATTTTTCTGGACTGCTTTTGTTATCTTCTTTTGAATTGTTTTCTTCTTGTTAGCTGAACGATCATTATCACAAGTTTCATCGTGTACGAAATGGTCGTGATACAATAAACATTAACACCCAAGAGTAGGGGAAAGGGAGCAGGAGTAGACATTTTTTTTTTTTTTTTTTTTTTTTNTTTTTTTTTTTTTTTTCAAAAATCAGTTTTTGTTTATTAACTATTTTTATCTTTATTTTCATTTAAGTTCAATTTTGTATGTCAGGATCTAAGCGCACGGCAGTGCGCCAGGCCAAGTTCCAGAAAGCACCAGTGTATCTTTACACGAAGCAATTCACCGGGGTTTTCACACCGTCAGATATCCGGTTCTATAAAGGATAGATCATTGAATTTTTGAACATACATTCCGTACTACAAGATAAACTTCAAAAATTAATGTTAACCCGGGTAGGAGATAGGTAATTTCAAAGTTTGCACTTTTGGATATTCACTGACTGACTGACATATTGACTGATTCACTCATCATCAAAAGTTTCAGGCACTTCCCGTATACCTAGAGCGCTGAAATTTAGCATGAAGTTAGCAATTGACATCCAAGTAAAGGGAAAAATCCGAAAATTTAACTTTTTAACTCTAACAGTTCCAGAACGGTGTCGCTTTAGTGTTTATTAAGACCTTTTTAGTTGGAACCAATAAAAGTATTCTCTTATTTTGCTTCTAAAGGTGCGTACACACATTTAAGTTATGGAAGTTAAAGGAGTAATTCCATATTTTACTTTCAAGGTAAATAGTTTAATAAATTATTTAACTACTCATAGTTGAGAAGGTGTTAATATCAAAAAAAAAAAAAATATAGAAGAGTTAAGATTTGTTTAATTAAAATATAAGGATCTTCTACTGGGTTTATCCCGATTCATGTGAGTAAAATTGCTGTATTGATTCATATTCAAAACAAATGTTGAGTTAAAGGATAGAATTGGTATCCTTTTATGAATCTAGTATTAAATGTCACAAGAATAATTAAGATTAAAATAGACTAAAGCAGTAACTCCTCCTAATTTATTAGGGATTGCTCGTAGGATTGAGTAAGCAAATAAAAAGTATCATCCTGGTTAAATATGTAAAGGAGTAACTATTGGATTTACGGCAATAAAATTATCTTTGTATACTTACTTTTTCATGAAATTATTGTGAATATTTAATGGAGATTAACACACAAATCTATCTATGCAATTATATCCTTCTTTTTCTTAGAGCCCTGTTTTCCATTTTTACCCTTCTGGTTCTTACTCTTTTGAATCATATGCTCGTGAGTATCAATTTGTTGTGAAATATTATTCAAATGATTTTCGTTCTTTATAATATCATTGGTATTACATGAATTCCCTCCGGATTTGGCTTTGTTCAATAATCCCGCAATGGCATTTGTTTTAATTGCAGCAAGCCTAGTCACAAATTTTTCGTATGGCACATGCTCAACTGGGTGAAAAAATTGTCGATCTTTGTTGTTAAGTTCAACTCCATTAATGCTTGGGTTAGACCGAGTCAAACAAATAGTGGTTTTTAGTTTTTTATGTACCGGATTTTCGTCCAACGACTTTAATTCAACTGGGACTAATGGCGGTCCAGAACGATCGCAAAGGGCTCCATTAATTAATGATAATGCAGATCCTTCGTTCTTTTGTACTATAGGGGATGACCCAGATAATAAAACGATGTATATTTTTAACCCAGGATCTGGGATAACAAACTTAGAAATATACCTTCTAAAGGTGATTGATAGTTTACTACGAATGTTTGATATAGTGGATGTCCATCCCGTCCCAGACAAGTAGGATGCGACATCAGAATAAATTGTTGATGGATAGTCAGTTACATCAAACACAAAAGGCAGTTCCGACAGCACAACTGTTCCCTTAGCAATATAGTCTCCGATGGTCAAAACCGTACCCATTCGACACTTTTCCATATCTTTTTAATAGAAAACCAACTCCCAATCATCTTCCCAGCTCACAAACCTTTTACAAGTCTCTCACAGTATTACCGACTTTACACTTGGCCAGTTTGTAAAATTTTATTACAAATCCCCTTAAAAAAAACTGACCAAGTGTAGTAAAGTCGGTATTACTTTAAGAGAATTGAGACAGAAGAACGTGCAATAATAAATTTAAGTGCGGGATATACAGCAGCAACAATAAACTTGGCCCCAATAATAGATATCACTACTTTCATAGTGGGAGGAACTTGGCCTTTCTTCAATGATAATGTTTTTTGTGAGATCAGGATTACTGTAAAGTAAACAAATTATAGATTTTATTGTTATGTTCTAAATTTGGCAAATTTTATGTTTAGTGGCAGATAAAGTTTGTCAAAATATGAACATGATTTTGTCTACTACCTCACCTCCGGGGTAGAAGTAGATAGATTGTTTTTTATAGTGGGGCAGGTGTAGACAAGAAATCCTCCATACATTTTACACTTCAACATGTAAGTATTTTTCATATGGAAAATCACAATGAACTAGCTATGTTGTACGTACAAAGGGGAGAGGGGGATGCATTTGAACGCTTTCAAGATAAACATTTTTGTATTTTTTTATCTAGTGTTTATTAAGACCTTTTTAGTTGGAACCAATAAAGTATTCTCTTATTTTGCTTCTGAAGGTACATACACACATTTAAGTTAAGGAAGTTAAAGGAGTAATTCCATATTTTACTTTCAAGGTAAATATTTTAATAAATTATTTAACTACTCATAGTTGAGAAGGTGTTAATATCAAAAAAATTGAAAAATATAGAAGAGTTAAGATTTGTCTAATTAAAATATAAGGATCTTCTACTGGTTTTATCCCGATTCATGTGAGTAAAATTGCTGTATTGATTCATATTCAAAACAAATGTTGATTTAAAGGATAGAATTGGTATCCTTTTATGTATATAGTATTAAATGTCACAAGAATAATTAAGATTAAAATAGACTAAAGCAGTAACTCCTCCTAATTTATTAGGGATTGCTCGTAGGATTGAGTAAGCAAATAAAAAGTATCATTCTGGTTAAATATGTAAAGGAGTAACTATTGGATTTACGGCAATAAAATTATCTGGATCATTAAGTAAATAAGGATAAAATAGAATCAAGAAAGTAAATGTAAAAGTAAATATAATATAACTGATCTTTAATAATAAAATATGGATATATATATATATATTATGAGTTGTTGTTAAAGGCCAAATGGCTTTTTAAAAAAGGTAATTTCGAAAAACACAAACTCAAAAATTCAAATAAGAAAACGATTTATTTACGTTTAAAATAATAATTAGATTGCGATAATCTTGCGAGTCAACTCTGTTCGATACAGGATTAAGACTGACGATCTGCTCCAAGATATGGTGAAGGGTGCCTCAGCACAAAAGGGGAGAGTCAGTAGATTCGCAACTATAACTCCTCCGTCCTCAAAATTTTTCACCACCCGGTAATGAAAGTTTAACGGATGATTTTGGTTCGGGAGAGTTAGAGTTCAACTCTGGGTTTGTTCCGTTAAAATGATAAAAGTGGGATGAAAAGTATTTTATTATTCGGAACACTCCAAGAGCAATTACTAGTATTAGGGATAAACAAGACAAAATTTTCCGTATCAGGTCATTTGGTTGGACCGAAATAGGTTTGTCTGTAATTAATAAATTTGGATTTATCTCTTGTAGTCTGAGATTATGTAGTTATGTATAATTAGTGGATGGGAATTATAACTTAATGTTTGCTGACGTGGGATGTCAAGGAAGCATTTGGGATGGGGGAATTTTTCAAGGAAGTGAACTACACAGTAAGATAACACATTAGAACTGCCAATTCTATGAAAATACCTTATTTCTTTGCGGGTGATAGTGCGTTTGCTCTAAGCGAAACCCTTATGAAGCCATACCCTGGAGATTTTTCAAAAGGTACTCCTCAGAGGATTTATAATTATCGATTGTGTAGGAGGCCACGAGTAGTCGAAAACGCCTTTGCCATAGCCAATGCTTCTGGAGCCCAAAATTGCCGAGGTGATTGTGATGACAGTAGTTTTATTACATAATTATCTGAGAACCCATTCACCACATTTGTACACTCCTTCTGGTACATTTTCAACGAAAAAAAGAAAAACACGTCCTAATATGACGAACATTGCTGGAAGATTGCCGCGTTCGTGCGCGGCGTACATATGTGTATGCACATTGACATTATTTTAAATTATTTTCAACATTATTTTGAAAGTGGAAAATCAATTTTTTGAGACCTCCAAGAAACGTTCAAATGTACCCATATCGGTTTTGAACAAAGCGGGGTAGATTTGAACGTGGTTGGAACTGTTACGAAACTAATAGATAAAGTAACAAAAACACTTTAGAATTGTTTTATTTATTATGTGTATTATTAATATAGATATAGATTAATAACATTTCACAAAAGATCAGTCACGAGACTCATAAATGACTAAATTTTAGTGCTCTCTAACTGGCACAGATCTTTTGCCAAGAATTGAATTGACCTACCAATTAATGAGTTTATTATTTTGTCAACTTCGGAGAAATCACTGCTGAATTATTCATTATATGGAGATTTCTAGCTCTCCATATAAGATATTCCACCATCACTTTCTGATTAAGAATCAGTAAAGGCCAGTTTGCGAATGTCAGTTGAGTTTGTCAGTTAGGCCATAATTCATTCTTGAACATTTCAAAATATTTTCAGCCTATAATAGCTGCTCACTCAGCTCACTGCTGTTCTTGAGAAGAAAAAAAATTGATTCGAAGTATACTTTGAAGAAAACAAACACCTTTTCAGTTGGGGAAGGCCTCTCAGCTTCAGTTTCTTGACTCAGAGTAATATTTCTCTTTTTTAGCACCCTATAATATAGAGTTGTATGCTTCATCCCATATGTTCTAGTGTAACCGCCCCGGCAGCTGTAATCCTAAGGGGTTGGGATACTTCTAAAGCAAGAGTTATTTGTAAATCATTTGTGGACTCGTCTCTATAAATATAGAATCCGAAGGTCCCAAATTGACTAACTCTCGCCTTAGAATTCGAGGATAAGTGAACGTGTACTAA
>CM022876.1:3693806-3723094 GCA_012654025.1 Pachypsylla venusta | reverse complement strand
GGGGGGGGGGGATTCACCGAATATTGAATTTACGATTATTATGGGAGATTGTGGCTCAAAAAGTTGACGCTCAACGGCTCTAGTCCACGGAGGCTGTTTCTACATTTTGTTCCCTCTTCTTATTTTCAGATTGTCCTCCAGATATTTCTGCCCCCTTGTGTAAAACGCTCAACTTTTGTTATAATATTTGAATTGAAGAGAAACAGTTTGTCATCTTCCTGATAGATATTATGTTAAAGAATTCCGGTGGAAACAGCAGCAGTTCCCCCGCAACCTCCTCTTCTCCAACATCACCTCTATCACCATCAAATGTGCCAGTAACAAACTCCGTGCCAGATTTTGTATCATCTTCAAATCGAGCTGTGCCACAAATCAATAATGAAGGAAAACTACCTTCGTATGTAAACTTAGCAAGATGTGTAAATGGTTATACGTCATTGACATCATACACTAGTAAGTTAAGAACTGCACAGCCAACTGGTTGTACCTACCAAGTCCACTAGCAAGATGTGTAAATGGTTATACGTCATTGACATCGTACACTAGTATGTTAAGAACTGCACAGCCAACTGGTTGTACCTACCAAGTCCACTAGCAAGATGTGTAAATGGTTATACGTCATTGACATCATACACTAGTAAGTTAAGAACTGCACAGCCAACTGGTTGTATCTACCAAGTCCACTAGCAAGATGTGTAAATGGTTATACGTCATTGACATCGTACACTAGTAAGTTAAGAACTGCATAGCCAACTGGTTCTTCCTACCAAGTCCATTACCAAGATGTGTAAATGGGTTATACGTCATTGACATCATACTCTAGTAAGTTAAGAACTGCACAGCCAACTGGTTGTAAGTCCAGTAGCAAGATGTGCAAATGGTTATACATCATTGACATCATACTCTAGTAAGTTAAGAACTGCACAGCCAACTGGTTGTACCTACCAAGTCCACTAGCAAGATGTGTAAATGGTTATACGTCATTGACATCATACACTAGTAAGTTAAGAACTGCACAGCCAACTGGTTGTACCTACCAAGTCCATTAGCAAGATGTGTAAATGGTTATACGTCATTGTAATCATGCACTAGTAAGTTAAGAACTTCACAGCCAACTGGTTCTACCTACCAAGTCCCTTCGTATATTTCAAAAGCGTCTTGAATTTGTGTGTTTTCTATATATTTGTGCCCCTATCACACTATTTGATAAGACATCAGACAAAACTATTTGCTTTCAAATTTTGTTGTTTATTATACCATAGCAACCAGATATTTATCTATAATAAATATAATTTTGATACTTTCTATTTTTCCAATTCGATTTCTGATCGAAAGTTAATTTAGTTTTCCTTCACTTGTGTATTTTCAATAATTGAGGACTTGGGTGTCCAGAAATATTTTTTAAGGGTAAGAATGAAATTGTTTTCTAAAACGATCAAACATGACAAACGTGTTTGTCATGCGTTAAAACCCTATCACACTATCTAAGACAAATTTTGGTCACTTTTGTGTTTGATATTAAAGCAATCAGATAGGGAATTTAATCAAATATATTTGCCGATCACACTGTTTGGTACTGTTTGAAGTCGAAAAAATGACAACATAAATTTGTTTTTTGTTAAATCATGACAAAAAGCGCAAATTTGCAAGTTTTTTTTTTCGAATTTTCTGCTTGATCTGGTTGAGGTTGGCGGTAACTTGGCCTTCTGAGGGCAATTAGCTATAGTAATAAAGACAACTAGTAGCATTATAAGGCAATTGTTTATGTTAAGCTTATAGCCTCTATGTGTTTAAGTGATGTTAAAAAATATTTTGTAATGCTATGATGTCCACAAAAATGAAACAGGAAGAAATATACATTTACAAAAGAACATTATCTACATGGATCAAAAGCAATTTTGATTAATTCTGAATTTTGTACTGGAATTTGTAAATAATGTTGTTTGTTCCTCTTTTCAGGTCCTGCTCGACGTGAATATAGCCCTGCTCGACGAGATTTCAGTCCTATTGGTCGTAAAAGAGATCCAAGTCCATCAACACTAACAATGACATCGCCACAAAATCATACAATTCAATTGAACAAATGTCTAAATAATTCAAAAACATCAACACCGACAACAGCAGATGAAAATCATCCTACTAATGAACAACATCAATATTTAAAATTAAGTATGTTAGATTCTATGACGTCAACACCAAATGGTAATAATTCATTAAACATGTCAAATACTAATAGGGTATCGAGAACATTAAGATCAAATTTTGAATTAAGACAAACGACAAACAATCAATTATTAATATCCGCAGATGACACGAAATTATTGAACAATTCAAATAATCAATCTAAAATTAAAAATAATAATTTTAATAATGAAAATAATTTCTTTTTAAATCGTCGAAGTTCGTCGACAAGTCGTACGCTAGAAATTAACAATAAAATAAATAAGAAATTAAATTTAAGTTTAAATAATCAAACCGGTGAGAATGTTGATGAAAATAATTCGATTTGTTCCGATATAAAACGACGTGTAAAATTATTAGAAAAAGCGAGTTGTAATAATTTAAAATATAATATTAATAATAAATCGAATAATTCAACATCGAATGATCGAACAGAACAACAAAATAATAGATCTTTTAGTCGGGATCGTGAAATTATAACGTTAGATGATGTTGATAATGGTGGGTCACCTATACCTGTAATGAAATTATTAAATCCAGAATTTCGTGCTATGTTAGGAAAAACAACGAGAATTTCTCCAAATAAGTTTGGCAACGATTTGAATAATTCCTTTTCATCACCAAAAACGGCAACGTTAGACAAAAATAATTTGAACAAAAATAATTTTGTACGAAATGATAGTGATGAACGCGATGAAGATGATAATAAAGTGAATTTAAAAACAATATTAAATAATAATAAAAATATAATTGAAGCGAATGATAAAAGTAAAGGAAATAGTGGAACTTCTCCCGGTGCTATAACGACAACAAAGAAAATAGTTTTAGTAAATAATAAAGTTTTAAATGTAAATAAAAATGTGAATAATTTTAAACGAGTGTGTGAGAATGGTGGAGCAGATGAAGAAATTGGTGATAGCAATGGAATTGTTGGGAAAATAAATAATCTCGTTAGTAGTGTTAGTTTAGATAGAGAAACGAGAGAAGGGATTGAAAATAATTATATGAAACGGTCTTCTCCAGGAAATAATGATATTACAAGAGGAACTGTGAATGAATTTAATGATAAAACTGTACAAGATTTGTCAATAAATGGATCAAATGGAAATGGTGAGGAAGTTAATAAAATTGAAAAGTTAGATAATGTTTCACTAATAAATGATATTGATAGAAAATCTATTGGAAAGCATAAGTTTACCGATAATCAACCTACAAATGCACAATTTGATTTCGATAATAGTAATAATCGATTAATTGAAAATATTGAAGATCGATCAAATCAAATTATTCAAGAAGAAAAAGATAGGAGTAATATTGAAAATAAATTGAATGGTAATTTTGTACATGATAATGCAATAAGAAATTCCATGAAAGATGATATTGTTTGTAATGAAAATATGAATATTGATGTTAAGAAAGATAATAGGGCTGATATGAGTGAAGAACAAAATATTGATAGACTGGTAAGTAACGACAAACAAGGAAATAAAAAAGAAATTTTGAGAGATGTAGGTAACTCAAAAGATGAGTTGACTAAAAATATTGAAGTGACGAATGAATCGATTCCTGTTTTTGAAAAAAGTAAACTTTCAAATGGAACTATTGAAAAGACGAAAGAACTGTTAAAAAATAATGATTCAATTGAAATTATTGAACAAAACGAGTCAGTTATTTTTCTAGAAGAACGTAAAAATTCAATTGGACCTATTAATATTTCGAATGAACTGTTTAAAGAAAATGATTCGATTGAAATTATTGAACAAAATGAGTCTGTTTACATTATTGAAGAACGTAAAAATTCAAATGAACTATTAAAAGAGAATAAAAAAACGAATAATTTGAACGATGAATCAATACAAATTATAGAATATTATAAACCTATGCTATATGACCATTCCAATGATTCAGTTCAAATCATTGAACCATCGATTTGTGAGAAGGATAGTTCTATTGACAATGTGAAAATAGAAACAAAGGACAATGATGATGTGATTCAAATTAATAAGGAAATTGACGTTCAGTTCAATTTGGATGATGACATAAAAAATAAGGAAAAATTAATTTGTGAAAGATTTATCCAAAATGAGATTGAATTTAATACTTTCGCATCAACATCATTTCAAAAGGATCAAACTAGTAAACTAATAAATATGGAAGACACATTGGAAAATGTTCAACGCACACAAGAAACAGAATTTGTGAAAGAAAATGGGATAGATATAACTGAAATTATGAAAAATGAAGAAATTGAACCAAAGTTGAGGCATGATCAAATTAAAAGAATAGAAGTGGACATGCGAAGTAATATTGAGAATATGGATAGTATTGATGATGGAAAAGAAAAAGATTCAAACAACGGAATTAGAAATGATGACCAGAACGATTGTAGTAAAAGTGATGGAAAATCTAGTAAGACTTTGGATAATGTTAACTCTAGTAAAACTTTAACTGATGCGAAATCTAGTACAACTGTAACTAATGTGAATTCTAGTAAAACTTCAATTGATGAGAATGCTTGTAAAAAAATGAAAAAAGATATAGTTGATGATAAAGATAGTGAACAATTTATCGTAAAAGACGGTGAATATTATAAACATATAATGAACAAAGAAAGAGAAATATTAGTTGAACTATTACATACGTATGAACTTATTATTGATAATGGAAATAAGATTCATAAACAAACTGATGACAAATCTGCTCAAGGAAAAGAAGATGAGAAAATTAGAAGTAACGTTAAAGAAGCCAATGGAAGTATAAAGAAAGAACAAATTGATGAAAGAACTGTTGAACAAATTGATGAAGATAATAAAATTGAAGATATTGCTCAAAATACGATTAAAGAGAGTAGTAGGATTAGTGAAGATAATAGTCAAGATAGTTGTAGATTACAAGATAAAATTTGTAATGACAATGTTGAAGATCATTTAGAAAGCATAGATCAATGTGATAATGTCCAAATCAAAAATAATAAAATTAGTGATCAGTTTAAAGAAAATTTAAAAGAGAATGATCGAACAACAAATAAACCATTAGAAGACAATACTAAAATATCAAATGAAATTGAAGGTTTAATCTTTTTAACTTTAGGTCAATGTCGATTGTTATTGAATAAAAAATTTCCATTCTTTGAGAAAAGTTGTCAAAAAAGCATTGATCAATTTAAAATAAGAAATGATCCACAAATGGCAGCAACAGCCGCATCCGATGAATTACAAATACTGAATGAAGATTTATCAGGCTTATGGGATACTATTTGCATACAAATTGAAGATGTTCAAAATAAGTTTAAAACCTTGAATGAAATTAGAGAAAATAATTGGCAAATTGTTGATCAAGTTGGGGATGATCTGGATGGAAAAAATGAAGAAATTGTTCAAAAAACGAAACGAAAATCTTTGAATATTGCTCGTGTTGATAGTAAACAAAGAATGATTAATAATCCTTTAAAACGAAATGTAAAATCAACGAGTCAATTGATAAATAAAAGAAAACCAAATGAAGGCGTAGCATCGAGTGTTAATTTGGAGAGAAAGAAATTTTTACAAGAAAGAAGAAAAATGTTGATGCAAAAGAAAGATGATGTTTCTGATGCACAAAATGAAGGAGGAGAAAGTTTGGTACTGTTTTTGTAAAAAAGAAAAGAAATTAAAGAAAATGATGAAGATATTTTGCTGTAAGGTGAAAGAAACAAAATGATATGAAATGATACTAAACAGAGTTCATACACTTCCCTGGCAAACATCTTGCAATATGTTTGCAATATGGATGGAATATTTGGAAAATATGCGTCTAACGTCTTGACATACAGAGTGATATGAAATAATATGTCTTGGCATACAGAATGATATGAAATGAGACTAAACAGAGTTCATACACTTCCCTGACAAACATCTTGCAATATGGATGGAATATTTGGAAAATATGCGTCTAACGTCTTGGCATAGAGAGTGATATGAAATAATATGTCTTGGCATACAGAATGATATGAAATCATACACTTCCCTGGCAAACATCTTGCAATATGGATGGAATATTTGAAAAATATGCTTCTAACGTCTTGGCAATATCGTGGATATATGTTTGGACGTATTGCTGTCATCATTATCTGCAAATGTATTTTTGACAACGAACGGCTAAAAAAGATACAGAATGATATGAAATGGGACTAAATCTAGTTCATACACTTCCCTGGCAACATCTTGCAATATGGTGGAATTTGGAAAATATGCGTCTAACGTCTTGGCAATATCGTGGATATATGTTTGCTATTATCATTATCCACAAATGAATGAATCATTTCAGAAATGCTATAACTAAAAAATATAATCTTTTCGGAGTCATGGTGGCTCTATAAGAAACTATGCGTTTTCATCTCCTCTTTCCACTGGTATGAATATCCCAATTTCGAGAAATAATGAGTTAGGGGGTTTCAGAAATGACTGGTTCAAATGTATTTTTGGCAACTGCGTTATCACTACTCTTTGTCGGGTAAATATATATATATAAAACCATTTTTTTTTAAAACTCAGGTGGCGGTTATGAAGAGCTCTCATTTCATAACCTTTACAGGCAATTGGTACTACGTACCAAGTCCAGTCAGGAATTTTACTGAGACCAAAGACTGTCCACCTTTCGTTCCGACGACAACATCACACTATTTGTTTCGACAATGGAGTGGATACTTTCTACTGGGTTAATCCATATACTGCTGCTTGGATTTGACGTTGAATCATATCTTTAGTAAAAGTAGAGCTATGATCAATCAAACAATATAAAATAATTGTAGAACATAATATAATATAGGCTGAAGTGATCCTGTTGAAATGCAGATCACAATAAAACCATTTATTTGAATGCAGACCTTATCAACCTAGAACATAATGTAATATTCTGGAGCGATCCTGTTGAAATGCAGATCACAATAAAACCATTTATTTGAATGCAGACCTTACCAACCCAGAACATAATATAATATTCTGGAGTGATCCTTTTGGAGTTTTTGCCCTCTTAGTTCTGACAGCGTGAAGTCGACACAAACGTTAACAACTACAAGAGCGTGAATGTCGACACAAACGTTAACAAGAACAAGAGCGTGAATGTCGATACACGTTAACTACAAGAACGTGAATGTCGACACAAACGTTAACAACAACAAGAGCGTGAAAGTCGACACACGTTAACAACTACAAGGGCGTGAATGTCGACACAAACGTTAATAACAACAAGAGCGTGAATGTCGACACAAACGTTAACAACAACAAGAGCGTGAATGTCGACACACGTTAACAACTACAAGAGCGTGAATGTCGACACACGTTAACAACTTTTTTTTTTTTTTTTTTTTTTTTTTAAAAAAAAAAGTTATGCCCCGGAACCGCTTTCGCATTACTTCAGGGCACTCCTTTTTACAGCCATGCCATTCCGAAAACGAGAAAATTCGATCAGAAAATTTTCGCTCCGGGTGGGATTCGAACCCACAACCTCCGGACCAAGAGTCAATGTTCTTAACAACTTGGCCACGGAGATCGGCAACTACAAGAGCGTTAATGTCGACACACGTTAACAACTACAAGAGCATGAATGTCGACACACATTAACAACTACAAGAGCGTGAATGTCGACCATGGCCGGATTAACCTTCCGCGGGGCCCGTAGCACTTTTACGGAGCGGGGCCCCCTTTGAGTATATTGCCAACATCGATAAAAGTTGGTTACCGCTCATGCTTAAAAAAAAAAAAAAATATTTATTTATGTTGCTATACTCGTTGTACTTTTCTGAATTAGTTTTTACTACATACTTTGAAGAGTTGGGGCACCGTCCAAAATTAAAAATGATATGTTTTTTCAATTGTCAACCCAGAAATGTCGAAATATCTAGTGTAAGTTGTCAAAGCGCGGGGCCCGTAGCACGTGCTACAAGTGCTACTATTGTTAATTCGGCCCTGATGTCGACACAAACGTTAACAGCAACAAGGGCGTGAATGTCTACACAAACGTAACAAGGGCGTGAATGTCTACACAAACGTTAACTACGACAAGAGCTCACACTAGCGGCACATCTATTTCTTTTGTAAAGCATTCCATTGGAGTGGTTATTTTCGAAATTACCTTCTGATGTACCGCCCTTAGCTTGCGCGAGGGTTTACAATTACATCGATTAAATTCTGTTCAAAATAAATACTCGTGCTAGCTATCGCGAGTGTTTCATAACCGCCGCCGTATCATTCTAAAAAAAAAATTCTAATTCCTAAAAAGAACACGAATTTTTTGTTTAGGGATCTGACTGTATGGTTTATTTTATGTGTTTTTAAGATTGTTTATGTAATTTTGTTGAACAAGAAGATTGTGTGGGCTATTAGAGACATTCATTTATCAGTGAAATTTTTTTTTCTTCATTTCGTATATTTTTCATAAAAAGNGCCAACCTCTATTCAATTACGTGAATTGCCAAGGGGGGGGGCAAAAAGTACCCGCTAACAAAATAAAGGAAACAATGATTTTTTTTTTTTTTAGTACAATAAGGCTTTATTTCTTTATTAAAAACTTTAAAAAAAATCAATTATTATTTTATTATCTTACATAAAACTAAAGTTAAATCGCACGAATAAAATAATGTAAATGAAAATATAAAAAAATCGCTAGACCCTAGGAAATCTATTCTGAACCAGAACTTTGTCCTTCCTGACATCCCACACAGACAAATGTCTTTTGACAGTGTTTACCACATTGTATTGGTATCAATGTATTGGCACATACATCACTGTATCAATGTATTGGTGCAATGCCAAGGAGAGGCATAAAGTACCCGTCCAAAGTTTGGCTTCAATATCATCCCTTAGAAGGCTTAGAACATACATATTTATGTACAAACAATGTTCTAAACTATAATATAATATCATAATAATAATGCTCATTTATTATAATTATTATTATGATATTATACGAGTGTTACTGTGATGTCATGGTTCTGGGGGCCCATGTCAATTATCAGCTTCCAAGAACAGATGTCAAATGAAAACTTTGGCAGTAGACTACAACTTATCTCGAGCTGCTGTCTCATATATCTGGTTACTATCGGTCACAATGATGCCACTATTGAGCAGTAGCGGATACGGGGGGGAGGGCGGTAGGGGCGATCGCCCCTCCCCCTCAGCTTAGCCCCTCACCCCTCGAAAACAGACTTTAGAAATTTGTGTTTAAAAGAAAACGCATTAATGCTTCAATTTCTTGTGTGAAATATTCATACTAAAAAATTACAGATTGTTTGTTGTTGTTGTTGTTGTTAACGTTCTCAACGACTCTCACTGTGTCTCCGGGCCTAGAAAGGCGGCCTTTCCAACGGGATCTGTCCATAATATTGACGGCTCTAGATTAGTTGGGTTTGATGGATAGTTGCTGGCTGCTCATGATTTACATCATGGGCAGCCAGCATACATAGATGACAACAATCAGATACTTCAGGGTTTAGCAAGGATTTATGATTTATATACCAACTCTTCGAAGAAGTGTCTGGAGCAACACGGCTGCGATGAACAGCTCCAACGGAGGAAAAACACAGTGAGTTGTCGTCGGAACGGTGTTGATGGTCTTTGGCCGTGCCCGAGGGCACGGGTAGCCCCGGTACGAAGAACCAACTATCTTCGGGGGCCTGGAGACACAAATTCAAAATTACAGATCCAATTTCATTAATAAATATGGCTAATTGCGAAGTCTGTTAGTTAATAGTCGAGCTATTTTCCTTGAACATAGACTTATTTCCTAAAAAAATATTTTTAATAAGCACGCTTGATCGCCCCCCCCCCCGTCAACTGAAGACCTCTATCCACACCTGTATTGAATGAATAAAATAAATGCAGTTCATAGAACTATTAGTTCCACAGTAGAATGGTAAAAGTTTCTAATAGCTGACAATTGTTTGTTTTTACTGTTAATTATCATTTTATTTGCGTTAAATAAATATTGTATCTTAGTACGGATTAGGGATGTCTCGTAATCTAAGGGGTTAAAAAAGTTATTCTCAAAATTACCAATATCGCTCACCAGTGTCTCGGTAGCTCACTGGTTAAGCGCTCTTCTGGTAAACAGGAGAGCGTGAGTTCAATTCCCAGCAGAAGCAGAACTTTTTCTCATTAATTTGAATATTTCACCACATAAAAATAAAGGTCTAAGAGTTAGGTTCAGAAAATGCCTCAGGCATTAACCTCCACTAAAGAGTTTATATTTTTGAATTTTGTTGTTGTGAACGTTTTCGCCGACATTCGCGTTGTTTTCAGACCAAAGCCCTCTTTGGTCTGGAACAAAAGTTAGGCGATATTTGGTCGTTGACTTGAACCAATCGCCTGTCAAGTCCTTTTTTGAATTCTCCACGCTGCACTGTTTACTTTCTGTAGCAATAAAATACATCAGATTGTAGAATGTATAGTTTGCAAGTAACCCCAAAGTAAAAAAAAAAAAAAAAAAAAAAATGGGGTACTTCTTAGTATTTTTTTTCGAGGCATAACGGTATAAACGTTTCCTAACCTTTAAGGTTAGCTTGTATTTTCACGGCCATGCTTTGCTCTAAAACTCTCAACATAGGTAATTTCTGACCCTTAGATTACTGTGTCATCAGATTATCGTTATTTTGTATTTTTTTTAATATCCAATAAGTTATTTTTGATAAAAAAAAGGCTGTTAACTTTATACTTGAATCTCACTTTTTACATTTTTAACTCCACATACATATAAGGGTGCTCGGAGGCAGCCGTATACTTGTCATATTACATAGCACACATCCTTGCTTATATGCAAGGAAGAACATATACATATACAATAGCAAATTACTTGTTTTATGTCTTATTACATAGCACACATCATTGCTTATAGCAAGGAAAAACAAATACACATGACATATTTTATGTCTTATTACATAGCACTCATCCTTGCTTATATGCAAGAAAAAAAAATACACATGCAATAGCAAATGACATATTTTATGTCTTATTACATAGCACACATCCTTGCTTATGTGCAAGGAAAAACAAATACACTTGCAATAGCAAAGGACATATTTTATATCTTATTACATAGCACACATCCTTGCTTATATGGAAAGAAAAACAAATACACAGGCAATGGCAAATGACATATTTTATATCTTATTACATAGCACACATCCTTGCTTATATGGAAGGACAAACAAATACACATGCCATAGCAAATAACATATTTTATGTCTTATTACATAGCACACATCCTTGCTTATATGCGAGGAGAAACAAATACACATGCAATAGCAAATGACATATTTTATATCTTATTACATAGCACACATCCTTGCTTATATGCGAGGAGAAACAAATACACATGCAATAGCAAATGACATATTTTATGTTTGTTTTGGGTTTTCGTGTCCCTGTCCATATTTTCTGGACGATTACAATACTTTATCTTCTAGGGAAAGAACGTAATTTCAAACTGGCTCATGTGTTTACTGTTTTTTTCGTCCTGGTGCGCGGAACGCATACAATCACAGTTCCAGCCAAGGGTCATCAAAATATTCTCGTTAAAGTCAGATCAATCTGTTTCTACCATTTTTTTAATTAACTCACAAAAAAAAGTATCCTTGAAAAAAGGCCAAGTTCCAACCACTCTTGCAAAAAAATCCTCCCACGAACGTAGTGGTATCTATTATTGAGGCCAAGTTTATTTTTGCTGCTGTTCATCCCACACTTAAACTTATTATTGCCCTTTTTTCGGTCTCAATTCTCTTAAAGCAATACCGACTTTAAGGTACGTCCACATTATGTCGATCGACAAACACGACATTTGCTCCGTCCACACATACCACTCCCGTGAGACGTATTTTGTCAATTCTTTATGTGTAGAATCCCAGAGTTGGGGTCAGTCCATGAACATTTCAATGAAACTGAGAGTTTGTTCTTCAGTAAAGTGCATTTTGATGCTAATAAAATCACAATAATATTAATATACTTAAATAAGAATGAAAAAAAGGAAAATTAACTTAGGTTATTATTCGGATAACCCTCTTCTCCGGTTGCATAAAAGGAGGGGGGGGGGAGGGAATATTATTTAGGTTAGAAGTGAGACTTCCGAATATTTACGCCTATTTTCAAGGGTTTAGATACATTTTTTGTTTCAAGTTTACGGTTGTTTTAAGTTGTTCATATTTAGGGATAAATAGGTATGAACATTTAAGTTTTACGTTAATTTTTTTTTATTTTTTAAATAAACGCACTCCTATTGTATCATTATTTCACAAAAACTAAGTGTTTAAAGCTATTTTTAACGCGTTATTCATTCGACTCGATATCTTGTCATAAAAAAATCCACTTCATTCGGGTTACATTCTACTCGACAAATGTCGATCGACACGTCCACACTATGTCGACTGTGTCGATCAACATATTCGACGTAGTATGAAATATTTTTATATCTCCTCTTTTCATCTATAAATTTGATTATTCTCTTGAAAAATAATAAAAATAAAATATTTCAAAATGAAATATTTCGATTTATTATTTTCAAATAATGAACCCTTGGAATCGCCACGAAAAAAAAAAAAAATATTACTCCGATTTTCAGAGAGAGAAATCCCACACTTAAATTTAGTATTGCCCCTTCAGAGAGAAAAAAGGGCAATACTAAATTTAAGTATGGGATGAACAGCAGCAAGAATAAACTTGGCCTCAATAATAGATATCACTACGTTCATGGGCGGAATTTTTTGGAAGAGTGGTTGGAAATTGGCCTTTCTTCAATGATACTTTTTTTTTGTTACTTTTTATACGTACCTATATAAATATGGGAAACAATTAAAATGAAGACCCAAATGTCAAACCGAGATCTAACACCAAATTATTAACCCTAGGATTGCCAAGCTCTATTCAATTACGTGCATGCCAAGGGGGGGTACAAAATACCCGCAAACAAAATAAAGGATAAAATGATTTTTTTATTACAATAAGTCGCTATTACTTTATTATAAACTTTTATTATCTTACATAAAAATAAAATTAAATCCCAGGAATAAAATAATGTAAATGAAAATAAAAAAAAATCGCTAGACCCTAGGAAATCTATTCTGAACCAGAACTTTGTCCTTCCTGACATCCCACACAGACAAATGTCTTTTGACAGTGATTACACACACTTATTTCTTGCATGTGGTACATAATTAGACATTCGAGACGGGGGTTTTATTCGCTGGAAACTTCCGATATCCACATTGACTTCATCCAGCTGGGTTTGGCCGGGAATAATCAACATTACGAGGGGTCCAATTTAGGTGGCCACCCACAATGCTGGTCGTTGCTAACATAATGTCGACGTACCTTTAGAATTTTGTCAATATAAAAAGTGTCGAAAAACCGACACGGGTAGATTAAATTGCAACTAGATGTGTCCTTATCTTTTCCATTATTATCAAGAGTAAGAATTTCGATTATTCCTGAAGAATATTAAAGCTATACCTGGCCTAAGGCCCCCCCTGAAGACATAACTCTGGGTTTGTCAAGGGCCCCGTAGATATTCCTAAGGAATATTAAAGCTATACCTGGCCTAAGGTCCCCCCTGAGGACATAACTCTGGGTTTATCAAGAGCCCCGAAGATATTCCTGAGGAATATTAAAGCTATACCTGACCTAAGCCCCCCCCCCTCTTCTGTATTTACACGGGATTAGGACCGTCACCTCATAGAAGCTGGTTTGCTCCCCTCGGTGGCTACATTTCCTACACCAAACCTTCTGTAACTACACGGGATTAGGACCGTCACCTCATAGAAGCCGGCTTGTTCCCCTCGGTGGCTACATATCCTAACACCAAACCTTCTGTATTTACACGGGGTTAGGACCGTCACCTCATAGAAGCTGGCTTGCTCCCCTCGGCGGACTATATTTGACTGCTCTTCTTGCATTGACTCACCCTGTATATTTTTTTAATTTATTTTAATCTCCTATTAGGTTACTACTTATATTATTATTATTCATTATTTTAATTAACTACTAATTATTATTGATTGAATTTAATTTAATTAATTTTTGCGTTTAATCGATTGAAAATCAATACTCAATATTTTTTTAACTAGTTGCTTTTTTTATATATTATATTATTCTATTAAATTATACATTCTAGTTATTGTTTGTTAATTTATTTCTTGGACTGAGAATCCTGGTTAGGGTTACCAGATGAAATTTTTTTAGAAGTAGGAATTTTCGCATGAAAAATCAGGTCAATTTAAAAAAAAAGGACAAGACATGTCTATTTATGGAAGAAAATATTGGTCGGACTTTTTGCCTATAGATGACCTGTGCCAAATTTCATCAAAATCGGAACAGCGGTTTGGCTCCCAGAGCTCGGCACACTATTCCGTACATACGTTATACGTCATATGTGGAACGTCGGACATATCGGCTTTTTGGACTCATGACTCCAAATATTTCCAAACTTTAAAAATACCCGAAATAGTACGGCCCAAAAGCAATAGGAAATGACATATTTGATCTTTATTTTGGGCTTTGGGTTCCGCTCACACGATTTTTTAGGCCAAAAAAATGTCCAAATTTGCTGCACGATTACAATACTTTTCTTCTATAAGAAGAGAAAGTAAAAAGTAGTTATTCAGGAGTTTAACATACATGCAATATAGTGCTTTGTAACTTGTAGTCATAATCTTACCACTACTGGCCATTGCCATAATTTTCAGAGCTCTGGACTTTTGTCAGGAGGGTTTTTACCTCAGTCCTCTGATTTCATTAAGTATGTGTAGAACTGTTCACAATCCATCTCACTGAAGTTATACTTCAGAGAGATGTATTGTGTATACTGCATATTTGTATACAGATGATTTGACACTCAAAATGTGTTTTTGTGAGAATTTTAAAAAAACACCGACATTTTCCATTATTTTCAAAAGCAGGTAGCACAAACATGCAAAAAGCCGGGCATGTCCTGCCAAAGCCGGAAGTCTTGTAATCCTGCTTCTAGTTGACTTTTAAGAGTAAGAAATTTCTCCCTAAGTACGGATTCTTAAAGGATTGTAAAACTTGATTAAATAATTTAATATCATCACTCAATGATTGAAACTAGTTTCGGATTTACCGTAAAAGCAACATAGGCCATGACCTGGGGCGCAAAAAAAAAAATTCTAGGCATACTGCAGCGAAAATCTCATTTGTTATTAAAATAGAGGCGGCAAAAGTTTAAATCCGCGACTGGTTGAAACAACCCATGTAATAATAATAATAATAATACTGCTTTTTATACGGCTTGAATGAGACTAACGAGTCCCTTTACCCCAGCAGTAAGCTTGTACTATTACTGTGGTCAAATTCTCAATTAATTGAGAGGATAAAATCTTACCTTGGTTATATTTTTTTTTTTGTAGTTCAACGTCTCTTTATTATTTATTGGTCATTCGAGACGGGGGTTTTGTTCACTGGAAACTTCCGATATCCACATTGACTTCATCTAGCTGGGTTTGGCCGGGAATAATCAACATTACGAGGGGTGCAATTTAGATGGCCACCCACAATGCTGGTCGTTGCTAACATAATGTTGACGTACCTTTAGAATTTTGTCAATATAAAAAGTGTCGAAAAACCGACACGGATAGATTAAATTGCAACTAGAGGTGTCCTTATCTTTTCCATAATTATCAAGAGTAAGAATTTCAATTATTCCTCAAGAATATTAAAGCTATACCTGGCCTAAGGCCCCGCCCCCCCTGATGACATAACTCTGGGTTTATCAAGGGCCCCGCATATATTCCTGAGGAATATTAAAGCTATACCTGGCGTAAGCCCCCCCCTGAAGACATAACTCTGGGTTTGTCAAGTGCCTGGCATAAGGGCCCCGCTTCTGTTCTAGAGGCATCTTAAAGGTACGTACTGATGAATATTCTATAGGGCCCCTTAAAGGATTTCACTTTCGGTCCATCAGGATTAAATTTTACTGAGAAATCTTGCAATACATGGCCTTAGGCCTTAAGTCGTCCGTCAGTAGCCCAGACGAAAAAGTTTGGGAAAAATAATCTTTTTTAAGGCCACTGTGGGCCTCAGTTGCAATGCGGGGCACCTTTGCTGCCCCTGAGCTGCTTAGACTGTTAATATCTCTAGTCAGGGACGGACTGGACCACCGGGAAAGTGTCCGGTTGGCCCGCGGTGTGCCGGGGCTCAACCGGACACTTTCCCGATGAGGGCCCACATATTTTCTTATATATTTTCAAAATATATAAGAAAATATGTGGGCCCTCATCGGGGGGCAGAAATATGAAAGAAAAATACATCTAAAATATGTATGTGGGCCTCAACGGGCCCCCGGTTCATCGTGGGCATTATTAAAAAAAAAAAAAAAAAAATACACTGTAAAATATGTGGGCCTCCGGGTCATCGTCCGCCCCTGTCTCTAGTCCTGGCCCTGATAGGTCTGACACTTTTTTTTATTTTTATAATGAAATATTCGAGAGAATGATTTGATCGTCAGGTAAAAATGATCACCCATTATCAGTAACACCAGAAACAACATTACTGTCGGCATATCTTCAAACGAAACCGGTACAACATCAAACAAAATGTAAACTACAAACCAGTTCTCTTTCTCTCTCTCTCTCTCTCTCTCTCTCTCTCTCTCTCTCTCTCTGTTTTTTTAATTCTAACACATTTTAAAAAATATAAAACTAACTTATAATATGATCAAGACAACCAAACTCACCTGGCATCTAGGTATCTTGTAGATGAGATAGAACTTGTTACCAACTTACCATGTTATTAAGTGTAAACATGACGTCTCCATGTCACCTGGCATCTGGGTATCTTGTAGATGAGATAGAACTTGTTACCAACTTACCACGTTATTAAGTGTAAACATGACGTCTCCATGTCACCTGGCATCTGGGTATCTTGTAGATGAGATAGAACTTGTTACCAACTTACCACGTTATTAAGTGTAAACATGACGTCTCCATGTCAGTGTTCATCATACTCGGCTTGCACCAGGGAGGTATCGGCTCAAAAATTTGAAAAAGGTTTCCAAACCGGTTTTTTTTGTCGCTTTTTATTGATTTTCATGAAACCTGCCTAAAAGTAGAACTATAAGCTGTAAGTGCTAGACATTTGAAATTTAGTTTTTATGTCTATTCTATACCAAGGACAAACCACGAAACTTTTCGTTAGGTTAAACTCCAAACCGGTTTTTTATCGCTTTTAATCGGTTTTCATGAAAGTGTCTAAGTAGAACGGTAAGTGCTAGAAATTTGAAATTTAGTGTTTATAATTTTATGTCTATTCTATGCCAAGGACAAACCACGAAACTATTGGTTTGGTTAAAATCCAAACCGTTTTCGTACTTTTTTATTGGTTTTCATGACATTTTTTGCCTATGTATATGAATTATATTCATGGAATGTACTGCGATACTTTTGGTTGCAATTGAATCTATGATTGACGGTTCAACATCAAACAAATTGTAAACTCCAAACCAGTTTCATCTCTCTTTCTGTTTTGTCATTCTAACACAGTATTGTAAAAAATACCTTTTTAATGCTGAAGTGATGCCCACAAAATTCTGGATATAACACAAAGAAATATGCAATTACATTTTTTTACATGAGGTGTAATCTTTTGATTGACTTTAGAATTTAGAGTAGTAACTGTGGTCAGGCACATAGAGCTCAGATTTCATACCCGTTTTTATGTTTACATGTATCTTCATAGAGCTCAGATTTCATCCCCGTTTTTATGTTTACATGTACCTATATAGAGCTCAGATTTCATACCCGTTTTTTTGTTTACATGTATCTACATAGAGCTCAGATTTGATCCCCGTTTTTATGATTACAATACATGTCCCCTGAATTTATTTTTTTATGTACCTCTCTAAAGCTCAGATTATATCCCTGATGTTTTATTAAATTCACATATCCATGCCTGCTGATTTATTGTGATGGGCTCTGTCCCTGATGTTCTATTAAATTCACATATCCATGCTTGCTGATTTAATTTGAAGGGCTCTGTCCCAGATGTTTTATTCAATTCACATATCCATGCCTGCTGATTTAATGTGAAGGGCTCTGTTTTAGTTCCGCTCCATGAACCGAGTTCATCTAAAGAGAAACACCGCCAGTTGAAAACATTTCTGTGGCTCATGTAAGAGGCGCTCTCATATTATTAAACTGCTTACTCAAACAGAGCGATAAAAAGGAGCATTGAAATCAGGCATCATGAGATAATTTTCTTACTGAAGATAACAGAGATTTTTTAGTCTAAAAAAACTCTGGCAATGTGATACATGGGTTTATTATTTAACTGGCTAAAAAAAAAGATTACTCCCCGCCCCAAAAACGTGGATTAAAAAAAACAGTAAAAAATCCTTTTGTTCACGGTGAATAGCGGCAAAAACCGCCAAAGGTATATGGATTGCTCCCAAAAGTTTCGGCGCACATTTAGACTTCGAAGGGACTATATGCCGAATTTCATCCAAGTCGGTCAACGCTAAGTGGCAAAAGTGCCCATCACGTCTGACAGACGTTTTTTTTTTTAATCGATTCTTCCTACCTTGAAACGTAAAATACAAATTTTGATGGGGGGGAGGGGGGGATTTTTTCGTGACGATTCCAAAGGTTCATTATTGAAAATTTAGTCTTTATCAATACGAATATACTTATGTGGGGAACCTTTTTTTATTAAAATTCACCCTAAAAAAGATATAAATTTATTTTGGCCCTCGGCGTCCACTCATTGACGGAATTTGGTTCCATTTGGAATCCTTCCAAAGGTTCATTATTGAAAATAATGAACCTTTGGAATCGTTAGTCTTTATCAATACGAATATACTTATGGGGGGAACCTTTTGACGAATTCCAAAGGTTCATTTTTGAAAATACTAAACCAAAAATATTCAGAAAAATAAGTGAAACTTTTGAATGAATTCAAATATTTACTTTCGCTGCATTTTTTTGAAGGAGAAAAAATGAAGATTTGTGCTTATCTTATTTTTTTTTTTATTTAAAAAATATTTTTTATTTCTTAACGAAAGAAATTATACCTATCCCCCTATCAAACTTTGTTCATCATGAAACTCAAATCTCTCTCTCTCTCACTCAGTTCAGTTGTTTACGAGACCAAGTTGAATCAACAAGTAGTGATAAAATAATTCCAGACACGACACAGTGAACAGTAAAGTTCTTAAAATTTGAAAAAAAAATTTGTAAACAAAAATACAGCTTTTGGCACAGCGGCCAAATTCGAGTGCGTTTTTTTTTTTTTCAAAAAATTTCGTAATCTAAAATACAACTTTTTTTTTCAAAACGGTCAGAGATAATATCGCACGTGGTGCTTCTCCGTCAGTTTATGTTTATTTTTAAAATAATTAAATTCAAATATTTTTTTTTTAGTTAATTTTAATTATTTAATAATTTTACGGTTTATTTGCATTATTATCTATAATTATGTTCTCGTGTTTTAAACAAATATTTACCATTTAATTTTGTGTTTTATTTTAAAAAATTTAATGTTTTTAATTACTTTGTGTTTTTCTGATTATCAATCAATGAATTGATGCTGATCTACAATCAAAATATTAGTTACAGATAAAAAGGTAATATGCTCATAATAGTATTATCTATTTTGCCCGATTCTTCAGCTTTCTTTAATGGGAGTCCTAACACTTTCAGGTATTGATAATTGTAACTAGCCCAGCAACGACCATACCGATTCAAAATAATAAACCTTTGTTTTAAATACATGTAATTTGATACAAGGGTTGATATCACAATTTTGAAAAAAGAACGTCTGTAAAGTAACTCAGTATTGCTTGCTCACCATAACTTTTATATTTTGTTGTAATAGCGGGGTTTTGCTCAAAATCAACATCTCTTACGAATAATAGGTGTTTAAAAAAAAAGTGCGAACAGGTTGATATGAGGTTACCGAAAAGGTGTACTTAGCCCATAGCTTGAACTGTTATTGTAGGAGTTTAAGGTCGTCCTGGTGTGTAGAATCGGACTTCATGAAGACGGGTCAATACCATCATTGGTATTTTTAGAGACGGATCCGATCGTTAATCTGATGTTGCTTAATTTGTGGCAGGGTATGTCCAAAAAGTTGACCCTGATGGTATTGAATCCCAAGGTTTATTTTTCTTTTGTGGTGATATGTTCTGTACTGGGTTAGTTGTGATTGTCAACACCTCAGTCCGTTAAAACGTGTAATCTAATCTTACATTCGTCGTGTCTGAGATTTTTTTTCTGTTTGAGAGAAACTCAGCTATAGTTTATTTTTACCATACAAGTTTATTAGATGTTTACTACAGATCCTTATTTCGTAGAAATTTTATAATTGAAGAAAGACTTTAAAATCAAGACTATGCTAAAGCTGTAAATTCTTGCAATACACCAGTTCCCATCAGATCACTGAAGTTAAGCAACGTCCAGCGATGTTGTTCTATGTGGGTGTCCACGTGGGTTTGCGGCTAGTGATGATGGCTATTTTTCCGACCCAACCCAGGCTGGGTGAGGTCATTGTGGGTAGCTGGTTTGCAAGTTTCCAGCGTATGGAGTGTAAACTCCCGTCTTACATAACCAATAGATTGTTTAAAAAAAAGGAAATATCTGCTATCGGGTTAGTGTTCTTATCAACTCGGCCACGGAGAGATCCGATCTCCTCCCCTATCGCCCCCTTGTTCAATCTTGTGAATGTAAAAAGCAAGCCTCGTTGATGCAACCATTACTAACCTGTGTATTCGTATTGAAGAGACTGCCCAATCTGGGAAGATTCCCCACGAGATTTGGATCTACGCGTCAAGAAAATATTTTATGAACATTACGGCTTCGCTTATAATGTTGTCCATTGTGGAGCTTCTTGAAGTCGACCTTGTGAGCATTGTACCTACTCCAAAATGAGTAGGCTGAATGGTATCCAAGATCTCTAGCAGACCCACAGTCACAGAACTAAAATTTGTTTTGAGCTTACTGAAACAAGTGTGTATATCATGGAGATATGGTCATACAAAGCTTTTTTTCTTTTCTAAACGTCTTTTTTTACATCTATTGGTCATTCGAAACGAGGGTTTTACACTCCATTCTCTGGAAACTTAAAAACCAGCTACCCACGTTGACCTTACATAGCCTGGGTGGGTCGGAAAAATAACCAGAATCACGAGGGCGCAAACCTACCTTAACACCCACATGATAGAAACTTGCTGGACGTTGGTTAACTTCAGTGATCGGCATACAAACTTTAGTGGTCATTTTAGCAAGGTATATCCGTATGGTATTAACTAATTCTAACCATACAACGCATATTAGTGTTCATACAGGGTGTCTACCAGACTGGAAAACCTGGAATTGTCAGGGAATTTTAGGAGACTGGAAATGTCAGGGAATTTAGGAAAAAACGCCAAAAGTCAGGGAATTTTTCAAATTAAGTTTTTTTTTATCTCAATGGCCAATTTTATGCGTGAACATGCTTTTCCTGAAAAATTTCGCCTGTGGCGCTTATTATCGTTTTCCTCTAAAAATTTGGTATACATGTTTAGGGTATGAAGGAAATTTGCTGTATAGTTTTTGGGGTCCCTGGGCCCCAATACTGTGTTTTTTGAAGTCAGAAGGGGGAGACAAAATCTTGAAAAAGTACACTGGAAAATCTGGAAAAGTCAGGGAATTTCACTTTGACGATTTGGTAGACACTCTGTCATAGCAGTATCTCACTATTTGTCATGATGCCAAATATTTGTGTCCTTATTATACATCAAACAATGTGATAGGAGTACAAACATATTTCAAACAAACAAGTTCAACAAATATTCATCAAATAAATAGTGTCAAATATTTGGCAACATGACAAATAGTGTGATACGATCTTAATTCTTGCGTCAAAATATTTGAATAACTTGCAAGCCGCCTTCCTGAGTCTTCCAATAGTGAGGAATGTTATATTGGTGCAACCTGTTCTGATAGGGCTTCTGTTACCATCAAAAACAACTTTGGGAACGTCTTGTTTTTGGTTTATTATACCTAAGCCTAACACAGTGAAAGTAAATACCGCCTACCTATGAAGAAGAAGAAGGTTCAAGGCCAGCAGAGTAAATGAGATTCCTTTCTAGGAAACCTTATTGGATTTGAGACATTGCTTGAGTGAGTTTAACAACTTGTGACTGGTCTGATCATTAGTAGTTCTGTGTACTGTAGACCTCACTTACTGACGCAGTTATTGGATTTCAGACATTGCTTGAGTGAGTTTAACAACTTGTGACTGGTCTGATCATTAGTAGTTCTGTGTACTGTAGACCTCACTTAGTGACGCAGAAAATGTCGAAAAACTTTTGTTCTTGTATTTCAATGAATATCACAAAATAATAATACTCCGATATGTTTTTTTTTTGTTTTTTGTTTAACGTCTCTTTAACATCTATTGGTCATTCCAGACGGGGGTTTTAACACTCCATTCGTTGGAAACTTGAAAAGTAGCTACCCACATTGACCTCACCCAGTCTCGGTTGGGCCGGGAAAAATAGCCAGCCAGCATCACGAGGGCGCGAACCCATGTGGACACCCATATGGCACAACGTCGCTGGACGTTGCTTAACTTCTGTGATCCAGCGGGAACTGGAGTATTCCGTTTAGTCTTCATTTAAACAAAAATGTTATTACTGAAGACTCTACCTGTCTTCCCTGTAAAGGGGCTCTTTCCCTCGGAAAATTCCTCGTACCCAAAAAATTCTCATTTTTTTTTTTAAAAAATCTACTTTTCCCCTCAGAACCACAGAAATAGAACAAGTTTTTACGGTATTTGTATGACGGAATTTTTCAAAGGAATTAAAAATAACTCTTCGACTGTGAGATTCTAACTAAATCGTCTCTCGCCGGAGGACGTAAAACAGAAAAAGGACCGGACTTGTCAAGCCAAAAACAATAAACCATTCGCTCGGCCTGAGGTAATCGACCTTGCCTGACAGAGGTTTCCTATTGTTGGAAGTGTTTCTGTTCAGAAATATCTGCAGACCACCAAGGCAGGGAAGCCTCTGACAACATATCACGCAAAGAAAGATTTAAGTAAAATACTTTCCGCGTGATATGTTGCGAAGCAAAACAACCCTATTACCTTGTCATGGACCGGTATTAGGATGAATACCGCAATAGCGAGAAGTAAGTGGACAATAATAACAACTCTTTATAACAATCAATCCCGTACTGAAAATAAAATATTCTTGTAATGGTGTGATGTTACAGATTCATTCAGAAAACTTCTACTCCAACGATGTTTACATTGAACCGAGACAGCTGACTTTATTGTGATGGAAAGTGTTGACATGGGCTTCTCTACACAATTGTTAAAATGGTGGAAGTCAAAGTGGATTGGTGGATACAAAAATTTTCAAGGTAAGGAAAATATTTTGCATCAGACTTGGATACAGTGGCCGATACATGCTCCGCACAGTCTCTTTAATATCTGTTGGTCATTCGAGGAACGAAAGATAGGCCCGAGAGGACTTGGTACGTAGAAGCAATTTGGGTCCAGGTGCCTAGTTATGGTTAAATGAGACAATGTTTTTGGACCGCGATCTTTATCTATCTCCCTAGAGAGAGAGAGAGGGAGCGTCTGTCTTTGGTGAAATCGTTTAATTTCGGTCCAGGTGCCTAGTTATGGTTAAATGAGACAATGTTTTTGGACCGCGATCTTATCTAGCTCCCTAGAGAGTGAGAGAGAGAGCGCCTGTCTTTGGTGAAATCGTTTGCCAAACCTTTTAATTTGGAACACATTTGTTCTTTTTCATTTCTCTAATGACTCCTTCCTGTCCCCTTATGTCGCAGACATATGATTCCGGATATTTCAGGTACCCAAACCAAACCTTATTATTTTTTTGTGATAAAAACTTGTCCCTTTTTTCAAAATCGATTAGCGTAAACGATCTCCGAGTGTATCTTGTGATATCTTCTTCTACAGGGTGATATTGAAAGAGTGTGAACAAATGTTGATTTTTTTCCAGTTAAGCAACGTCCAGCGAGGTTGTACCATGTGGGTGTCCACGTGGGTTCCCGCCCTCGTGATGCTGGCTATTTTTTCGGCCCAACCCAGGCTGGACGAGGTCGACGTGGATAGCTGGTTTGCAAGTTTCCAGCGAATGGAGGTTGAAATCCCCGTCTTGAATGACCAATAGATGTTAAAGAGAAGTTAAGCTAAAATGTTTAATAATAATAATGACTATACTATTGGCTGTCGTTTTGCTGTAAACAACAGCTGCTCAATTGCCATCAAGGGACTGAGTTCTTTCTATGGCCAACAATACGTTAAGTCCTTGGAGGGGGAGGGGGGGTATTTGAAGGTACGTACTTTGTGGTTACGCCCTGTATGCTTACTGTCTTAAGTCAGATAGGTATATTACGGTACCTCTCTCGGAGAGATTGTGACGCGATGGTGTAGCTGGATAAGTCGTTGACCGAGCTTCCAGTCAGAAAACAGAACAAGAAGAAGAAAAGATAAATGATGATAAAGGAGAACAATAAGGATAGAGAGAGAGAGAGATTATCTCACAGCGGAAGCGAACATTGTCAAAGAGAGAATGAAGGACAGAGAGAGACGAAGCAGAAGATGAAGAATTGATAAATGATGATATAGGAGAACAATGAGGATAGAGAGAGAGAGTATCTCACAACGGAAGCGAACATTGTCAAAGAGAGAATGAAGGATAGAGAGAGACGAAGCAGAAGATGAAGAATTGATAAATGATGATAAAGGAGAACAATGAGGATAGAGAGAGAGAGAGGGAGAGAGAGAGAGAGAGAGAGTATCTCACAGCGGAAGCGAACATTGTCAAAGAGAGAATGAAGGATAGAGAGAGACGAACGAAGCAGAAGATGAAGAATTGATGAATGATTATAAAGGAGAAAAATGAGGATAGAGAGAGAGAGAGAGAGAGAGAGAGAGAGAGAGAGAGAGAGAGAGAGAGAGAGAGAGAGAGAGAGAGAGAGAGAGAGAGAGAGAGAGAGAGAGAGAGAGAGAGAGAGAGAGAGAGAGAGAGAGAGAGAGAGAGAGAGAGAGAGAGAGAGAGAGAGAGAGAGAGAGAGAGAGAGAGAGAGAGAGAGAGAGAGAGAGAGAGAGAGAGAGAGAGAGAGAGAGAGAGAGAGAGAGAGAGAGAGAGAGAGAGAGAGAGAGAGAGAGAGAGAGAGAGAGAGAGAGAGAGAGAGAGAGAGAGAGAGAGAGAGAGAGAGAGAGAGAGAGAGAGAGAGAGAGAGAGAGAGAGAGAGAGAGAGAGAGAGAGAGAGAGAGAGAGAGAGAGAGAGAGAGAGAGAGAGAGAGAGAGAGAGAGAGAGAGAGAGAGAGAGAGAGAGAGAGAGAGAGAGAGAGAGAGAGAGAGAGAGAGAGAGAGAGAGAGAGAGAGAGAGAGAGAGAGAGAGAGAGAGAGAGAGAGAGAGAGAGAGAGAGAGAGAGAGAGAGAGAGAGAGAGAGAGAGAGAGAGAGAGAGAGAGAGAGAGAGAGAGAGAGAGAGAGAGAGAGAGAGAGAGAGAGAGAGAGAGAGAGAGAGAGAGAGAGAGAGAGAGAGAGAGAGAGAGAGAGAGAGAGAGAGAGAGAGAGAGAGAGAGAGAGAGAGAGAGAGAGAGAGAGAGAGAGAGAGAGAGAGAGAGAGAGAGAGAGAGAGAGAGAGAGAGAGAGAGAGAGAGAGAGAGAGAGAGAGAGAGAGAGAGAGAGAGAGAGAGAGAGAGAGAGAGAGAGAGAGAGAGAGAGAGAGAGAGAGAGAGAGAGAGAGAGAGAGAGAGAGAGAGAGAGAGAGAGAGAGAGAGAGAGAGAGAGAGAGAGAGAGAGAGAGAGAGAGAGAGAGAGAGAGAGAGAGAGAGAGAGAGAGAGAGAGAGAGAGAGAGAGAGAGAGAGAGAGAGAGAGAGAGAGAGAGAGAGAGAGAGAGAGAGAGAGAGAGAGAGAGAGAGAGAGAGAGAGAGAGAGAGAGAGAGAGAGAGAGAGAGAGAGAGAGAGAGAGAGAGAGAGAGAGAGAGAGAGAGAGAGAGAGAGAGAGAGAGAGAGAGAGAGAGAGAGAGAGAGAGAGAGAGAGAGAGAGAGAGAGAGAGAGAGAGAGAGAGAGAGAGAGAGAGAGAGAGAGAGAGAGAGAGAGAGAGAGAGAGAGAGAGAGAGAGAGAGAGAGAGAGAGAGAGAGAGAGAGAGAGAGAGAGAGAGAGAGAGAGAGAGAGAGAGAGAGAGAGAGAGAGAGAGAGAGAGAGAGAGAGAGAGAGAGAGAGAGAGAGAGAGAGAGAGAGAGAGAGAGAGAGAGAGAGAGAGAGAGAGAGAGAGAGAGAGAGAGAGAGAGAGAGAGAGAGAGAGAGAGAGAGAGAGAGAGAGAGAGANGTTCTATTCTTGCTGGTTGTTAGTTCAGAGAAGTTGGTATGTGCCACATGTGAGGTATGTGATTTGGGTATTTCTTTCTATCTTGTATATTCCCGATTGTGTTTCTTGAATTCATCATTCACTCAAATGATTAAACTCTTACTCTGTTCTATTCTTGCTGGTTGATAGTTCAGAGAAGTTGGTATGTGCCACATGTGAGGTATGTGATTTGGGTATTTCTTTCTATCTTGTATATTCCCGATTGTGTTTCTAGAATTCATCATTCACTCAAATGATTAAACTCTTATTCTGTTCTATTCTTGCTGTTTGTTAGTTCAGAGAATGAACAAACCATGTGCGGAGAGAGAGAGAGAGAGCAGCGACCAAACCAAAAGAATGTTTGGTTGTTTGTCGGTGCGTCCTTATATGATTATAAACCAGTTTTTGGTAGAAATTCTATTTCCATCTTCTTTTTCTTTTCATTGAGTTACGACATGGAACGCTATTCGTCCAAGAGCAAGACTCACAAATATGACATGGAACAGTATTAGACCATGTGCAAGACTCACAAGTATGGCATGGAACAGTGTTAGTCCATGTGCAAGATCCACGAATATGGCATGGAACGGTATTAGTCCATGTGCAAGATTCACAAAAATGGCATGGAACCGATTATTCTATGTGCAAGATCCACAAATATGGAATGGAACAGTATTAGACCATGTGCAAGACTCACAAGTATGGCATGGAACAGTGTTAGTCCATGTGCAAGATCCACAAATATGGCATGGAACGGTATTAGTCCATGTGCAAAATCCACCATGTGTTCGTTTTTGTTCGGAAACCAAAATGCCCCGAGTGTCCCAAATAAAACCGAACATATGTCCATTTCATTTACCCATTTTTGATTTTTTCAAAAATCCTGCCATCTCAGTTGATAATCAAAACCAGAGAATAAATAAAAGCCTTTAAAAACCTCGTGTTTATCTACAAATCAGTTTTTCTTGAATACTGAAAATTACGTCCCCTGTGGATAGGGGTACTTAAAAAGAATACTTCCAAGGCACGCAAAGCCATGGCAGCCGTAAAAGGCGACTAAGGACAGGGTCAGATTAAAACTTTCGACGCCCCCAGGCAATTAAGAACTGGCCGCCTCTATTTTGACAAGAAATGCGATTTTCGCTGCAGTATGTCTTGAAGATTTTTATTTTCGGCCCTAAATTCTGCCGCCCTAGGCCATGGCCTATGTTGCTTTTACAGTAAATCCGCTACTGCCTAAGTCCATGCCAGTCGCTACTAAAGGAAGGGTCGGAAACGATGTCTTTTCCATTACCCATGCAGAAAGCAAGGAGAAGCTACTGCATTATCCGTAAGGATTCTCAAGTATCAACAACCAACAACTCATGGCGAATTGTTGCCAAGCATCCCCACGGCTGTTAACCTGTGATGATTGAAAATTTTCATTTGATTTGTTTTGTTTGAATGTATCTCATATAGGGTTCCATTGCCAAATCTCTGTTGAGGGTTTGATGCGGCGGAACCCCAAAAACAAACTGTATGAATAGATTTGTTCCTCTGCTGTGTTCATATAGGGTTCCATTGTCAAATCTTTGTTGAGGGTTTGATGCGGCGGAACTCTAAAATCAAACTGTATGAATAGATTTGTTCCTCTGCTGTGTTCATATAGGGTTCCATTGCCAAATCTCTGTTGAGGGTTTGATGCGGCGGAACCCTAAAATCAAACTGTATGAATAGATTTGTACCTCTGTTGTTTTCATATAGAAATGAAATCTCATACAAAGATGGATCGGGGCGAGGTCTTCCTTTGTACAGAAATTCATAGAATTTGGGGGGTTCATTTCTATGTCGGCGCTCTGCTTTGAGACCTTTTTTTTAATATTTTTAATCTTTAGAAACTTGGTTCTTTTTTTTTTCAAGGAACCTTCAGAGCGTTGAGCCTACTTTTCTTCTTCTCCTTTTTTAAACCCATTCTAAATATCATTTTCCATCTTTCTCTATCTCACTACCTCACTAACAGTTAAAATGAAATATCCAATGAGCCCCGCAGGTGTTTCTCTTTTTAAACTGGGTGAGGTCTTTTTTTTCGCAGAACTGTGCGTTAGGTATAGGAGAAGGCTTCTTTTCTACCTTCCTATGTGCTACCTCAGTGTTTCATTCATTGTGCCACAGTTGGTATCATTTGGGCCTCACTTTTCACTCCTTTTGTCAGAAGGCTTCTTTTCTACCTTCCTATGTGCTACCTCAGTGTTTCATTCATTGTGCCACAGTTGGTATCATTTGGGCCTCACTTTTCACTCCTTTTGTCAGAAGGCTTCTTTTCTACCTTCCTATGTGCTACCTCAGTGTTTCATTCATTGTGCCACAGTTGGTATCATTTGGGCCTCACTTTTCACTCCTTTTGTCAGAAGGCTTCTTTTCTACCTTCCTATGTGCTACCTCAGTGTTTCATTCATTGTGCCACAGTTGGTATCATTTGGGCCTCACTTTTCACTCCTTTTGTCAGAAGGCTTCTTTTCTACCTTCCTATGTGCTACCTCAGTGTTTCATTCATTGTGCCACAGTTGGTATCATTTGGGCCTCACTTTTCACTCCTTTTGTCAGAAGGCTTCTTTTCTACCTTCCTATGTGCTACCTCAGTGTTTCATTCATTGTGCCACAGTTGGTATCATTTGGGCCTCACTTTTCACTCCTTTTGTCAGAAGGCTTCTTTTCTACCTTCCTATGTGCTACCTCAGTGTTTCATTCATTGTGCCACAGTTGGTATCATTTGGGCCTCA
>CM022876.1:3657044-3684605 GCA_012654025.1 Pachypsylla venusta | reverse complement strand
TTTTATGAGACTTATTAAGAACACGTTAAATCCTACCTTTTATGAGACTTATTAAGAACACGTTAAATCCTACCTTTTATGAGACTTATTAAGAACACGTTAAATCCTACTTTTTATGAGACTTATTAAGAATATGATAAATTCTACCTTTTATGAGACTTATTAAGAACACGTTAAATCCTACCTTTTATGGGTCTTATTAAGAACACGTTAAATGCTACCTTTTATGAGACATTTCAGACCAATGGCTGAAACTCGAGATTTGGGCTCTAGGGGAACTCAAAACGTGTTTTTGGCATTGAAAACTCGACATCGAATATTGCAGCCCATTACAATATTTTCTTCTCTTATCGTGTGATATTCACAGCCGATTTTTACTTTTTTTAAATTTTATACATTTGGTGTGACCACCCTACACGATCGCGCTGCCCTGGTGGGTCATGTTTGTTTTCATTTGTCAAAATTTAATTTTTATTTCTACTTTTTATTTATTTTTAAACATTTCTTTGATGTCTGTATAAATACATTATATAATTTTATTGTGTATTCTTTGGAATACCTTACAGGAATGAGAAGCAATATTTTGGCAATGTATTTCTTGTGTTTAAATTCTGTGCACCGTAACCCACTCACTTAAAATGAACACCATTTGGTCTCGGGTGGTAATAGGACCCAAATATTAATCACCTAAACCTAATTTTATGAATCTATACCAAATTTAATCAAAATCAGAATTTTTTGGCATTTTTTAATTTTGTAATTCTGTGAATCGGTACACTTCCATCGTACTATAATTTATTGGTTGGTGGTTTAGTGATAAGACGCTCTGGCTGGTAAACAGTAGGGCGTGGGTTCAAGCCTAGCCAACCCAGGAAGTTTCATCTTCATAAATTTGAGATATTTACCACTATTGCAGGACATGGAAGGGGTCGGGATTATCAACATCTAGTCTGGTGTCCTCAGAGTAGTATAATATGCTACCCAACCCTTCCACCACCATCACTTTCCATCATGGACATGGAAGGGGTGGGGATTATGAACATCTAGTCTGGCGTCCTCAGAGTAGCATAATATGCTACCCAACCCTTCCACCACCATCACTTTCCGTAATGGACATGGAAGGGGTGGGGATTATGAACATCTAGTCTGGCGTCCTCAGAGTAGCATAATATGCTACCCAACCCTTCCACCACCATCACTTTCCATCATGGACATGGAAGGGGTCGGGATTATCAACATCTAGTCTGGTGTCCTCGGAGTAGCATAATATGCTACCCAACCCTTCCACCACCATCACTTTCCATCATGGACATGGAATGGGTGGGGATTATCAACATCCAGTCTGGCGTCCTCAGAGTAGCATAATATGCTACCCAACCCGTCCACCACCATCACTTTCCGTAATGGACATGGAAGGGGTGGGGATTATCAACATCTAGTCCGGCGTCCTCAGAGTAGCATAATATGCTACCCAACCCTTCCACCACCATCACTTTCCGTGATGGACACGGAAGGGGTGGGGATTATGAACATCTAGTCTGGCGTCCTCAGAGTAGCATAATATGCTATCCAACCCTTCCACCATCATCACTTTCCATGATGGACACGGAAAGTAAGTACTGTACTCAATATCTAAACTTTTTTTTATGGTTTCAGGAACTGTAGACAGAAAATCGGATACAGAAGATTTATTACAATCCGACACTGCTTCAACAATAGGATGTCGAGTTTATGATTCGCCACTGAGTTTATTGAATGAGAATAATTTAGACGATCAATCTATTATCATTAATCGTCATCAACAATCAGAATTAGCTGACGAGGAGGATGAAATCAGTCGCAATATGTCTAGCATGGAACCTCGTGTTAGGAAACATAATGTAAAGCGAAACAATATTTTAAGACCTAGAAATCAAAATCGACTTCCAAATGTTCGAGAAGGAATTTTAATTGATTTAAATGACGATTTGACGACGACGTGTCCAGTAGATAATGTACCAATCGATAATATAATCAAATCAGAAGAACCAACAATGACGAAAATTAAATATAAGGTGAGTGTGTGTGATGTTCTAGGATGTACCGTTGTGTACAGACGTACAAATTTAAAATAAAAAAAAATGTTTTTTTTATATTTATTTTAAAGTAAGTGTGATGATGTGTTCTAGGATGTACCGTCCTGTGCAGACGTACAAATTTAAAATAAATAATAAAAAAAAACTCTGCAACACATGAGCTATTATTTTACTGATTTTAAAAAATCACCCCCTCTCAATTTTTTATATTTTACGTTTCATAATACACAGAATTCAAAAAACGAATTAAAAAAAACCGTCGTGGACCCCCCCCCCCCNGGGCCCCCCCCCCCCCGTACACCATACACCGTGAATGGCACTTTTGCCACTTACCCTATATGGCGAAAATTTTCGACCTCATAATCAATTTCTTCAAAATCAGTCAACGGTAAGAGGCTAAAAGCTACTCAACGGATTTTTTTATTCGGTTTTTGAATTCTGGGTACCTTGAAACGCCCCTAGGACCCCGAAATTGGGTCCAAATTTCTAAAATCCAAACCACATAACCATTTTTTTTAATTCGTTTTTTACGATTAAAAAAAAACAAGGTACCTACGCAGATTCTGCGTAGGTACCTTGAAACGCACAATATCAAATTTTGAGGGGGGTCTTCTTCTAACAATTCCAAAAGTTCATTATTGAAAATAATAAACCAAAACAACAAACTAGATAAAAATGCTATTTGTCTCCGTGGCCGAGTTGTTAAGAGCATTGACTCTTGGCCTGGAGGTTTTCGGAATGGCATGGCTGTAAAAGGAGTGCCCTTAAAAAAAAAAAAAAGATAAAAAGGCTGTGAAAAATATGTAAATTTGAAAATGTACTGTTTTGTAATAGATGTACTGTCGTGTACAGACAGACGTACAAAAAAAAAATAAAAAAAAAATAGATATTTTTGAATAATAGGTCATTTTAATGGTAATTTTTCTTCTAAATGTACCGTCTTGTACAGACGTACAAAATGACTTGACCCTCACCTTTTTTTCTCTTTCTGTATCTATTAATTTTTTTTCCAGGATTCTGATTATGATGTTAGCATGAAAGAAAATTTAGATAAAAAAGAATTCTCGTTCACATTTTATGATTTGGATGGACGAGGCGAACTCACCAAAGATGTAAGTAACAAAAACTCTGTCAATTTAGTACATGAGTGTATTATTTTAATCATGTCGACTCTGGTGGCTATTTTTCATACACTTGCTGCTTTGCCACGGCCTATCGCTTATTCTATGATTTCCCTTTCAAAAATCGAAAAAACGGCCGTAACTCGAAAACGGTTGGGCAGTTATTTTTGCAAACTATGTCCTAAATTAAGGTTTAAAAGGCCACTTAAAACTTTCTCGAGTTGATATGTTGTCGCGACAAAATTTAAGATATCGGACCATGACCGGCTAAATTCGGTCAAAAATCAAAAATCGGCCGTAACTCGATACCAATCTAGATGTGTGGGTATCACAGTACAACCTAGATGTGTGGGTATCACAGCATTACAAGGGCCACTACACAGAACTATCGTTGCTCTGCACTATTTATTTCTTTACTAATAATCTCTCGAATCTTCTACCAAACCAAAGCTGATTACTCTGGGAATGTCACCACTGGTGGCTACTCACATTAAAGTAGTCCTCAGGAGGCTGAGTGCACCCCGAACAACCAAGGACAGTTCCAAAAAAATCCAGTTCCGCCATGATTCGAACCCGGGTCCCCCGCGTGCAAAGCCAGTGTGATGCCCACTAGGAAGCTGTTGCTCTTCAAACTAAATGATATCTATAATTTTCTATTGGTCATTCAAGACGGGGGTTTTACCCTCCATTCGCTGGAAACTTGCAAACCAGCTACATTGACATCACCCAGCCTGGGTTGGGCTGGAAAAATAGCCAGCATCACGAGGGCGCGAACCCACGCGGACACCCACATGGTACAACCTCTATCGGGAACTAATGTATTCAACGTGCCATAGACGCTGGCATCTATAATTTTGAATTTGGATTTTATTTTCAGGATATGACGGGTTTAGTAAATAAAATGTTGGAAACGTTACAGAATTCTTCTCATTTCAATGCAAGTAATAATAATATCCGATCCAATAAAATTAGAATCAATTTATCAATCTCACCTCAATCCACATTACATAGTAAATCGATAGTACAAGAACAATCGAATAGTCAAAAGTATCGAACAAATTTATCGATATCTACAGAAAATTTAATACCTGAAGATCGAAATGAATCGATTGAAAATTTTAATGGAAATTGTTCTTTAAAGTCGGTCGGAAATTTATCGAATCAGAGAAGTCGATCACAACATAATATGGTTCCTCAATCAGGTGAGTGATGCTAACGGGGCTGGGGGTTGAAAAATGAGCTGAAATCGATGATTGACAAGCTTTTTGTTTGGACTTTACGAACAGAAGCTTCCTCCTGAATTATCGAACAGAAGTTTTGCCTGCAAAGAACTTAACTTTTCTAACGTTCATTCGTATAAAATAAAAAAAGGAAAAAAATATATATATTATACAGACTTATTTATTACCACAATAGTTACTTTAATATCCGACTAGTTTCGGAGCTCCCTGCTCCATTTTCAAGAAGAAAAAAAACTCGTAACATAGAACAAAAAATACAGCAGGGAGCTCCGAAACTAGTCGGATATTAAGGTAACTATTGTGGTAATAAATAAAAGTCTGTATAATATACATACAGGGTGTCCATAAAGTCTCACCCCACCCCCCGTATCTCGAGAATGGCTGAAAATATAAGAAAACGCAAAAACACTTATCTCTTAGATTTTAGGGGGAGTAATTTTAGACTAAAAAATTTTTGGCCTCGGCAAGCCGTTTAGGCTGGACACCGACTGGCTTCAAAATCTTAAATGAGAAGGTATATCAAGTGACACCTTGTTTTGAAGGTCTCGTTAATACGAGTTCATTACAGAAAGCCAGAGCTCTCTAGGATCTACCGTTCACGAATTACAGGGTGGAACATGTGACATTTTTTTTTTTTTTTATTTCAATGGCCAATTTTATGCGTGAACATGCTTTTCCTGAGAAATTTCGCTTGCGGCGCTTATTACCAAAATTTTTCCTCTAAAATTTTGGTATACATGTTTAGGATATGAAGGAAATTTGCTGTATAGTTTTTTGGGTCCCTGGCCCCAATATTGTGCATTTTGAAGCCAGATGGGGGAGACAAAATCTTGAAAAAGTACACTGGAAATTCTGGAAAAATAGACTGAAAAACCTGGAAAAGTCAGGGAATTTCACTTTGACGATTTGGTAGACACCCTGTGATTGTATCCCTGTACAAATAGATAGGAAATGGGTTTTCGGTCAGATTTTCAGTCAATTTTAATTCTTTATTTATTTTGAATATAATAAGAATTTGATACAAAGATATTTTTCCCAAGCCTTTTTTTTTTTTAGATTTCTTAGTTTCTAGGGTTTAGATCAAAGTGTCAGATTTAACGACGAAACTCTCTGAGTTGATATATGCTATTTTTAAAATTTCATAAAAACTTTTTTTTTTTTTTAATTTGGCTTAACGCAGGGTTTCTCAAACTTTACTAATGAGTTTTAATATTCCTTCAATCCCCCATCAAAATTGAAAAGCTCTCAGAATGCCCACTGAACGTCAGCAAACGCCCACTGGTGGGTGCTATCGCCCAGTTTGGGAATGGCTGGCTTAACGTCTTTTTAACATCTTTTGGTCATTCAAGATGGGGGTTTCACCCTCCATTCGCTGGAAACTTGCAAACCAGCTACTCACATTGACCTCACCCAGCCTGGGTTGGCCTGGAAAAAATAGTCAGCATCACGAGGTCGCGAATCCACGTGGACACCCACACATGGCACAACCTCGGTGGACGTTGCTTAACTTCAGTGATCTATCGGCAACTGGTGTATTCAACGTGGCATAAACGCTGGCTAGATATATAAAAACTTCTGATCTATATCCTAAAAAATTCGTTCCACCAAAATGTCAGCCAATTTCCTACCTTTTTGTGCGGAGTCCTTGGATACGGTGCCAGTCTGCAGTCAATTTCTTGTGTTCAGTATAGTTCTTGTACCTACCGTTTATCCAATTTTAACCATTTTTTTCTTCTCTATTCGTTTTCAGCCCATCTACCTCACCAGTATACATCACAAAAAGAACATCATCACCATCAATCATTGCCCACCAATACATCATCGTCGTCGTTACCTCTTCCATCACATCGCCACCCATCCACCTCATCCATACAAGAATTCATAAGAAATAGAAAAATCACACCATCAACATCAAAATATCAAAAATTGGATGACGACAATTACTATGCAAGTTTTCAAGGAATCAACGAGAATCAAAACATAACTTGCACAAATACAACTACTTGTACAAATAAAATTTGTAAAAATACAACAAATAATATTGAAAATATTCCCGATGAAATTGAATTTTATAATCATTTATCGATATCGAATGAAAATTTATCGAATAATCGAAATATAAATTCGAATAATTATTGTTGTATAGAGAATACGTGTAATCATAAGAAATTCATAGTGAATAAATTGAATCGTAAATATGAACAAAAATATTTGGATTGTAATAAATCGAATATCGACAATGGTATTATTGAAGATCGAACATTATCGAATCATCCAAAGATATCGTCTTATTCTTCTAATATACCAAAAGTTTTGAGAAGTCGAAAGAATAATAAGAAATTAAGGCGAAGACATTCGGTGTGTGCTGCTAGTTTGGTGACGGTAGAAGATCGAGAAGCTGATGTGTCTGAAGATGATGAAGAATTTGTTGGAATTGAGTTTGGGTGAGTACTTTATTGGTGTTTGCATCGTGTCTTCCATGACAATTAGATGTCCACAAAGTGCCCGGCTCTACGCACCAGGAAGATCAGGAACGAATACCATCACAGTTCTAACCAAGGACAACTAAAAATTAAAATAAGAACTAAATATACAGGGTGTCCCAAAAGTCCGAGACCACCTCAATATTTTTTGAACGGATTTATGTGGAGTTTTGAAATTTTGCATGGTATTATATCCCAAATTAAACCACCTGATGGTGTGACCAATTTTTCAGGGGCGGGTCCCATGTGGCCCCTAGGGGGTCCATTTTTTGTTTTTTAAATACGAACACCCATCTTGTGATACATTTTCAGAAAGACAATAAAATTGGAAGTACTTTGTAAAAAAAAAATCACACGTCTAGCGTGTTTGGTTTCAAAATGGTGGCCATTTGACATTTCCAAGACATGACTTCCAAGAGTGTCCAAAACTAGGCAAATTATTTCTAAAAGTAGGCGAAGTTTCTAAAACTAGGCGAATTATGTCCAAACAAACAGGTTCCTCGACATTGGTGTCCTAAGTATTTATTCAATTGCCCATTGCAAATAATTCGCCTAGTTTTAGACACTCTTGAAAGCCATATCTCGGAAATTTCAAATGGCCGCCATTTTGAAACCAAACACGCTAGGCGTGTAAATTTTTTTGCAAAATACTTATAATTCTATTGTCTTTCTGAAAATGTATCATAAGATGGGGTTCTTATTTAAAAAACAAAAGTTCGACCCCCTCGGGGCCACATGGAACCCCCCTGAGAAATTGGTCACCATCAGGTGGTTTAATTTGAGATAAAATACCATGCAAAATTGCAAAAATTTTTAAACTCCTCATAAAGCCGTTCAAAATATATTCAGGTGGTCTCGGACTTTTGGGACACCCTGTATATATTATACAGACTTTTATTTATTANTTCTCGTATTTCCCACCATTTAATCGTGAAAATTAACATTCTACTTTCAATTAATCATATTTTAAGTTAGGTTAGTTGCTCAGAAAAAAATTAATAGTATCTGTCTGGTCCCCAAAATATAAATATATTATGCAGACTTTTATTTATTATCACAATAAGTTACTTTATCATCCGACTAGTTTCGAAGCTCCCTGCTCCATTTTCAAGGTAAAAAAATTTCATAGAACATAAAGTACAAAAAACGGTCACAATTTCAGCGGGTAGGTATACATTTTTCTAAATTTTAGCAAATAAAAAATGACACGCATTCATTAATGTTCAATAACTAGTAATACAAACCTATATGAGGTACCTACAAGCTATAAGTGTTTAATATGATATAGGTACTTTTTTGCAGTGACTGAAATACAGGGTGTCCCAAAAGTCCGAGACCGCCAGAATATCTTTTGAACAGCTTTATGTGGAGTTTTGAAATTTTGTATGGTATTATACCCCAAATTAAATCACCCGATGGTGTGACCAAATTTTCAGGGACGGGTCCCATGTGCCCCCCAGGGGGCCCAAATTTTGTTTTTTAAATACGTTGTTCCCAAGCGGTCAGCCATCCAAGTACTGACCACGCCCGACGTTTTTTAACTTCAGTGATCCGATGGGAACTGGCGTATTCAACGTGATATGATCTTTGGCTGAGTAATGAGAATTAAAACCCTTTCAGTACCTTCATATAAAGAATTCTACCATCTTTCCAAATCCGCATTCAAAAATTGGGAGACGCATTAATTTGAAGAGAAATGCCGCTACAACACAAACAGGATAGGCAGATGTATGGCAGTCGTTATATCTATACAAACTTGGAGGCTGATAATTGACACACGGGCCCCATGAACCATGTCAATCTCTGTAATATAATGACGTCAGTTAATACACAAAAAAAAATGTTCAAAACTTGATGATATTGCAGAATAGGTCTGTGTTATTTTACACCATCAGCTTAGGTGGACTCGGCCCGCGAAGATGTCACTGTTAAGTAATTTTTCAATTGTCATCATCATTAGGTGACATCATCATGTTCGATGGTAGCCAGATGTATGAGACTGCAGCTCTAAATAAGTTTTTGTCTGCTGCTAAAGTTTTCAATTGTCATCATCATTAGGTGACATCATCGTGTTCGATGGTAGCCAGATGTATGAGACTGCAGCTCTAAATAAGTTGTTGTCTGCTGCTAAAGTTTTCAATTGTCATCATCATTAGGTGACATCATCGTGTTCGATGGTAGCCAGATGTATGAGACTGCAGCTCTATAAATAAGTTGTTATTTGCTGTTAAAGTTTTTAATTATAATCTTACATCTATTTATGAAGGTTGATAATTGACATAGGTCCCCAGAACTATGCCAACCACTGCAATATAATAACGTCAAGAACCAAATTTGTTCTTTGATGTCTGAAACCCATTTTAAGAGCCAAAATCTTGAATTCTGAGATTTTCTTTTTTAACTTTTAAATGAAAAACACAGCTTCCCTATCTTTATGGTTGTGAGGAAAAAGTAATGTAAACTAACTTCTCATTGTTTTCTCCATTTTTCAGAAACTCAAATCATGTTGGAAATGTTTCACCAAATCGATTTCAATATGAAAACAAAAGCAGATCAAGTAGTTTGTTTCAAAAACAAGAATTGTTGCAAATCATTCGCGCCAATATGGAAAAAAATAAATCGTGTTTCGAACCAAGAAGGTATGTTAGTTTTCGGAGGAGTAGAGTAACAAAAGTTTGCAGTTTGTAGGGAGTAAATCGTGTTTCGAAACAAGAAGGTATGTTACGGATAAAGTGAACCCAGTTTGATGAGGACGCGTCACAGGGCCCGAATGGAGCAATACATTTTTTCCGAATGGTGCAAGAGTTTTTAGGGATAAATAAAATAAATTAAAACAAAACACCAAAAACACTATTCATTTTTGGTAAGTGTTTTGTTTCAATTTAATTTATTTAAAAGTTAATATTTTTCCAATCTTATAATTAACATGTTATTCAAAGATTTAGGGATAAACTTCGAGTTTTTACCAAAAAACAACTTCATTATCGAGACATGGCCGATCAAAATGTTTCCTAACCTCTCTGGTTTGGGAGACGTTCATCTTAACGCTTATATTGATAAAATAAACAAACTTGTTCTTCTCATGAGGTCGCTTATCCTTATCCCCGCTTATCCCTCTTGCTCCATTCGAGCCTTGTACCGAATCCGTTTGATTAAGTGGGAGAGAAACTAAAACGGATTTAGCGATTGAGAGAGGAAGTAAAACGATTAATTTAGCAAGTAAAAAACAAACAATAAACGTATGGTGTCCTCGAACGGACTCCGATGCGAATAATCAAGATATAAGACGTCTCCGTGACAGAGTGCGCATCATACTTGCCTTGCATCAAGGAGGTTCCGGGTTCCATTCCTGGACGGATCGAAAATTTGATAAAAGTTTTTTCAAATTTTCTACTTGGTCTGGTTGTGTTTTGGGCGTAACTCAGCCTCCTGAGGACAATTGAGTAGTTATGGTAATAGCGACAAGTGGTAGCATTATAAGGAAGGCTTAGTGATATTGGAGTTGTTGTTGAGAATACCTTGTAATGCTATGATGCCTACTAAAATTGTGACACAAAGAAATATACATTTACATTTTTTTCAAGTTATAGAAGTTGTCTAAGTTTTAAGTGATTTGCATTTGCCAAAAACTTGTATATTCTTTTAGTTGACTCATAAAGTCAATTGACGTTCACTTCCTCCTACTTGGGGTTATGTTACCCCGATTTCCAATTTCGTAGAGAGTCATTTCATACGCGAAGTCAATCGTTATAGAGTAATTTAGAGTGTTTTTTTAATCGCATAGCTGTGTGCATTGAGGATGACCACCAGATAATTCTGAGCATTCCCAGAGTAGAAAAAAACAAGAACCAAAAAATCCTCCAGTGTTGGTAATTAAGATGCTCAATGGGCAGTTAATAGGGGATGGGTTCAGGATATGCTGTATATAACCAGTTCTCCTTGAAGAAAAGAATATCCTCTTGAACCGGGCTTTGAACCGCTCTAAACTTGACGCCGCGATGCCCGATCGGGTAAAGTCTACCTGATTTGTCAACGTGGTAAAGTTGTTGACTGCTCCTGGCGGTTAATTTGAAACTTAGTTCTCTCTCTCTCTCTCAAGTCTAAATCAGAGGTTCCCAAACGGAAGGAGTGTCAAAGCAAGTCAAGTGGGGGCACGAAACCAGTTGAATTATTATCATTTAGTTAAAATGTATAGAAAATTTGAATGGAATAGCTAGCATTCAGCAACACATTCGCATTTTGAATGAGATAGCATTCAGCAACACATTAGCGTTTTGATTGAGATACCCACAACCAGTTCTACCCCTGCAAACAAAACCACATCAACATCGGCGATATACAACCAATAGTATTCTATCCAACCAATCACCTTCATCGAAATCAAAATTATTATTCATTCGTTCTAATAATGAACATTTACAAAATCAATTTTATTTACATGAAAGAAAACTTCAAGAAAAACGTCATCAACATCATCACCATCAAGAAACTCAATTACAACAATCACAAATAAGTTCACAAGAGAAAAGATTAAAATTAGATCAATTTACAACACCAAATAGAAAAATAGAACAAATAGGGAAAGAACAATTGAGCGATAGTAATAAAAATGAATGTAAAAGAGAAATTAATACAAATTTTAAACAAGATATAGGTGAATCAAATAGGAAATATCAAAAACAAGAAATAGGAAATGAACAACAACAATTTCAAAGGAAATATCAAAACAATAATAAAAAACATAATCATAATAAGAAAATAAATAAAATAGTACTGAAAAAGAATCATAGTTTTCATCATTTCAATAAAAATGATTATGTAATTGATCAAACACCAACAGCAAATGAAGAAACATTAAAAACTACAAGTCTATTAAAAGAAAATACAAATAATAAAATTAAACAAAATCATAGTTTCCATTGTAGTACCAGTAATACAAGTAATAATACAAATAATAATAGGTTATTACATATGAGACAAAATTTTATTGAAAGTAAAAAAAACAAACAACAACAACAACTTAAACAAAAAAATGTAGATGAAAAAATGAACGATCCAGTTTATGATGAAATTAATTTGAAAGAAAGTGAAAATTATTTTCAAACATTTAATTGTTTTAATTTAAAATTAAATGAAAATAATAATTTAATTGTTTATGATGATGAAAATGATGATTTAATTATGAATTTAAATGATGATAATATAGGAGAGAATTTATTTTTAAACAAAAATAAAATAAATTCAAATAAATTTATAAAACCAATTGTTGATATTAAAAATAGACCACGTTTACCTATACCAAAAATTAGAAGAACTAAAAGTGGATTGATTGAAGATGATACGAATAGTAATGAAAATAAAAACAAAAATATTGATAAAAATGAACATCTAATTCATAACAATAAAGATGATGTATCAAATAAAAATGATATGAATGATGAATTAGACGATACAAATCAAATGAATAAAAAAAATATTCCACGAAAAAATAGCAGTAGATTTTATAAACATTATAATTTTAGTAATAATTCTAGTTTGGAAAGTAAAAATAGCAAAGAAGTTAATAATAAAGAAAAATTAGAAAATAATTATATAAAAAAAGATGAATTTCGAAAAGATAAAATTAAACAATCACATATAAAAAATTTAAAAACCAATAAAGAAATGAATAATGATTTAGAATTGTCTTCAACTTTAATTAACACACAAAATTCAGATATTATAAATAATCATATTTATATAAATACAAGCAAAGATGACCTATGTTGTAAAAGGAATAATAAACCGTGTTGTTCATTTAATAATGGAAATAATTATTTGGAGCAAATAGAAGACATGGAAGAAATAAAATCCAAACGAAAAAATGGAACAAATATTGGCAAAGTTGAAGATACTATTGGAGATGTTAAACAATGTAAAAACCAAATTGATGAGCAATGTAATGAAATAAAACAATTTAGTAATAATAAAATAAACAGAGATGAAATTCATGATGGAAGACAGAATGACTTTATAAATGAAAAAAATCATTCTGTTCCTAAAAAGTCTGACTTGATTTCACGTTCAAATGATTTTATTGATAATACTAATCATATTGAAAATAATGTGTTTGTAAATAAACAAAAACATAAAATACCTGCCACACATTTCAATTGTCAAGAAATCACTGAAAATCATCCACAAATAGAATTAGAAAATCATCTTATTAAAATGCCTTCAAATGGAGAAATCCATTTGAATGAAAACAGTACAAATGTTGACAGAATTCATCAATTACATGATAATTCTGATCAAGATACATATATAAAACGTCAACAAGATATATATAATATAAAAACTAAACTTAATAATAGTTGTAAATCATCTTCGGGTAATTATTTACAAGGAGGTGGACTTAATAAATGTTCGTTACATTATTTAAAACATAAATACAGAAATGAAAATCAAGAATTAGCAAGGAAACAAGTTATAGAATGGTTAGAAAATGAATGTTTTGAAGAAGATGATGATGGAGGTGTTGGTGGTAAAGAAAATGGTTGTCAGTTGGAGGATGATGAGGAGGAGCTGATATTGGACCAAGATGATGATTCTGATTCTGAGGATGACGTTGAAGGAAGAGCTCAGTCTACTGTACAATTACATAAACATGTTCATCATCATTACTATCATTTTGATTCAGTTTTAGTTTAGAACTTTGAACATGCGTGGAAGTTTTTTTTAAAAACTTTCCGGGCCTATGACAGTGATGGTGGTGGAAGGGTTGGGTAAGATATACTGCTGTTTTGTTAACGTCAGACTATATGTTGATAATCTCGACCCCTTCCATGTCTTCCAAGAGTAGTACATACAGTAGATATCGGTTATAACGAACTTCAAGGGACCGGACGAATTTGTTCAATATAACTGATGTATCGACTATAACGAACAAAGTTCATTTTATGCGATATATATCACTTATAAGGAACATGTATCACTTATGAAAATTTGTTCGTTATAGCCGGTTTGTTTCTTACCTATATCCGATATTCGTTATAATCGATAACAATAATAATTTTCCATAAAATTTCAACAGACCAGAGATTTTGTTCGTTATAGCCGGTTTGTTTCTTACCTATATCCGATATTCGTTATAATCGATAACAATAATAATTTTCCATAAAATTTCAACGGACCAGAGATTTTGTTCGTTATAGCCGATTGTATGTCAAATTCACGAGGATGAAATCACATGGGCTAGCTAAGTTTGAACCCACGCCCTACTTTTTACCAGTCATTGTGAGGAAGTGAAAAATAGGCGATGGTTATGGGACGCATTTTGAAAATCAACATTGATGCAGCCGGATTTACATCAGTCAAGTTTTTTAATTTTCACATCAATTTTCACTCATCCCTAGTTTAAAATATAATTCCTAAAAATTGTGGAGCATTCAATATTTTAAATTATTGTTTAAATTCAGTTACTATATTATGTACAGATTACATGTTGTATGTATGAATCATGTAAACCGGTTTAACTTCTTTGTAACGCCTTCAGTGACGTCAGATTAAGTTTGTAAAATTATTGTTTAAATTCAGTTACTATATTATGTAAAGATTGCATGTTCTCTGTATGAATCATGTAAACCGGTTTAACTTCTTTGTAACGCCTTCAGTGACGTACGATTAAGTTTGTAAAATTATTGGTTTATTGTTGTTTAAATTCAGTTACTATATTATACTATATTATTAGTTTATTGTTGTTTAAATTCAGTTACTATTATGTAAAGATTCCATGTTGTAAACCGGTTTAACTTCTTTGTAACGCCTTCGGTAACGTCAGATTAAGTTTGTAAAATTATTGGTTTATTGACAATATTATAAATTATTGTTTAAATTATTCTAAGTGTAAAAAGTGTCTGTACCCTCTCAAAAATTATGAAAACATGATTCCGGTAGTTCCGTTCTGCAGTGTTGAATTCATTTTACTATGAAAAGCTGGTTTTCCTATAGAAAACGTTGTTCCCCGTCTATCCGTTTCAAACATTTGTAGATGATTAAAGCAATACTTTCTGCATTGTATTAAAAAGTTGCCTCTCCTTCTGACCCTATTTGCAAACAAAGCATCAACTTCTAAAGTTAAGCCAACGATCATACCACGTTGAATACACCAGTTCCCGTCAGACCACTGAAGTTAAGCAACGTCGGGCGTGGTCAGTACTTGGATGAGTGACCGCTTGGGAACACCACGTATCGCTGGCTCTTTTCTCCGGCCCAACCCAGGCTGGGTGAGGTCAATGTGAGTAGCTAGTTTCCAGCGAATGGAGGGTAAAACCCCCGTCTTGATGACCAATAGATGTTAAAGAGACATTAAGCCAAATTAAAAAAAAAAAAAAAAACTCCTAAAGTACTATTTACACTAGTCCGGTAGCTTCCGACACGACACGACAAAAAGTATCGTGGGCAACGATAAACATTATGTCGGTAGGGTGGAGAAAAAAATCAACTCCGATTGGTTGGAAAATATCGTGTCGGGTCGGTAGCCTTCAGCCCAGTGTAAATAGTACTTTAGGAGTGTATACATAAGAGAAATATGCTTTGTTTGCAAATAGGGGGAGAAGAGAAAGAGAGGCAACGTTGTCGCTGTTACATTTCAATACATGACAGGACGTATTGCTATCATCATCTAAAAATGTTTCTGGTAACAACGCTGTCTCAACCAAAGCGTATTTCTATATATTGGCAACGATAAACATTATGTCGGTAGGGTGGAGAAAATAATCAACTCTAATTGGTTGAAAAAGTATCGTGTCTAGTCGGACTAGTGTAAACTTAAATCTGATTCGTGTTAATATAGTCGGTAGCTTTGCTTAATCTTGACGTACGTGTATCTACCGACACGCTGGATATATACAACTTCTTAGAATAGTGTTATGTAGATATATTTTATAGGCTCATCAGATTAAAGAAAATATACATAACACTCCCCTAAAGAGTTGTTTATATTTAAGTACAATTTACACTATTACAAAAAAATCGGATCATGGGCGTAGGAAGGGGGGGCAGCTGCCCCCCCCTAGAAATTCCCAAGAGTATGCAGCACGGAAGGGGCAACTTAAATTTACACTAGATAAAATGATTTTTGGAAGCAAAAAAGTCATCAAGCACGATAAATGCCACATTTTGTTCCTAATCCAACAGCCCTACTGTGAACAATCAAATGTAATTGTGGCATTGGACTCTCACCAGAAAATCTGTATATTTATTCGTATTCTTCCTTGCATATATGCAGAGATGTGTGCTATGTAATATGATAAGTGGGTATGCGGCTGTCTGCGAGCATCCCAACAGTTGTCCTTCTGCTGCAGATTGTCCAATCTGCGGACTCTCATCAGAAAATCTGTATATTTATTCTTCCTTGCATATATGCAAAGATGTATGCTATGTAATATAATAAGTAAGTATGCTATTGTCTGCGAGCATCCTATATGTATAGATTAGTAATCTACGGAACCTCTTGAATTTAATGTTTTATACTTGCTCAATTTTTTTTTATTTAATTTAAAGCCCAAATTGTATTTTTGTATATTTTTTTAATTTATTTATTTTAATTGATCTACCTCATTATTTTTATAAGCCTTTTACTTTGATATTCAGCTCGATCTAAATATATAAATAGCCAACGTCTATGGCACGTTGAATACACCAGTTCTCGTTAGATCACTGAAGTTAAGCAACGTCCAGCGAGGTTGTACCATGTGGGTGTTCACTTGGTTTCGCGCCTATATAGGGTTTTACCATATAGGGATTATAGGAAAAATCGAACCTTGTCAATTTGGGGGGGGGGNTTTTTTTTTTTTTTTTTTTTTTTTTTTTTTTTTTTTTTTTTTTTTTTTTTTTTGCTTAACGTCTCTAACATCTATTGGTCATCCGAGATGGGGCTTTTACCCTCCTTTCGCTGGAAACTTGTAAACCAGCTACCCACATTGACCTCACACAGCCTGATTTGGGCCGGAAAAATAGCCAGCATCACGAACGAGGGCGCGAACCCACGTGGACAACCATATGGTACAACCTCGCTGGACGTTGCTTAACTTCAGTGATCCACCGGGAAGTGGTGTATTCAACGTCCCATTGTTTAACTGAGTGATCTATCGGGGAACTGGAGTATCCTTCGTAGTTAAATATTCCTTTATTATTATTGAACTGGTTGCAAATCTCTATTGAGGCTGCAATTATCATTGTACCCTTTATTTAGATCTATTGTGGCCAGTAGAAATTAAGATTCAAAACAACAGTCTCCTGGTTACGAATCCACTGCTCCAACCAACTGAGCTACTGAGGCTGTAAATTTTCCTTACTTTTTATGAAAAGAAAAGCCAGCTATTGTTAACATTTTCCGTTTCATTCAGAATAAGCTTCTCTACCTTTTATTTTAAATCTGGAAGGCTCCGCCTGCTTCTTACTTTGGTCGTTCTTTGTAAGCTACTACAAGCTAACCCTACTTTCAGCGACCGACTACCCGGTAGTATCACAAAATCCAACTTCTCGTTTATTTTCTGATTGAAACTTCGATTCTTACCTCAGTTTCGGCTACTGCGAGAGACTGCAAATCCGAATGAATGTAGGTTAATGGAAACTCGTCCACTGTAAGCGTTATGTGGTATACGCTCACAGTGGAAAATGTTCCAGTAAGCTACATTCATTTTAATCAGTCGCTCGCATTAGCGTGTTGTGGTTTGTATTAGACTGACCTTGTAGTCGCTTCAAAAAGACGACCGTCCTTAGACAATTTAAAATGATAACCTTTCTGCGTGGCTCATAGAATTGAGGGGTCCCTCCGGGTTTATAATTTTCAAATCCCCCGGCTTGTGTTACTATATCAAATATTTGAACAAATAAGTGAAATCTAGCTTTAACACGATTTTTTGGGGTTCACCGGGGCCAAATGGTGGTCATTGAGAAGTCTACAGTTCACAGATATACTAGTACAATCTGGGATTTGGAAAAAGTCGATGTACCTAAGAGGCTTTCAAATTTCGCAATACCTATCCTTAACATATTTCCTTCAACAAATCCTGTGGGAACTGTGCATAATTTTATTTTTAGATAAAAAGTGCTGAATAAAAGTTTAAATAAAGATATATTTTAACTCATAAATGCATTAGTTTATTTATTTCGTTTATTCCACCTTTTTTTTCTCCCCGGAAATTTAGGATGCAGAAGAATTTCTACGTTGAACTCCGGAACACTTTAGGTTCCAGGAATATTTCTTCTTGGAACTTAAAAGAAATTACGCATCCCTCATATGTGATAATCCAGAAGAATTTCTCCCCAGAGCTGTGTTTTAGTTCCAGATTTATCCACCAGGCTGAGTATTTTTAGAGTGTCGTTTTATTCAAAGACCCCCTTTTTGTCATAAATTCTTATTACAAAATTTCAATTTTCAACATATCCATCCAACCAGACAGATTTTTTTTTCTTAAATATACGCATGCAGATAAATTTCTCCCCTATAAGTATCCAGAAAAATTTCTCCCCGGAACTGCGTTTTAGTTCCAAATTTCTCCACCAGGCTGAGTATTTTTAGAGTGTCGTTTTTTTCAAAGACCTCCTTTTTTTCATAAACTCCTATTACAAAATTTCAATTTTTCACCATAGAGAAAACATTCTTTTTTAGTTTTCTTGGTGATTTTTTTTTCTCGTAGTTCGGGGGAGAAAAACTAATGGATTCTTTTATGGTTCCGGGGAGTTTTTTTTTTTTTTTTTTTTAAATATACGCATCCAGACAAATTTCTCTCCTATGAGTATCCAGAAGAATTTCTCCCCGGAACTGTGTTTTAGTTCCAAATTTGTCCACCAGGCTGAGTATTTTTAGAGTGTCGTTTTTTTCAAAGACCTCCTTTTATTCATAAACTCCTATTACAAAATTTCAATTTTTCACCATAGAGAAAACATTTTTTTTTAGTTTCTTGGTGAATATTTTTTTCTCTCTCTCGCAGTTCGAGGGAGAAAAACTAATGGATTCTTTTATGGTTCCGGGGAGAAATATTTTTGGGTAAAATTCCGAGGAATTTACTGATTACTTTGCAGAAAAAGCTGCTGGATACCGTTATGGTTCCAGGGAGAAATATGTTTCGGTGAATTTTCGGAGAAGCTAAAACCGATTTACTTTGGAGACGTTTGAAAATAAAAACAACACGATTAAAATAATCATATTATATTTTATATATTTNAATCCCCCCCCCCATGTACCCGCTTCTAAGGCAGACCCTCTTAATAAATCAACTGAAAAGGCTTGAACGTATGGCACCGATTCCACACTCTACAGACAGCACATGAAACTTATTTTTAGCTTGAATAAAATGTAAAGCCTTGTCCATAAAGTATAAATACAGTATGGCATGCGCATGCGCAACCCGACACATATTATACGATATTTTATAGTTGGAATTGCGAGAGGTGAGACTGTGAAAAAAAATGTAGATGTTAATATCAATATATTCTTAACGTATTTGACGACATTTACGCCGTATTCAGACCAAATTTGGTTACAGTCCCAAAAGGATCACTCCAAAAAAGTATATATTGTGGTATGCATAAAAATCTGGTGTGAACATCACACGACTTTCCTCATCTATAAAAAAAGAATAAAGTATTGTAATGGGCTGAAATTTTCGATGTCGAGTTTTCAATACCAAAACACGTTTTGAAGTCCCCAGAGCGGAAATACAATTATATATTACACTTCATGATATATTACACTTCAACCTAAGTTGTATTTTTCAATTTCTTGTATGAAATTGATATGAATAGGCACCAAATTTCAAGTTCTAGCTCTTTCCATTCTGGTTTTAGGCGGAACCGCCAAAAAGCGGCCTTCAACCACTAATTTGCGGCCAAAAGTATGTTATATTTTAACCTAAGTTGAATTCTTCAATTTCCTGTATGAAATTGATATGAATAGGCACCAAATTTCAAGTTCTAGCTCTTTTCATTCTGGTTTTAGGCGGAACCGCCAAAAAGCGGCCTTCAACCGCTAATTAGCGGCCAACAATATATTACACTTCAACCTAAGTTGTATTTTTCAATTTCTTGTATGAAATTGATATGAATAGGCACCAAGTTTAAATTTCTAGATATTACCGTTCTCATTTTAAGCAGGATATGCGAAAACCGCTAAAAAGCGGCATAAAACCGCCAACGGTATATTTGATTTATTTTTCCGTTCATGGCATAAAACTGACATACATGTCAAATTTCAAGACTCTAGCCCTTGCCGTTTTTGAGATATCATGTTCACAGACAGACGGACAGACACACACATGGACCAATGGCTGAAACTCGAGATTTGGGCTCTGGGGACCCCAAAACGTGTTTTGGTATTGAAAACTCGACATCGAAAATTTCAGCCCGTTACATAGGATAATTGAAAAGTAAGTGTCACTTTGTCTCTTACCAATTTATTTCTTTTGTCTCAACTCTCGAATCGAACTATAAGGTATATCAAATTGATATTTACATTGAAAAATGCATTAGAATTCAATATACAAATGGAAGAGTTGGGAATATACAGGGGGTGTTTCAGAATTAGAAGAAAAATAAACATCAGAATATCAAATTGTCGAAAATATTTAGGAGCCCCCTCTCCAAATGTTTTCGGCAAAAAAATAAAAAAACTTTTAAAAAGCATAAAAAATCTCGTTATCTCAAAAACCGTGGAAAATTTCAGGCCATTAGACTCACTTTCCTTTTAATAGGAGCTCCTGAGTAGGATCAACCCATCTGATCGACATTCAGAATTGTCGTTTTCAAAGTTATGCAACTTTTTTTTTTAAAAATTGATTTTTTTTTATAGATATTTAAACTGGAATTAAATTGAATCTTCATCTTGATCGCTGCTAAATCGTCATTGAGATTTATCGATCGATCCAACCTCACGTTCTGATTCTATAGGGTGCGGCAATTAGTTTTCCCACATTTCAAAAAATCGTGGGGGGGAGTGATAGTGAGAGGAGCGTAGGGTTTGTGATATTCAACACGAAAAGACTTCTAGTTTTTAGTTGTCGCAATGGTTTGGTCGAGCGTGCGTTGTGCGTTCGTTGTCAAGTTGTTTTTTAAAAAAGTGAACCATTATAGTCACTCAGAGGGCGTTTCGCATAAGGTATGGTTTGCACTCCACGGATCCAGTTCCTGATCGAAAAACAATTTTGAGTTGAGTTCACAACTTTAGGACCACATCATTAGCTTTAGGCTGTATGGGGCTACCCATACAGCCAATCGTTCTAGTGAGATTCCGCAGGATATGTTCCCCGGTCGGCGGGTTCGAGTCCCTGTGACTTCTGCCTGTGGAATTACCTCGTGNCCTTGTAAATGTGCGACACAACTTCTGGCCACTCTTCTAATGCCCGTGTTTTCCAATATGAATCATTCGATATTACAATACATTACACACATCGATATTACAATACATTACCCGCATCCCTTGTAAATGTGCAACACAACTTCTGGCCACTCTTCTAATGCCCGTGTTTTCCAATATGAATCATTCGATATTACAATACATTACACACATCGATATTGCAATACATTACCCGCATCTATCTCAGATCCCTTATGAATGTGCGACACAACTTCTGACCACTTTTTTAACGCCCGTGTTTTCCAATATGAATCATTCGATATTACAATACATTACCACATCGATATTACAATACATCACCCGCATCTATTCCAGATCCCTTATGAATGTGCGACACAACTTCTGACAACTCTTCTAATGCCCGTGTTTTCCAACATGAATCATTCGATATTACAATACATTACCACATCGATATTACAATACATTACCCGCACGTATCCCATATTCCTTATGAATGTGCGACACAACTTCTAACCACTTTTTTAATGCCCGTGTTTTCCAATATGAATCATTCGATATTACAATACATTACCAAATCGATATTACAATACATTACCCGCATCTATTCCAGATCCCTTATGAATGTGCGACACAACTTCTGACAACTCTTCTAATGCCCGTGTTTTCCAATATGAATCATTCGATATTACAATACATTACACACATCGACATTACAATACATTACCCGCATCTATTCCAGATCCCTTATGAATGTGCGACACAACTTCTGACAACTCTTCTAATGCCCGTGTTTTCCAATATGAATCATTCGATATTACAATACATTGCCACATCGATATTACAATGCATTACCACAAGAAGAAAAAATAATTCGAACAGATATTACAAGTGTTAGAATAATATGTCGATTATTTGATAATAATCGATTTGTCGAATTCGGTTCATCTAAATCGATATAAATGTTATTACTACTATTACTATTGCCAATATCGAATCCTTGTAATTCGATTTCATTCATTTGATTTGATTTTCGATCGAATTCTGATACGATATGTTTACGTTTTGATAGGTCGACCTCTGAAAACAAAACAAGCAAACATTGATGTTAACGTACGGCCGTCTCCGTAGCAAAGTGTGCATCACTCCCGGCTTGCACCAGGGAGGTACCGGGTGGAAAATTTGAAAAGGTTTTCCTCGAAATTTCTATTTAGTCTGGTTGTGTTTGCGGGTAACTCAGCCTTCTGAGGACAATTGAGTACCTGTGGTAATAGCGATAAGTGGTATCTTTTTCGTATATTAGTGAGCTAAATTCCTATTTAGGGCTGTGTAAGTCCCTGCACCTAAGTCTCAAGTGGGCTTTTTGCGCTTGGAAAGTAGCCTGGACAAGTGGTAGCCATATGAGGTAGCTGTTAAGTATAGCTTGGTGAATTTAGGTTATTGTTAGAAAATATCTTGTAATGCTATGACGCCCACAAAATTAAGATATAATAACAAAAAGAAATATACATATTAACGTTTTCAGAGATTAAGGGCGATGTTATACCAAGCATTTCCATTGGGGTGCAATGTTAGTTTTCCTCCACGTGGAAGTACCCTAGGTAATGCTAAAGACCTTTTGTTTTAAGATAAAAAAAGATAGTTGAGAACGTTAACAACAACAAAATGTTGTTGTTGTTAACGTTCTCAACGACTCTCACTGTGTCTCCAGGCCAAGGAAGGCGGCCTCTCCAACAGGATCTGTCCATAATGTTGACAGCTCTAGATTAGTTGGGTTTGATGGACAGTTGAATGATGGATAGTTGCTGGCTGCGCATGATTTACATCATGAGCAGCCAGCATACATAGAGGACAACGATCAGATATGTCAGGGTTTAGCAAGGATTTATATACTAACTCTTTGAGGAAGTATCTGGAGCAGCGCGGCTGGGTCCAACGGAGGAAAAATACAATGAGTTGTCGTTGGAACGGTGTTGATGGTCTTTGTCCCTGCCCTAGGGCACGGGTAGCTCCGGTACGAAGAACCAACCATTTTGAGGGCCGACCAAACAAGCATTGGGTGATTCTTTATTTTATAATAAAATAAAATAAATTCTGTTTCCGTGTGTTATTATGTCACACATTTTTTGCTCACTGCAGCATTGTGGGATTTTCCCAATATCAATGCTGGCAGCGGATCGCTATGCGTATTTATCTCCATAGCTACTCATTGTCGTCACGAGACTGAGTTGTCCTCGAAATACATATTTGCTCCCACCAGGATTCGAACCTGGGTCTCCCGAGTGCAAAACAAGTGTAGTGACTACTGAGCCATGGAAGCTGGGTATGATTTTTTTATTTTGTCAACCTTAAACAATCAGAAGTAAGCCGAGAACAAAACATAAAAGAAAACGAACTTGGTACGCACACCTAACCCAACCTAACCTAACCTAAACAATCAGAAGTAAGCTGAGAACAAAACATAAAAGAAAACAAACGTGGTACGCACACCTAACCGAACCTAACCTAACCTAACCTGAACAATCAGAAGTAAGCCGAGAACAAAACATAAAAGAAAACAAACTTAGTACGCACACCTAACCGAAGCTAATCCGCGAGAAAATTAAATTGCTTTACTTGATCTGTTCTGTCAGTTTGCTCTGTTTGATGATAATAAAAAATCTCTTTTGATCTCCTGGTCCACTATACTAGGCCTATTCAAAAAATACGCGGACTGAGGTATGTGAGTAACGGTGACAAAAAGTGGAACAATTAGACTGCAAATGGGACCTATATACCAATCGTTCAACGTTAAGTGGCAAAAGTGCCCATCACGGCGGACAAACGGATTTTTNAGCAAGTTCTGATATATTCGTGTGTTGTTTCCCACATCACTTTTATAGTTAATAGAGCATGGATTTTGATTGATATGGAAAGCCTCTAGGATTTTTCTTTTTTTATAATGTTTTTCGTTGTCTATTATTTTAGCCTCATCAAAATTAAAATTGTGCTTGTTCTCAAAGGCATGATTAGTAAGAGCCGTGTTATTCTTTTCTATTTTTACGTCATATTGATGTTGATATAACCTATTTTTTAGATATTGACCAGACTCGCCTATGTAATTCGATCCACAATCGTTACAATTTATCTGGTAAACTATGCCTGATTTGAAAAAGAAATATACATATTAACGTTTTCAGGGATTAAGGGCGATGTTATACCAAGCATTTCCATTGGGGTGCAATGTTAGTTTTCCTCCACGTGGAAGTACCCTAGGTAATGCTAAAGACCTATACCATCAGGTGACCAAAGAATGTTGTTGTTAACGTTCTCAACGACTCTCACTGTGTCTCCAGGCCACGGAAGGCGGCCTCTCCAACAGGATCTGTCCATAATGCTGACGGCTCTAGATTAGTTGGGTTTGATGGACAGTTGAATGATGCAATGATGGATAGTTGCTGGCTGCGCATGATTTACATCATGAGCAGCCAGCATACATAGACGATAACGATCAGATACTTCAGGGTTTAGCAAGGATTTATATACTAACTCTTTGAGGAAGTATCTGGAGCAGCGCGGCTGGGTCCAACGGAGGAAAAATACAATGAGTTGTCGTCGGAACGGTGTTGATGGTCTTTGTCCCTGCCCTAGGGCACGGGTAGCTCCGGTACGAAGAACCAACCATCTTGAGGGCCGACCAAACAAGCATTGGGTGATTCTTTTTTTTATAATAAAATAAAATAAATTCTGTTTCCTTGTGTTATTATGTCACAACTTTGGTGCTCACTGCAGCATTGTAGGATGTTCCCAATATCAATCATTATCCAATTACTTTGAATTTTTCTATTTTACCTACAATGCTGGCAGCGGATCGCTATGCGTATTTATCTCCACAGCTACTCATTGTCGTCACGAAACTGAGTGGGCCTCGAAACACATATTTGCTCCCACCAGGATTCGAACCTGGGTCTCCCGAGTGCAAAACAAGTGCAGTGACTACTGAGCCATGGAAGCTGGGTATGATTTTTTTATTTTGTCAACCTTAAACAATCAGAAGTAAGCCGAGAACAAAACATAAAAGAAAACAAACTTGGTACGCACACCTAACCGAACCGAACCTAACCTAACCTAAACAATAAGAAGTAAGCCGAGAACAAAACATAAAAGAAAACAAACTTGGTACGCACACCTAACTGAACTTAACCTAACCTAAACAATCAGAAGTAAGCCGAGAACAAAACATAAAAGAAAACAAACTTGGTACGCACACCTAACCGAACCTAACCTAACCTAAACAATAAGAAGTAAGCCGAGAAAAAACATAAAAGAAAACAAACTGGTACGCACACCTAACCTAACCTAATCCGCGAGAAAATTAAATTGCTTTACTTGATCTGTTCTGAAACAATCAGTTTGCTCTGTTTGATGATAATAAAAAAATCTCTTTTGATCTCCTGATTCACTATACTAGGCCTATTCAAAAAATACGCGGACTGAGGTCATAAAAAAAATCTACTTTATTTGGAAGTTACACGACTGGGTCTCCTTCAAAGACTCTCCTCCCCAACGCACACACTTATCCCAACGGTGTTTCCACTTTTTGAAACCATCCTGGTACGCTTCTTTTGTATATGGCTTTCAGCTCCTTCATCGCATTTTGACTTAATCTTCGAAATCGTCTCAAACCTTCTTTCTTTGAGATTTTTTTTTTCAGTTTTGGGAATAAGAAAAAATCACGAGGAGCAAGGTCAGGTGAGCATGGGGATGGGGAAGAACAGTAATCGAGTGGTTAGCCAAAAACTCACGAGTGCTGAGTGGGCTGGAGCGTTGTCGTGCTGGAACAATCAGTTGTCACTTTTCTGGCCTTTTGCGTCGGACGGCGTCACTCAGGCGTTTCTATTACCCTCGATTACTGTTCTACCCCATCTCCCATACGCAGGACCTTTCTCCCTGACTTTTTCTTATTCTCAAAACTGAAAAAAACCCTGAAAGGAAGAAGGTTTGAGACGATTTTGGAGATTAAGGCAAATGCGACGAAGGAGCTGAAAGTCATCACAAAAGAAGCGTACCAGGACTGTTTCAACAAGTGGAAACACTGTTGGGATAAGTGTGTGTGTTGGGAAGGATAGTATTTTGTTGGAGACCCAGGCGTGTAACTTCCAAATAAAGAAGATTTTTTTTTTTATGAGGTCAGTCCGCGTATTTTTTGAATGGACTACGTACATTATTCTCATTTGATAGAATCGTCACGGCAAAAAAATACCCCCCTCCTCAAAATTTGATATTTTACGTTTCAAGGTACGCACAATCCAAAAATGGAATTAAAAAAATCCGTTTGTCCGCCGTGATGGACACTTTTGCCACTTAACGTTGACCGATTGGTATAAAGATCCCATTTGCAGTCTAATTGTTCCACTTTTTGTCACCGTTACACACATACAGGGTTAGTCATGTTGTTTGTATCAAGGGACTAGGAGTTGTAGAACATTAAAAAAAATCACTTTTTACAGATGTGACTTTTTTGTTTGGGCCTTAGTTTGGGAGTTATCGTTAAAAACGTGATTTTTATTGATAAGCTCATAACTCCGTTAAAAATGGTCCAATTTTCAAAAATTAAAATGACCTGAGAAGCTAATTTTAAGCTGCACTTATTTAGCTTTTACACATTGTCTTGCTCCGAATCAATGTAACAACATGGCGGCCATTTGAAATTGGACTGGTTTTCGAGAAAATCAAATTTGAAAGTTTCAAATGGCCGCCATTTTGTTACATTGATTCGGAGCAAGACAATGTGTAAAATAAATAAACTACTTACCATATATTCGTATACTTCCTTCAGCATCACCAATTGAATTTTTTGATATACATTTATAACCACCAAGATCAGCTTTGCTGAGTCGACAAATGGTTAACTTCATAAAGACGGAATAATAGACGGCGCTGCTTTCCTGCATCAGGTACTTGTCATTTTGAATGATCATGTCACCTAAAATCAGAACAACATATATTATGACAGTATCACTGACTGACAGACGGACACACCCATTTTTGTCCTCAGAAAAAGTAGACCCTCTGTAGACCGCAACTGTCCCCCAAAAAGAAAGGGCTTTCAAAATTTAATTTTCAAGTAAGAACATACGGGGCGGTTCCAAAAGTTCGTGGCCCGACCAAGAAAGGTTAACCCTTGTATTGAAGTTCTGAGGTTCCAAAAGCTCGTGGCCCGGCCAAGAAAGGTTAACCCTTGTATTGAAGTTCTGAGGTTCCAATAGTTGGTGGCCCGACCAAGAAAGGTGAACCCTTGTACTG
>CM022876.1:3615948-3626044 GCA_012654025.1 Pachypsylla venusta | reverse complement strand
GTCCTCGAACAAGGGAAAAATCCCACGTTCAAAATATTTTTACCGTCACGCGACAAAAATCCCAAAATCGAGAACCGTAGGGTCCTCGAACAAGGGAAAAATCCCACGTTCAAAATATTTTTACCGTCACGCGACAAAAATCCCAAAATCGAGAACCGTAGGGTCCTCGAACAAGGGAAAAATCCCACGTTCAAAATATTTTTCCCGTTTTCAAAATATTTTTCCCGTTTGGGGAAAAAAAATTCCTCAAGCAATAAAGGCATGGTCGTATAAACGTTTCCTAACCTGTCGAGGGCGGTTAAAACATGTCAATAATGCTAACAAGTGAACATAAAAAGTAAAAACAAAAGAGAAGTGGAAAAAAAAAAAATATGGTTGGTGGGATTTTTCCCGCGATGTGTCATGCCGCACGCGACAAAAATCCCACAACTATGGGACCCTACGGTGCTCCCTGGAGTCATACCCCCCCCCTTTTTCTGATAAGCAGATCAACAAACTAGATTTGGATTCGGCACAAGGCCCGAATAGAGCAACAGTTTAACCGAATTGATGCAATAGATTTTAGGGATCAGCGAACTTCATGAGAAGAAGAAGTTTATTTATTTATACTTATAAAACGCAAAGGCCAGTTGGTATACTGACTGACTGATAATAATCAACGTAGCTCCACGACGGCTAAACCTAGAGACTTGAAATTTGGCACACACATCCTTTTTAGTATGTAGGCGCGTAGTAAGAAAGGAAAAAAATCGAAAGTTCAAGTGGGAGCACGTTACCGCCAAAAATTACGCTTTTTAGCGGGTCTTTCTGTAATTTTTTTCTTTGCAAACTAAAGGAGATAACGAAAAATGACCGAGAATGGACCCCCCAAAACAATTAGATAATATGTTTTGTTTTAATGTCTGTGATGACTTTATAAAGTTTTTTGTTTGAAGGATTATTTTAAATATTGAAATTATTTAAAATAAAATTATTTTAAATAATAAATTTATTGAAGGATTATTTTCATTTCATATCTATTCCGAAAAAGTCACAAGACGAAAATTAAAATATTTGAAATAATCCTTCAAACAAAAAAAAATATATAAAATTTGAAATTTTCCGGTTTCTCCCCGATTTATGGACGGTTTTCACCACCAAAAAATCGGAATTGAGAAGTACCACTCTGGGATGAGCGAGAAAGCTGAAATTCGATACAAAGGTGTTCTGCACTCTGCAGTACAAAAAGTAATATCCTTGAGTAAAATATTGAATCTTCTAAATAGGAGCCATGGTCTTCTTGGGAGTCAGTTCCACCAAAAAATCAAAATTTGAGAAAATTTATTGTTACGAAATTGTTGTTGAATTTCGTAACCGTAGCGAAGCACGGGCAAACAGCTAGTTTTATCAATATAAGTGTTAAGATTTTATCAATATAAGTGTTAATAATTTTATAGTCAAGTGAAGATATAGTATTTTCTTTACCTCATTATGGATTTACTTGACATAGTATCCCAATTCAACAAAAGTTAAGAAAATGTCATTGACTTTAGTATTATTTTCATTAAGGAGAGGGGTGTGATGTTCACACCGGATTTTTTAAAGATTATAATTTTATATCCATATTTGTCTCATCAGAATATGTGTGCCTTCAGGCCCATATCCAGGACAGGGTTCAAACCTCCCCCTCACCCCAGGATACGGCGGACGCTATGCGGTGTACAGGATACGCCGGACGACCACATGTTCCTATGGGAGTCTCCAATAAGAACATGTGTATTATTTTTTCCTTGCATATATGTGAAAATATGTGCTGTGCATTAAGATCAGTAAGTATGCGGCTGTCTGCGAGATTGCTTACGTCCTGTATGCCAAATGTTTCTATTGGTTGGTTGATAATTTTTATTTCATTCCCAGACACAAAAAACAAGATCATTCTGTATGTAGCCGAGTGTTTCTATAAGTGATTTATAAGCATGCTTATTATAAGTTTGCCTTTATGTCTCGAGTGAATTAATTAACAAGTTCACCCTGTATGAAGCCGAGTGTTTCTATAAGTGTTTTATAAGTATACTTATATTAACATACTTATACTAAGTTTGTCTTTATGTCTCGAGTAAAGTAATTAAATTCATGCATGTGGAAGTGTATATGATTTTATATTTTTATATTCTACGTTTTGCTTTCCTTCTTATGTAAATTGTAACGATACACTTTAAACTTCAAAATAGAGTTTTTTGACGAAAAAGAGTGCACATTTTTTAGGGTTCAGACAGTGTATTCGACACCATATAGACCAAAAAATTTAGAAAAAATTGCATAAGATAATCTCAGTTATGGGTTGTGGGTGGTTAAACAAAATCGGACCCAATAAACAAGGCCGTTCCTAGATCTTTTTCGAGTGGATTCGAACTATAGCCTGGCGTCCCCATACATGTTGATATCGATATAATCATATATTTATTTTTTTTTTAAAAAAAAAGGTTCGGATTTACCGTATAAGCAACATAGGTCATGGCCTAGGGCGGCAGAATTTGGGGGCGGCAAAATATGGGCGGTAATTGAAATTTTCAAGGCATACTGCAGCGAAAATCGCATTTTTTGTCAAAATAGAGACGGCAAGTTCTGAATTGCCCTGGTGGATCAAAAAATTGCATAAGATGATGTAATGTCTCGAGGGGGCGAAATCGTATACGTCTTTGGGGGCGGCGAAAATTTGAATCCGCCACTGCTCGGAACCGCTTTCGCATTACTTCGGGGATAATAAGGTGTCGATATTATCGAACAAAATTCGAACTTTGGTGAATCTGAGTTTTTTTGTGTGTGTGGATTTTCTCTATTTCATCCCTATAAGATGTCGTTTCTTTATTTTGATTTGTTTGACCTTTTTTTGGTTCATTATTTTCAATAATGAACCTTTGGAATCGTCACGAAAAAAAAAAAAAAAAAAACCCCCCCCCAATGTATTATTTTTTGCCAGAAAAATAATAAACCCATGTGTCACATTGGCAGAGTTTTTTTCCTAGCTTCGTAAATTTTTTTTTCTTTTGTCTCTTTTGGCGCTCTTTTGCCCCATCGCCCAATTAACATTATTTTGAATCTTAGACTTGTGAAGTTGAAGCTTACGAACATAATGTTACGATTTCGCTCCTTTCTTCTTTGACAGCAATCGCATTTTTTAACTACAGGCGCGTAAGTTCCATTGGACATTGTCTTTAGTTCCGTCCACTTTCTTCTCTTTATCATCTTTCTCCCATCCCACTTTCATATCATTCACCTCCACTCCTCTCTGTATCAATATTTTGTTTACACCTGTACTTAGTAATGATGAACAATATTTCTCATTCCAATCTCCTCCTCCACTCTTCTGCCTCCTTCACCTTTTCACTTCATCTCTTTCAATACATCATCTTCATCGCCTCAGAAATTATCTTGTCTCGCTTTTCACTTTTTTTATGTATCTTTCTTTATAGAAAAATAAAACTTCTTCTTACTTGAGGGAAAGCTTACAACAACTTCTTCTGTGTCATTCATATTCTTTCTTGTTCTTCTTCAAAATCTCTTCTCCCAAGATCCCTTCTTCCATCGACACCGAGGGTTGCATTTTCACATTTGCGGGTGGAAGCAACCCGTGTCATTCATATTCTTGCAACGATTTTCCATGTTGTGTTAAAATAGGTCCGCTCAGTAGGTTCGCTCCACCACTGTCCTGGGGAGTGTAAATGCAGTAAGGATAACTGGTAATAAAGTAGCCTAGTGGTGAAGCTAGGTCAGTGCAGACTTGGCTGAAGCCGCCTGCTGAGCAGCAGATTCCATCCCGATGGGATAGGGACACATTGTGTCAACACAAACAAGGGTTTTTGGGGGGCGACGCATGCCCCTCAGTGGACCAGATGATGATGATGATTAGGTGTTGCAGGCTTAAGGACCCTGAAACATGGGACCAGATACGGTCCGTAAGTACCACTACCTGGTCACCATTGTAACATCGACACGCTTCAGTGATGATTCAATTCTTGTTGTCTCCAAAGACCTTATATTTCATCATCATTGGTTCTACCCTCTGTCAATCCTTTATATCTTCCAACGATTTCCCATAATGTCTCCAAAGACCTTATATTTCATCATCATACCTGATGTTCTTTGTTACTTTTCTACTTCCAAAAGGTTCTACCCTGTGTCAATCCTTTATATCCTCCAACGATTTCCCATGATGTCTCCAAAGACCTCATATTTCATCATCATACCTGATGTTCTTTGTTACTTTTCTATTTCCAAAAGGTTCTACCCTCTGTCAATCCTTTATATCTTCCAACGATTTCCCATGATGTCTCCAAAGACCTTATATTTCATCATCATNATCTCCGATAAGAATAAATATATACCAAACACACAAATTCAACAAATACACAAAATTTTGGCAAATAGTATGATACACCTCAAATTGCCCGATTTGCAATCTCCGATAAGAATAAATATATACCAAACACACAAATTCAACAAATACACAAAATTTTGGCAAATAGTATGATACACCTCAAATTGCCCGATTTGCAATCTCCGATAAGAATAAATATATACCAAACACACAAATTCAACAAATACACAAAATTTTGGCAAATAGTATGATACACCTCAAATTGCCCGATTTGCAATCTCCGATAAGAATAAATATATACCAAACACACAAATTCAACAAATACACAAAATTTTGGCAAATAGTATGATACACCTCAAATTGCCCGATTTGCAATCTCCGATAAGAATAAATATATACCAAACACACAAATTCAACAAATACACAAAATTTTGGCAAATAGTATGATACACCTCAAATTGCCCGATTTGCAATCTCCGATAAGAATAAATATATACCAAACACACAAATTCAACAAATACACAAAATTTTGCAAATAGTATGATACCACCTCAAATTGCCCGATTTGCAATCTCCGATAAGAATAAATATATACCAAACACACAAATTCAACAAATACACAAAATTTTGGCAAATAGTACCACCTCAAATTGCCCGATTTGCAATCTCCGATAAGAATAAATATATACCAAACACACAAATTCAACAAATACACAAAATTTTGGCAAATAGTATGATACCACCTCAAATTGCCCGATTTGCAATCTCCGATAAGAATAAATATATACCAAACACACAAATTCAACAAATACACAAAATTTTGACAAATAGTATGATACCTTAAGTGTTGCCCGATCTGCAATCTCCGATAATAATAAATATAGACCAAACACACAAATTCAACAAATACACAAAATTTTGACAAATAGTATGATACCTCAAGTATTGCCCGATCTGCAATCTCCGATAAGAATAACATGTGTAGTTATGTAGGTATTTGTTTTTCCCGGAAATGTTCTATGAAAAGCAAAGACGTATGCTATGCATAAGATAAGTAAGTGAGCGAATGTCTGGGAACATCTTTCCAAGAAATGCTTAACTTTTAGGCCTAGTTCACACCAAATGATAATATTGTGCGCTGGGAAGGAGAGAGAAGGGTCGTAAAAGATGAGTGTGCAAAGTGCAGAAATTCGTTTTCAGTTGGATAAATAGATTTATATATTAATACGTATTGAATTTATACAAATAAATAAAATAAATCAAAAAAAATGACGAGATAAAGTTATTGAGAGAGAGAACAGCACTTAGCTTACTCACAGACAGGGCCGTACCCAAGATTTTTTTTGGGGGGGAGGTGTCCGAAGTATTGACAGCCAAGCCTTGATGTTGTTCTTGTTGATGATGTTGTTGTTATTGTTGTTGATGGGTTACACCTTACAATATTACATAAGTCATGCATAAAAAAAAAGAAATTTGGGGGGGGGGGTCCGGACCCCATGGACCCCCCTGGGTACGGCCTTGCTCACAGGTCGGATTTTGACGTTTGGGAATGTTAAACTTTTTTTTTTTTCTGTAATATCATTGTATGTATGTAACTCATTTTCTTGTTTTACGAACGTAATTAAGTTGCAGTGATTGTTATGTTTCTTGGGGCTCTTGTGAATTATCAGCCTCCAAGAACAGGTGTAGGATGACAGTTAAAAACTTCATCAGAAGACTACAACTTATGTAGAGCTGTTGTCTCACAGATTTGTTTACCATTGGGAACGTTTTGAGGTCCCCAGAGCCCAAATCTCGAGTTTCAGCCATTGGTCCGTGTGTGTGTCTCTCTGCCTGTCTGTCTGTGAACAAGATATCTCAAGAATGGCAAGTGCTAGAGACTTCAAATTTGGTATGTATAATTTTTATGCCATGTGAACGGAAAAATAAGCTTTTGGTGGGAATGGAATAGGTATATAGTTGGCGGTTTTATTTTATTGAGGTCTGTAATAAAGAAAATTTTGAAAAAAAATGAAAATATGAATTCCGACCTCTATGCCCATTGCGCTATAAATGCCTAGTGATTTCATTAAAAAAAAAAAAAAAAAATGCGGCATCGAGCCCCAAGCTCCCTGACTTTGGCTTGCGAAAGCCATAAGAAAAGTAGATTGCCATACGATAAAAAATTATGAAACGGACATTTAAAAGAATATCGTGGCATTTAATCTAGAAGCCACTCAGTTCATGTAACTATACAGATAATATAATGAGGAAACAAATGAGTAAATAAAATAAAATAGGTAGGTATACTTATATCCCCCCTCTCCTATGTAAACATAACACATCTCTCCCTCCCAATCTTTTCTTTGTGTGAACTTTATCTTTATCATCTTCCTCTAACTTAATATTGACACCCATATGACACCTCTCTCCCCCTACCTCATAGGAGCAAATAAACATTCTTGTCTTCTTCCCTCCCCACCATGGCTTCTTATTCCTCTACGTCTCGCCTCCCATTCTGAAATATACCTTTTTTGCCCCCCCCAAAAATGGGGGGGGCAAGAATAATTGAGGGGGGTTCTCATGACGATTCCAAATTGGGGGCGTAATTAGACCCCTAAATTTGACATACCTATCAAATTTGAAGACTCTGGCTCTTACCATTCTCTTTTTAGACAGGATTAATGAAAACCGCTTTAAAGCGGTAAAAACCGCCAGCGGTATATTTGATTGAACCCAAACGTTTCGGAGCTAGCTGAGACCCCAAGTATGACATACGTACAAAATTTCAAATCTCTAGCTCTTACCATTCTCCTTTTAGACAGCAATACTGAAAACCGCTATAAAGCGGCAAAAATCGCCAAGGGTGTATTCGATTGCACCCAAAAGTTTCGGGACACAATTAGAGCCCAGATGGGACCTATATACCAAATTTCATCCAAATCGGTCAAAGTGGCAAAAGTGCCCATCACGGCGTACGGCGGACAAACGGATTTTTTGTATTCGATTTTTGGATTCTACGTATCTTGAAACGTATAATATCAAATTTTGAGGGGGGGATAATTTTTTTTTCGTGACGATTTCAAAGGTTCATTATTGAAAATAATAAACCAAAACTTAAGAAGTAAGAGAGAAGGAAATGGATAACCCTAACTCAGGTTCCATGGATAAGCCTATTTAAACAAGGCCGTAAAATTGTTTCTGAATAAAAGCCTCCTCAAAATATCTCATTACATAATATCTCCTCAGATTTGTAATTATTTTTTTTAAATAAATTATAAATTTTTAGACTGGGTGAGTCATTTTAAAGGACATAGTCAAATATCTCAGAAATCGTTAGAGATTGGAAGAAAATGTTTTACACAACCCCCCCCCNGGGAAATTTAATGGTGACCTTGAAATTTTTCTCCAAGCTCGCCTACAAGGTTATTTTAAGGTCAACTCTGTTTTTTTTTTTTTTTAAATAGAACCTTTTTTTTTAAAATTTGATTGTATTATTGAATTTTGTATTAAAAATTAATTCTTTTTTGCTTTTTTTTATTTGACAGTTTTCGGTATGATTTTTACCTTGGCGTGCTCTAAGTAAGAAGTTCTATCGGCACGCCCATTTTGAAATATTTGCGCATAAATGTGTTAATTTGAGTGTAACGTCAAGGGTTTATGCACAAATAGGTGTGCCACATGTTAGATATCTCTTACTAAGAGCACTTCAAGGACAAAATTATCTCAAAAACTGTAATTCAAATTAAAAAAAAAAAGTTAAGCAAAAAATGTTTCATTTTTAATACAAAATTTAATACCATAATCAGAAATATATGGTTCTATTAAAAAAAAAAATGACCTTGAAATAACTTGCGACCTTAAAGAAAATTTTCAAGGTGACCATCAAATTTCCTCCTTAAAAATAAGGGGGGTTTGTATGGAACGTTGTCTTCCTATCTCTAACGGTTTCCGAGATATTTGACTGTGTCCTTTAAAATGACTAACCCTGTATAATTAACATTGGCAACATCGTCAGAAAAAAAAAGCAACGGGGTGTCAAAAAGGATTCCGCATGGAAAAATAGAGCTGGAAAAGTTACGGAACCGTCCATTTTGACTTTTTACCATCCGCCATATCAGAAACGGAAAAATGTATAGAATTAGGATTGTAGGAAATTTAGACATAGTCTTTCATTAAAGTCCAATAAAATGTTTCGATAAAAATAATCGTTCTCAAGATATTTGCAAAAGACCAATGAATAAGCTTGGAATTCTCAAAATGGCGAACGGTTCCTCAACTTTCTTTCCACAGGACTTTTTGTAATATTGTGATGAAGGTGGTCGAATCTAACATTTTCAACAAAATTTAGAACTGCGATATTGAATTCCTGGACTATATGACGGACAGTACCGGGAAAAATTCTACGAACTTGATTCATGAAACCATATATGGGGATGGGGACCAAATTTCAATCAGTGCTTTGCTTTTCGCAATCTAAAAAGCCTAGTTGACGATGTGTTGACGCAATACGAGTATCATTTAATTTTATTATATTTTTCAAATTCCCGGGCTATATGAGCGACAGTCCCGGACTGTCGCTCATATAGCCCGCAATCTAAGACACCTAGTTGACAATGAGTTGACGCAATATCATTTAATTTTATTATATTTTTCAAATTCCCGGGCTATATGAGCGACAGTCCCGGATATTTTTTTATGAATTTGATGCATGAAACCATATATAGGGACCAAATTTCAATCTGTTCTTTGCTTTTAGTCTCCGTGCCCGCAATCTCAGAAGCCTAGTTGACTATGAGTTGACGCAATATCATTTAATCTTTATATATAAAAGGCAATGTCCAGAGTGACTGATCAAAGTAGAGCCGAAACTATTAATGCTATATACAGACTTGAAATTCGGCAGGGACTTTTGTTGCACTATGCAAGTGTGCACTAAGAAAACTAACCATTTTCCTTTTATTTTGCAGAGTATTATACAGTAAGTAAATTATATTTCTCAAATTCCTTTGCTATAAGAACGACAGTACCGGAAAAAATTCTATGAATTTGATGCAATAAACCATATATGGGGACCAAATTTCAATCATTGCTTTGCTTTTACTCTTCGTGCCCGCAATGTAAGAAGCCTAGTTTGACGTAATATCATTTCTTATGCACAAAACTTTGTTTTACATAATTATAATTTAATTTTATTATATTTCTCGAATAAATTTTTCCACGTAATTTACATTAAAAAAGAAAATTCTCCACGACCTCTCTTTCTCTCTCTCTACTCTTCTAGTTCCTTTTGAATACATTACAGAGATTTCTTAAGATATACCTATCTAATAGGGTACACCAGAGACAAAAGAAAGTGCAAGTTGTTTTCGTTTTAATTCTAGAAATGCTGTGATGGATAAAATTATAGGGAAGCTGTCTTAAGGAAAACATGGTTGTACGACTGGTTTTCTGAGAAAAAGGGTGGAATATAGGCGCCTAGATGTTTGGTCCTTCATTCTTCCATCATGACGGTGCAACTGCCTACACCGCCCTGTTCTGGAACCGTGGAGGAGTGTTTGGCAACAAAAACTCATGTTTTTTTAAAAAAATAAATAAATGGGTGTGTCTACTTATGTACGCGCGAATTATATTTTGGTATCCCAAAATACAATAAATAGAATAAACTTGATTTAATCTATACTTATAAAACGCAAAGCCCAGTTGGTATACTGACTCATGTACTGACTGACTGATAATCAACGTAGCTCCACGATGGCT
>CM022876.1:3595429-3606082 GCA_012654025.1 Pachypsylla venusta | reverse complement strand
CCCCCCCCCCCCCCCCTGCACCAAGTCCCATCCGATCCCTATCTACCCCCATATTCTTTTCAGTACAAAATAATATTAAAAAAAAAAAGGATGAACGTTCCGGAGAAGAGATATGATATATTCCGGAGAAGAGATAGATGTAAATTTAGTATTTTTTCCCCTATTTCCAATGATTTTCTAGATTTTTTTCAATGTTTTCTTACAGGGTTTTCTTGTGAGCACATAATGTCAACATGGGGGATAAGGGAATAAATATGCTGATGTTTATTTAGTCGGTTTGAGCCCAGTCAACGAAATAAGATATTAAATTAAGATCGAGGGAGGGATCTTAAAGTAAAATTGTCTGCTTGATGTTTGTCATTTCGGGGTGCACTTAGCTTCGTGAGGACGATTGAGCAGCTAATTTAATGTGAGTAGTGACCATTCCTTACTGTAGTACAAAGAATGGTTTGCTATTTAGAAGCTTGAAGAGAATCTTAGTAATGCTGTGATACCGCCAAAAATAGTAAACGCTGTTGGGTTTTACCACAAAGAAATTCTATTTTTTTTTGCCGAAAAGGCGAGAAGTTTCGGAACGAGCCGCCATTTTGAATTTTATTCAGCCATCTTGAATTTTATGCTCATTTTTTTGTTTTCTGCAAATATCTCGAGAACGTTAAACTCTATCGATTTTTTTAAAGGTTTTATGAACGGCAGGTACATTTCTAAAAGTTTGGTTTTGTATAGGTATTGTTATACAGGATGAGACAAAAGTCTCATCCCACCCCCAGTATCTCGAATACCACTCAATATATCGACAAGCGATGAAATACGTTCGCCTCATTTTTTGGGGGAATATATTGGTTTATTATTAAATAAGTACCGATTTATTTTATCAACCCCCCTTCCGACATGAAAATCTCAGCTGCCCCCACCTAGGCCAGATGCTGGCTACGCCCTTGTTTCATGTCAGGTATTTCATGTTCATGTCAGGAATGTTCATACCAAATTTCAAAAATCGGATAAGGCATTCAAGAGTTGTCCTGGTATACAAAATAATACAAGTGTTACAATGCAATGAATTATTAAATAATGAACAAAAGTATTCCAATATAATTTTTTTTTTTTTTTAGTCTTCTATTGACATACTTGAGTTTGTAAGAAGCTACTTGAGAGTGACATCCTCACGGCCCGGCCCGAGTCCATTTTTTTAAGGGATAAAAGACCACTTGGGATCGCAGGGCATTGCCCCGAGTGTTAATCTTTCTTTTCTTTTTTTCTCTCTGTCTTATTAGTAACAACTGGACTGCAGTTGGAAATCTTCACTAAATACCCCGGGGTTTCAAAAGTGTAAAGGATAAATCCTCCCTCACCCCTCAAAGTTTGATATTTCACGTTTCAAGATACGTAGAATCCATAAAAACGAATAATAAAGAATGTTTGTTCCTCCGAGTTTAATGAAATTTGGTACGTAGGTTCCATTTGTAACGGGGGGGGGGGGGNTGATAATAATAAACCAATATAGACAAAAAAACAATAACGCCAGATAGACATAATGCCAAACCTCAGAATTCAATGGAAATACAGTCCAAGAATCCAACACCAACACACAAGCTAATTTAATATAGATAGAAAATAAAAAAGATAAACGATAAACAAAAACACAAAGGCGATGATTGTGAAATGGAAAAAAATGAACTTAATATTGAGAGAAGTAAATTTAAGAAAGAAATAATTGGAGAGTTGAAACAAAAATGTGGGAGTAGTAGTTCAGGTATGGGAACATACTACCAATACTATGAGCAAGAAATATACAGACAACATAAGAACAAACAACATACAACACAGACAAACACAAAAAAATAATTGGAGAGTTGAAACAAAAATGTGGGAGTAGTAGTTCAGGTATGGGAACATACTACCAATACTATGAAGAAGGAAAAAAAAGAGACAACATAAGAACACACGTCATTGAACACCAGAAAAACAGAACACATAATGCCAAACACCAGAAATCAATACGGAAAAACATGCCACGGTTACCAGATATCAATAATAATACTCAAGGTATCGCTTAGTTTAAGAGATATTCCTGAACATCGTTATTTTTAGAATCGATATTGTCTTTTTAAATATTTTTTTATAAATAAAAATATTCATCATAATAGGTTAACAGCCGTGGAGCTGGTTTGCAACAAATCGCCATGAGTACTAAAGAATACGTGCAGATAATGCAGTACCTTCTTCTTGCTTTCTGAATGGGTAATGGCAAAGATATATCGTTTCCGACCCTGCCCCTAGACGCCTAGCACAGACAGTACAAAGTTTCTTCTGTGAGGGAGAATCATATTGAGGTTGTTGTTGTTACGCTCTCGACGATCCTCACTGTGTCTCCAGACTCTGTCCATAATATTTTCAGAAATATCTGGGACATCACGGCCGAGTTGAAAAGCTCCAACGCATGAAAGACACAGTGCGTTGTTGTCGGAGTGGTTTTCATGGTTTTTTGCCGTGACTGGTAGCACAGATAGCCCCAGTACGAAGAATCACCCAGAGGGCTATCATGTTGAGATGGAACCACCTCATGTTGCTCTACTTACGTGTATTGTCCTGTCTAACATCATGACGGACGCCATTGATTTCATGAACATAACCAGGTCCATTATTGTATCCCACTGTGAGATAAGGTAGAAGATCTTTTCCAACACGCTCTCTACCCAAAAATTTGGATGTTTCAAAAAGAGAACTTCCCCTGAAAAGAGCACAAAATATATTATCATCTAAATATAGCATACGATCCCCGAGAGATTGTCCCAAAAAATGGGTTTATTATTTTACCGGCTAAAAAAATAGGTACCCCCCAAAATTTTGGGTTATACATAGGCCCTAAATTTGACATACATAACAAATTTAAAGTCTTGGGCTCTTAACATTCTCATTTTCTTGGACAGTATTAATGAAATCCGCTAAAAAGCGGTAAAAACCGCCAGCAGTAAATTCGGTACAGCGGTAAATTTTGAGTGGAGCGTTATTTTTTGTGAAGAATCCAAGGGTTCATAATTGATAATAATAAACCAATATAGACAAAAAAACAATAACGCCAGATAGACATAATGCCAAACCTCAGAATTCAATGGAAATACAGTCCAAGAATCCAACACCAACACACAAGCTAATTTAATATAGATAGAAAATAAAAAAGATAAACGATAAACAAAAACACAAAGGCGATGATTGTGAAATGGAAAAAAATGAACTTAATATTGAGAGAAGTAAATTTAAGAAAGAAATAATTGGAGAGTTGAAACAAAAATGTGGGAGTAGTAGTTCAGGTATGGGAACATACTACCAATACTATGAGCAAGAAATATACAGACAACATAAGAACAAACAACATACAACACAGACAAACACAAAAAAATAATTGGAGAGTTGAAACAAAAATGTGGGAGTAGTAGTTCAGGTATGGGAACATACTACCAATACTATGAAGAAGGAAAAAAAAGAGACAACATAAGAACACACGTCATTGAACACCAGAAAAACAGAACACATAATGCCAAACACCAGAAATCAATACGGAAAAACATGCCACGGTTACCAGATATCAATAATAATACTCAAGGTATCGCTTAGTTTAAGAGATATTCCTGAACATCGTTATTTTTAGAATCGATATTGTCTTTTTAAATATTTTTTTATAAATAAAAATATTCATCATAATAGGTTAACAGCCGTGGAGCTGGTTTGCAACAAATCGCCATGAGTACTAAAGAATACGTGCAGATAATGCAGTACCTTCTTCTTGCTTTCTGAATGGGTAATGGCAAAGATATATCGTTTCCGACCCTGCCCCTAGACGCCTAGCACAGACAGTACAAAGTTTCTTCTGTGAGGGAGAATCATATTGAGGTTGTTGTTGTTACGCTCTCGACGATCCTCACTGTGTCTCCAGACTCTGTCCATAATATTTTCAGAAATATCTGGGACATCACGGCCGAGTTGAAAAGCTCCAACGCATGAAAGACACAGTGCGTTGTTGTCGGAGTGGTTTTCATGGTTTTTTGCCGTGACTGGTAGCACAGATAGCCCCAGTACGAAGAATCACCCAGAGGGCTATCATGTTGAGATGGAACCACCTCATGTTGCTCTACTTACGTGTATTGTCCTGTCTAACATCATGACGGACGCCATTGATTTCATGAACATAACCAGGTCCATTATTGTATCCCACTGTGAGATAAGGTAGAAGATCTTTTCCAACACGCTCTCTACCCAAAAATTTGGATGTTTCAAAAAGAGAACTTCCCCTGAAAAGAGCACAAAATATATTATCATCTAAATATAGCACACGATCCTCGAGAGATTGGAGAAATTCTATTCAAATGAAGGAGCACAAAATATATTATCATCTAAATATAGCACACTATCCTCGAGAGATTGGAGAAATTCTATTCAAATGAAAGAGCACAAAATATATTATCATCTAAATATAGCACACGATCCTCGAGAGATTGGAGAAATTAGCTAGAACCACATCATCTTTCTCACTAGAACTCATTCTTTTATTAGCTAGAATCACATCTTCTTCCTCACTAGAACTAATTCTTTTATTAACTGGAACAACATATTCTTCCTCACCAGAACTAATTCTTTTATTAGCTAGAACAACATCTTCTTCCTCACTAGAACTCATTTTTTTTATTAACTAGAACAACTTCTTCCTCACTAGAACTCATTCCTTTTTAGATAGAACCACATCTTCTTCCTCACCAGAACTAATTCTTTTATTAGCTAGAACAACATCTTCCTTACTAGAACTAATTCTTTTATTAGCTAGAACAACATCTTCTTCCTCACTAGAACTTTCCTAAAGAACATTACCTGTCCGGATAACCTGAAATGGTGAACGTATGAGAATGGTCAGCGGTCACCACAATAAGCGTTTCATCAGGATTGGTCATAAGTCTCGCTTTTTCAACAGCGTTTGCAAATTCTATTGTTTCAACAAGTGCGGTTTTGGCTTTGTTCCCATGATGCGCCATGTCAATCCTACCCCCTGAAAAATTAATGTTTTTTTTTTCTCCACAAAAAAAAAAAAAAATGCCGGCGACATTTGTTCAATATTTAAAGCCGAGCGGACAATTCTCTAACTATCCGATTATCTTTTTTACTAAAATTCTATTTCCCTATCTCTGTAGTATAGGTCCTTTCCTTCTAACTTCTCATTTTTATTTATTGGGGGGGGACTGGTCATTTTGGACACACTGTAGATATAAATACCTAATTAGAAGTTCTTCGTCTTTTGATTAAGCCTTCTCCTAGGGCTTGCACCTATCTGAGGAAAACGTACTTACTACGTTTAGACCTTTTCTTTGTTTAGCTAACCAATCGGTTACAGTAGTTACCTTCAACAAAAAGATAGAATCCGTTTTTATTTTTACTCAATATTTCTATGGCCTTTGTAGTCATATCGGTCAATGTCGGCTCTGTCGACGATTTGTTTCCCTTATTGATTTCATATTCCATATGACTATTGGCGAATAGACCTAAAACATAATCTACGCTGGAATTCACATTGGCCAATTCTTCTTGAGTTTTTACGATTGTATATTTGTCATTAGATTCAGTGCGTTTCTTTTTGTAAACTTCCAAGAGATCTTTGTCCTTTCTGCTTCCACCTGTAAATTTGTAAAAGAAAAATAATTATCATAAGGTTAGCAGACGTGGGGCTGGTTTGCAACAACTCGCCATTTGTTGTTGATACTTGAGAATCCTTACGGATAATGCAATAGCTTCTGCTTGCTTTCTGCGTGAGAATGGAATGGATATTGATTACGGCCCAGCCCTTAGTCGCCTTTTACGACTGGCATGGACTTTCAGGCACCCCTCGGAAAAATAATAAACCAAAAAAAAATCTGAGCAGTTGAAAAATTTATAAGCGGAAAGATTAAAATTCGGACTTCAAAACCGACGACAGCTACATTTTGTTTTGAAGTTCTCACCTGAATTACTCATCAAAAACTTCTCCAATCCTCCTACCATGAGTACACTGATCTTGTTTTGGAATTACTCACCTGAATTACTTAACAAAAATCTCTCCAATCCTTCTCCCATGAGTACATTAATCTTGTTTTGGAAGTACTTACCTGGATTACTCAACAAAAACTTCTCCAGTCCTCCTCCCATAAGTACACTGATCTTGTTTTGGAAGTACTCACCTGAATTACTCAACAAAATCTTCCCAGTTCTCCTCCCATGAGTACACTGATCTTGTTTTGGAAGTACTCACCTGAATTACTCAACAAAAATCTCTCCAATCCTCCTCCCATAACTACATTAATCTTATTTTGGAAGTACTCACCTGAATTACTCAACAAAAACTTCTCCAATCCTCCTTCCATAAGTACATTGATGTTGTTTTGGAAGTACTCACCTGAATTACTCAACAAAAACATCTCCAAATCTCCTCCCATGACTACATTAATCTTGTTTTGGAAGTACTCACCCGAATTATTCAACAGAAACTTCTCCAATCCTCCTCCCATGAGTACATTGATTTTGTTTCCTGGGTAATTGTTTATCAACTGACTGGCAATATCTTCACAGTCCACGCCATGCTGTCTGTCAGTATCGGACTCCCAATCTCGATTTGCAGTATGAGCGTATGTACCAGCTGGAGAGGCATGAGTGATTCTCGTTGTAGTTACAAGACCTGTTTGAGAGGAAAATGTAGAATAATTGTGATTTTTATAACAAACCAAGAATTTTCAATGAATTTTTCGCAGTTTCTCTACAAAAAGCAAAGTTCAACACCCCGAGAATTTTAAAAACGCTAAAAAAAACACGGTGGTTGTGTTTATATTCGAACTTTGAAACTCTTCTTCAAAATTGAGAACTACTCACAAGATTTTTGGATTGATTGTTGGAAGGAATTTAAAACTATAAGATTGTTGGAAGGAATTTCATTGGGTCAACAAGGGAACAGAGATGTGCAGGATGTGTGAAGAAGAAGAGGAGACGGCTTCGCACATTATATTTGACTGATATGGCGCTACAACGCTTCACGTCCTGAATTTAGGGTTCCCGGGTTGTGAACTCATAGAGATACACTCTAATCCAGTAGAATCTTTGCTGAACTTCATTAGGGGCTCGGCAATTTCAGGACTGGGTGAGAGATATTAGACGTGGAAAAACTGGTGTGCAATAGTCCTAATTAGTGGATGCCAGCACTTGGAATTCCGAAAGGAAAGGCCGCCACAATTAATAATAATAACAAAAAGCAAAGTTCAACATCCCGAGAATTTCGAAAACGCTAAAAAAACACGGTGGTTGTGTTTATATTTGAACTTTGAAACTCTTCTTCAAACTTGAGCTCCACTCACAAGATTTTTGGATTGATTGTTGGAAGGAATTTAAAACGGATTATCAAATTAGCAGCAAAAGTCATAATAAAACCAATTGACAAAAGGGACATCCACAAAATAATCGTGCCCAAAATGGGCGAATACATAAAAAAGACATCACAATCAATCGTCACCAGAATAAAAGAACATTTTCCTTCAGTAAACAACAAACACCCGCAAACATATTTCTGCCTTTATTATCTTTATCAATCAACAAAGAAAAAGCTACTCGTACTCATTTCAAAAAGATGATTCGATTCGTGAGTCAACTCGTGGATGACTAGCCCATCTCTACTTCTCAGTAGCGCCGGGCCGCCTGATTCGGGATATCTCACCTGTTGATTTCTGTGCCTGAATGGCCCAATCCACTATGCTCGTGGTGTATGTTGACTTATTTTTGGACGCTTCGCAATCTTTATGGATGACTTGCCCATTTAATCCCAACGTTCCTATTGAACCTTTCACACCATTTGTGTAAGCTGTGGAGGTGCATGCAGAGTCCGCAACTAGAGTGTCCACACAGTACGTCTAAAATGAAATCAGAAATGTAACTATAGTAGTTCACTTGATTTCGCCTCAATTTTTCTATGTGAAACGTAAGGAAATTGCTTCTGTTGCGAAAAATTGAAATTTATAAAATACTAGCTATTTTCCCGTGCTTCGCTACGGTTACGAAATTTGGATTTTTGGTGGAACCGACTCCCAGAGTGAGCAGCGCTCATATTTAGAAAATTCAATATTTTATGCAAGGATATGACTTTTTGTGCTGTGATTATATGAGCTGGATCTAGACCATTTGACTATGATTCATTGAATGAGTCATGAAAATATGAGCTGGATCTGGACCATTTGACTATGATTCATTGAGTGAGTCATGAAAATGATTAGATCATTTTACTGAGTGATTGATTAGTGCTCTTAGCAGTCAAACGAATCATAACTCTCATCTCCATTACAATATGATTGCTACACCCGCACTCTTTCCCTTCGGCAGTTCGGAGTCAAGATAATGGTCTTACTTTCGAAAGTCCTGTATAGGGAAATCTTTCAAAACTCGAAAAGGTCTCCTCCCCATTTTTCCCCTCCAATCCCTTCATCAGTTCGGAGTCAAGATAATGGTCTTACTTTCGAAAGTCCTGTATAGGGAAATCTTTCAAAACTCGAAAAGGTCTCCTCCCCATTTTTCCCCTCCAATCCCTTCGGCATTTCGGAGTCAAGACAATGGTCTTACTTTCGAAAGTCCTGTATAGGGAAATCTTTCAAAAATCAAAAAAGTTTCCTCCCCATTTTTTTCCCTCCAAACTCATCGGCAGTTCGGACTCGAGATAATGAAATGCACCTCCACAGTCTTACTTTCGAAAGTCCTGTATAGGGAAATCTTTCAAAACTCAAAAAGGTCTCCTCCCCATTTTTCCCCTCCAATACCCTGAGCAGTTCGGACTCAATGGTCTTACTTTCGAAAGTCCTGTATAGGGAACCTTTCAAAACTCAAAAAGGTCTCCTCCCCATTTTTCCCCTCCAATCCCTTCGGCAGTTCGGAGTCAAGATAATGGTCTTACTTTCGAAAGTCCTGTATAGGGAAATCTTTCAAAACTCAAAAATGTCTCCTCCCCATTTTTCCCCTCCAATTGTCCTTTATGCATTCTAGCTGCGGTGTGTGTTGAAATGCCCATCCCATCGCCAATAAATAAGATTATATTTTTGGCCTTCTTTGTATTTGGCCGAAGTTGAGTTCTAGCTTTTAGTGTCTCTAATGCATTGTTAATCCAAAATTGGTTATCTGAAAAAAAAAAAAAAAAAATCGAAAATACTTCGAGAAATCGACATTTTTTTTTTTTTTCAAAAAATAAAGGTTAATCCTGGATCTCACTATCGCCATTTTAGTGTCCATAGCCCCTTTTCTATCCCTAGAGCTTTGCAGAATTCGAAAATACTTTGAGAAATCAACACTTTTTGTCAAAATATAAAGGTTAATCCTGGATCTCACTATCGCCATTTGAGTGTCCATAGCCCCTTTTCTATCCCTAGAGCTTTGCAGAATTCGAAAATACTTCGAGAAATCGAGACTTTTTGTTAAAAAATAAAGTTTAATCCTGGATCTCACTATCGCCATTTGAGTGTCCATAGCCCCTTTTCTATATTCCTAGAGCTTTGCAAAATTCGAAAATACTTCGAGAAATCGACACTTTTTGTCAAAAAATAAAGGTTAATCCTGGATCTCACCATCACCATTTGAGTGTCCATAGCACCTTTTCCATTCCTAGAGCTTTACAGAATGAAAATTCCAAGCCGTTAAGAAGGCGTGACAGGTCATTTTGAGAGCGACTGTAAAATGTAATCGTATCGTATATTGACTTACTTACTTTTTTCATGTTCATTATATTTGGTCGGTACAGCTTGTTCACCTCTTTGATAACTGGCTTTAAAATTATTGAGAAAATCGTGATCAAATTCTGAAATAATTGAAAAAAAACCTTTGCTATTATATTACTGGCTAAAAAAATCCCACACACCCCAAAAAAAAATATAAAAACGTCACATGGTACGTGGAATACCAAACTGGAAAAAATACTTTAGCTAGCATCTATTAATGTTTAATACAACGGATCCCTTTAGATCACTGAAGTTAGGCATCTTCCAGCAAGGTTTTACCAACGTAGATCACGCACCTTCGTGATGCTGGCTATTTTTCCGGCTAGCGAGGAGAGAGTAAAATCCTCGTCACGAATAACCAATAGAAGTAAAGGGACGTTTAGAAAATAACATCTTTTGCCGTACACTATCTATCCATCGTGTTTTTTTGTCACTCAACTTTTGGCCAATTTGGATGACATTTTTTATGTAGGTCCCAGATGGGATTTTTTTTTTTTTTTTTTTCGTACCTTGGATTTTTTTTATTCAAGGTGGTCAGATTTACGGAAAAACAATTAGTCCACCTCCCAGAGATTTTGAGAAACCAATTGTAAACGTTCAAGTGATGATTAAGAATGATTTTTTCAACTTCGCGACAAAATCACAAGATCTATATTTTTGCAATTGCCAAAAAATTGTTTGTACACTAATTCAACGATAACTCGAAAACGATGATTTTTTTCGAAAAACATGTAAGGAGCAATTTTGTAGGAAATAAAGAGGTGCTCATTTTGGTTTATCATTTTCAATAATGAACCTTTGGAATCGTCACGGAAAAAAAAAAAAATACTCCCGCTCAAAATTTGATATTATACGTTTCAAGGTACGTAGAATCCAAAAATCGAATAAAAAAAAA
>CM022876.1:3551242-3592914 GCA_012654025.1 Pachypsylla venusta | reverse complement strand
AAAAAAAAAAAAAAAAAAAAAAAAAAAAAAAAAAAAAAAAAAAAAAAAAAAAAAAAAAAAAAAAAAAAAAACAGATGGGTTTAATTTTGGAAGCTAATAATTGTCATGGATAACCAGAACCATGTCTATTAGTGCAATATAATTACGTCAGTAACATAATAATATTGTAGAGTTGCTTTCTGTATTTAAGGTTTATGGCAGGTTGAATACACCACAATTATGCGAAGTTTTACTAACTGGGTGACCACGTAGATTCGCGCCCTCGTCATGCTGGCCGGTCAACCCAGGCAGGTTGAGGTCAATATGGTTATCTGGTTTCTATGTTTCTAGCGAATGAAGGGTTAAACCCCCACCGCGTTTGACCAATAGATTCTAAAGAGACGTTACCCAAAAAAATCACTCTTTCGGATTTTTTTCTATTTCGAAAATAGAATTGAAAGTCTGAAAACTTACCCAAATTGTGAGCGACTCTGAATAGCGACACTGTATGTGTCGCTAGCGACGCCGACGTCTGAAAACTTACCCAAATTGTGAGCGACTCCAATAGAAACACATACAGCACCTAGCGACGTCTGAAAACTTACCCAAACTGTGAGCGACTCTCAATAGCGACACATACTGTACCTAGCGACGACTGAAAACTTACCCAAACTGTGAGCGACCCTCAATAGCGACACATACTGCACCTAGCGACGACTGAAAACTTACCCAAATTGTGAGCGACTCTCAATAGCGACACATACAGCACCTAGCGACGTCTGAAAACTTACCCAAATTGTGAGCGCCTCCAAGAGCGACACATACAGCTACTAGCGACACAATCAATCCCAGTGGCACCTTCATTGATCGAGAAGATAGCTTTCAAATATTACAGCAATATTTCAGTGTCTATCTCTGTAAGGAGGGGAAAAAAAGCAAAAAAATAATCAGGGGCAGAGCTAGAAGGGGTCCAAAGTTAATTATTGTTACACCCTGTATAACGCCACCCATTTTAAGATTTGATATTAAACTTTCTTTTTGTGTTCCAAAGAAGGTTTCTCATCTACTTAATTAATAAAAAGTGGACATTCTCATCAGTGTCGTCATTTTTTTTCTGAAGGTTAAAATTAGGCCGTTTTGAAAAAGGCATTTCCGAGTTAGAAAATCTCAATTAAAGTTATAATTCAGGACAAATAAGAGAAAGTAACCCAAATAAGAATTCATTGGAGCTCAGGAATATTTATCCAGGTTTAGCACGGCATCTGATGAGAGATTTTTTCCCTATCATTCCAATCATCTAACTGTAAATATCACAATGAAAAAAAAAAAAAAAANAAAAAAAAAAAAAAACACTCCAAATGGATTTATTGAATTCTAAAGGAGCATTGTTGTTGACGTTCTCAACGACTCTCACTGTGTCTCCAGGACAAGAAAGGCGGCCTCTCCAACAGGATCTATCAATAATACTGACGGCTCTAGATTTGTTGGGTTTGATGGTAGTTGCTGGCTGCTCATGATTTACATCATGAGCAGCCATGATTTACATCATGATTTACATTGCTGGCTGCTCATGATTTACATCATGAGTAGCCAGCATACATAGACGATAACGATCAGATACTTCAGGGTTTAGCAAGGATTTATATATCAACTCTTTGAGGAAGTATCTGGAGCAGCACGGATGGGTCCAACGGAGGAAAAACACAGTGAGTTCTCATTGAAACGGTGTTGCTGGTCTTTGGCCGTGCCCGAGGGTACGGGTAGCCCAGGTACGAAGAACCAACCATCTTGCGGGCCTAAAGGAGCATTCACATTAAGCAGTGACAGTGCTGTGATCGACATGTGATCTGCCCGACAAAACAAAAATATTCTTCCGGACATTTGAAGGAACATGATCATACTAGACCGGCAAGTGACAGTGCATCACTGTGAGCTCACGGTTAGTATGAATGCTCCTTAAGTAAAACAAACACACACCTTATAACGTCAAGGGAACTTGCTGGAGTCCAAAGAAAACGCAATAAAGAATTTAATAAAACCGAAAAATATGGAATACGAGTAGTAGGTGTCTCCTAACTTCACTTGTAATGACTATTTGGTGTGAAGAGATTGCGAATAGTCAAGAGGTTGTGGATTTCTTATCTGAGATTATACATCAAGTGGTAATTGAACAACTATGTAAATCATTGACGTGATACATTGTACTGAGCGAACAAAACTCTGCCNTCATTTTTCTAAATCCAAACTGATCTTGTCCCAAGTATTCTTCAACTTTAGGTTCTATTCTTTTATATATAATCTTTGTTAATAATTTTGAGGCATGTGATAGTAAGGTTATTGTTCTATATTTAGCGCAAGTGTTTGCTCCCTTTTCTTTTGGTATGGTTACTATTTTGTTATATTACTGGATAAAAATATTGTAAACCGATGGCGTAACTTCTTCTACTTCTAATCCATTTATGACTTGCCACCAGGAAAAATAAATCATACTTGAGATCAGGGCCATTTCTATAAATGTGTAAACTGGGCGTTTGCTCATGGTGGCAATTTCTCGGGTGCGCAAATTTTCAAATTCTCGTTTGCGTTTATAAAGACCATATTTATTTGTTGAACGCTACGACCTTGAATTTTACTCTTTTGAAGTATTGGAAGAGTCAATTTTCCCGAAAAACGTTTATTTTACCAAATTTTTTTGGGGAAATATTATGGTGACCTTAAAATTTCTCTCAAAAGCCACGTTCAAGGTTATTTTAAAGTCAACTTTTTTCTCTCTTAGATAGCACTTTTTCTCATTGATTGTGATATTAAATTTTGAATTAAAAAAGTTTTTTTTTTTTTTTTTCGATTCTGTAAGTCAATTTCCGAGATATTTTTCACCTTGACGTGTTCCGAATTAGATTGGTAACAATACATTGCAATTGGTGCAGAGAAATCAGTTTAATAAGACTGAATAAATTTGAGAACTGAAAGAATAAAGTCGGTCGAAAAAATTAAAGTTAATAGATAAGAAACTGGTTGGTTCAGAAAGCAGCTAGCAGATCATTTTGTAAATCACCAACAAGAGATAACTAACATATGAAGTACGAGTATTAGCTGTTTCGCGTTTTCCTCTTGGCTTCAAAATTCTCTCTTTCAAGAGTGTGCATGGATTTCAACAGCAGAAAAGTTTCGATTTTTGGCCGAATTCAAACGATTTTTTGGGTGTTTTCTACTCAGTTTCGTTCCGTAAAGTCTCTTTACGGAAAATTTCCGTAATGAGTCGGAAAATTTCCGACCTGCCATGGACTAACATTGATGTCATTAGTGCATGCGAGTTCCTGTTGAACTTCAACACCAAACTCAACATCCGAAATATGTATACCGATTTCCTTTACTAATATTTTGCTTCAAGTGAAAATATTTTCTTGTTGATAAATTAGTAGGTGTTAGGTGTTCTGATTCGTCAATTTGGTCTGGTAGTTCTCATACAAAGTATCTAATACATCTCTTCTCTGCTTTCTATATTTAGATTAGTAGGTGTTAGGTGTTCTGATTCGCCAATTTGGTCTGGTAGTTCTCATACAAAATATCTAATACATCTCTTCTCTGCTTTCTATATTTAGATTAGTAGGTGTTAGGTGTTCTGATTCGCCAATTTGGTCTGGTAGTTCTCATACAAAATGTCTTATACATTTTGTACGGCAGACGCTTGAACTATAATCCAACCCTCCTCTACTTTGAACAAGTATCGCCAATCGCTATCGCTAATGTTAATCCAGTCTGATTGTAACAATGTTGTAAAATGATGGGAGTTAATTCTTTCTAACATATTTATTTATTTTGATAAAACATCGTAAGAGGTGCAATAAAATGATTGAGAGTCGAATTGTATCAAGTGCTCTTATCATTTCACTTACGTCAATAAAACATTGTCTGAGATCGCGGCAGTGTCGCCGGTCAAGCACCGGTTTATCTGTATAGGACTCTGGTTTAGGGATGGGCTAGTCATCCACGAGTTGACCAATGAGTCGACTCACGAGTCGAATCATCTTTTTGATATGAGTCGACTTACGATTAGCTTTTTTTGTTGACTGATAAAAATAATAAAGGGAGAAATATGTTTCCGGGTGTTTGTTGTTTACTAAAGAAAATGTTCTTTTATTCTGGTGACGATTGATTGTGATGTCTTTTTAATGTATTCGCCCATTTTGGGCACGTTTATTTTGTGGATGCCCCTTTTGTCAATTGGTTTTATTATGTCTTTCTGATCAAATAAGGTGTATTTGAATGTTGTCACTCGATGCAAGTCGAGATCGTGAGTCCACTCATTGAGTCGACTCATATTTGTGAGTCAAGTCGACTCACCTAAGTGAGTCGAAAATCCCATCCCTAGTCTGGATTTGCACACCGTGAGATATCTGATTCTGCAAGTTATAGGTCATCATTTTGAAGATCGCCCCGGTAGGAGAGTGGTGAAGCACTCGTCTAGTGGGTTCAACTTGAAGTAGGATTTTTTCCTCATTAATGTGAGTATTTGACCACATATGAATAGAGCTTGTTTAGGTGATAAAAAATGATTCAGGTGTCAACCTCGCCTAGTGGTTGCCTTCGAAGTTTGCACTTTCGGATACCCGGTGACTGACTGATTCTGTCAGTCGGCGTGTAAAGGCTATGAAGGCTTTTCCTGTATACCTACAGCTGAAATTTTGCGACAAGATAGCTATTGACATCCGAGTAAGAAACAGAAAGTATTTCTATGAGTGCTTCAAAATAGTGCTGCTTTAGGGATCATTCACACTAAGCACTGTCACAGTCCCATGAACATGAAACTCCATTAATTGCCGAATTAATGGATTTATATGTTCATAGGATCATGGGCGAATTATTTCAGGAATAGCTGTGTTCAAACTTGGGCATGTTTACTTTCCTTATCCTACAAAAAGGAAAGTATTGTAATGGGCTGAAATTTTCGATGTCGAGTTTTCAATGCCAAAACTCGTTTTGGCATTTGTTTGATCTATCTGTGAACTAGATATCTCAAAAACGGCAAGTGCTAGAGACTTGAAATTTGGTATTTATGTCAATTTTATGTCATGAACGGCAAAATAAGCTTAAATACAACTTATCCAGGACCTGTGAACAATGTTGAAGACGAAAGCTGGAATATTAGAAAGAACGAAGACATCTGGAACATGTACGGCAACCCTCTGATTACAGAAGTTCTTAAATCAAACATCATGAAATGAGTGGGGCATGTTAGTAGAGCTGTCAATGAAAGAATCATTAAGAAAACACTGAAACTCACATACAACGACCCCAGAAAAAGAGGAAGACCAAAGAAAAGATGGATGGATGGTGTCAAGCGGTTCAGAGAATATAAATCTTCCAATTATGTTGGAAACTGGGAACAACTTGCCCAGGATAGAACAGAATGGCGAGACATGATCCTCAGAGGTTTTGGGCCCCCGCGCCTGTTCAAGCCCAGCAGAAAGTAAGAAGTAAGGTTGTAGTGTAATATATTGTTGTCCGCTAAGTAGCGGTTGAAGTCCGCTTTTTGGCGGTTCCGCCTAAAACCAGAATGGAAAGGGCTAGAACTTGAAATTTGGTGCTTAATCATATCAATTTCATACAAGAAATTGAAGAATACAACTTAGATTGGAGTGTAATATATTGTTGGCCGCTAATTAGCGGTTGAAGGCCACTTTTTGGCGGTTAAAGAGTTGTTAAGCCAAAAAGAAAAAAGTTCCTGAGATATAAAGTCTGCGTAATTAAAATGGACCACAATTAATACTTACTCGAACACGACCACACTAAATCTATAAATTTAAAATTGAGAACGCAAAACAGCGTTCTTTTAAAATTGAGAACGCAAAACAGGTACGGCGCTTTCTTGTCTTCCAATCACGCGGCAAGACGTTCTGTGGAGTCTTGCTCACAGAAGATCGATTTGGTTTGAGGGGGTCTTACTCTCACCTCATTGTCATCATCATTAGGTGATATCATTGTATTCCATTAGGTATTTCAAGTATTCTGTTGTGCCAAAATAAAGATAAGATATGCCAGTTATACTAATAACGGCAAGATTTTCACTCATTGTAGACGCCGATTCTCAATTCTAGAGATAACAATTTGGATGTTTTCTTGCCATTTTTTACAGGCATGTTTGTTTACTATGGTTAAAGGGGATACACTACCTGAACATCCCGAGCATCGACCATTCGTGATCGTTGCTTGCCAGTTTTCAACGAGCTCAAACACAAACAAACTCTCTGTTCACACTGCTCGAGCATTTCTGACAATCATCAGTTACTCGTGAGGATTCGCAGTGGCATTTCTGACGATCAGTTACTCGATAGGATTCGCAGCGAACAGATGGCACCGTGCTATCCAAAATTGCGGATTCCGCGGCGGTTGTCCTCATTCTAGACCATCTGGCGGAAAAAAAGCGAAGAAGAAAAAGGCGTCGTATGCGGGAGTCGTCATTTCTAAAAAAAAGAAATTACTCCCTATTGCTGAAGAATTTGAAGGAGGATAATAGTGAGCTATTCAGAATAAAATAAAATTGATGGTCTGGCTGCCACAGCTCAGGGTGCTCCGCATACAGAGAAATTAACGAGACACTTCTCATTTTCCCACTCCATCAGTCAAATACTAAAACAACAACACCACACAAAAAATAGGATGTGTATCCTTCTCTTTCAATAGCTAGGCGAGAACTAGATCCATAGAACAGCATTCGACGAATCCCGGTGTGTTTGCACAGGGTGAGTGGTGAACAAGCGTCCCTTTGATGATTCGCCGGAAAACCGTCATCGCGCGGATCAGGCTCGAGCACGAAAGAGCATTCACTTCGACCCCGATCAGCTCGCGACGACTGGTTACACTGCCAGAGCCTCAAACGAATGCTCGTTCATCACCCCTGTTCGCGACGAATGCTCGGGCAGTGTAAATGAGGTTTAAAGGTTTGTCTTGCTGACAACTCAATACTAGAGTAGTTAAAACACGTGGCGTGGCATCTTATCTAATATACTTATAAAACGCAAATCTGACTGACTGATAATCAACGTAGCTCCAGTATGGCTTAACCTACAGACTGGAAATTTGGCACACAGATCCCTTTTAGTATGAAGGTGCGTAATAAGAAAAAATCGAAAGTTCAAGTGAAAGAAATTTACCGCCAAAAATGGCGTTTTTAGCGTGTTTTGTTGCAATTTTTTACTGGGCAAACTAAAGGAGATGACGAAAAATGACCGAGAATGGACCCCCCAATCTATACTTATAAAACGCAAAGTCCAGTTGGTATGCTGATTCACTGAATGATTGACTTTGAGAATAAAATACAAATTTTGTGTTCATATGTTAACACCTTTCTGCTTGCGTTTTCATAGGTGTCCAACTGCCCTGATCAAGCGTGTATTCAACGTACCGAATACACCAGTGAGATCATTGAAGTTCAGCAACGTCCAGTGAGGTTTTAGTTCTACAACGTGGATGACCCCGTAGGTTCTCGCTCTCGTGATGCTGGCTTTCTCCGGCCCAACACAAGCGAAAAACGGCAAAAATAAATATCCAACTTAGCAAAGACAAAAATGATTATTATTCATCAATATTTCAAAAAGGTATTTTGCTACAGAAAATAATAAATTAAATTGTGAAATTTCAAATCTTGCGTTTTCATTTGAACAACCTTTATAGATGGAGATCTCGCGCCAGTTCGAAGAAGGGCCCAAGAATTGCCACAATGACCTTGGCTCACCTCAGATCAGGATGGTGTAACCTGCTACAAAGCAAAAATAGATCCGACAATCAAAGACTCTTGCCTAAGGTTACCAAACGTTCGACTTTGGCAGGACATCGACAGCGTTTTTCTTATTCGTCCTGCCTGCTTTTGAATATAGTAGAAAATGTTAACAAAAACACTTTACAGTGGGTATACAAAAGCATACCCAGTACATCTCTAAAGTATAACTTCAGTGAGATGGATTGTGAACAGTTCTACACATACTTAAAGATATCAGAAGACTCTGAGATAAAAACCCTCCTGACAAAAGTCCAGAGCTCTGAAAAGTATGGCTATGGCCAATAGTGTTAAGATTATGACTACAAGTTATACAAAGCACTGTATTGCATGTATGTCAAATTCCTGAATAACTACTTTTTTTTTTAATCATAAAAAGTCCTGCTTTTAAAAATCTGGTAACCCTAGTTATGTTGTTGAAATGTTGAAAACGTTAAAAACAACAAGTCCTCTAAAGTGAATCAGAATGAGATATCTATTCGGTAAGCATCTTAAAATTTTGCGGCCATTTTGAAATGTCTGACCCGCTTTGTCGGCTGTAGTGAAGTCGAACCCGTGGGAATGGTAGAGTGATGTTCGTTCACTGATAAAAATAATGAACGCTTTGAAGGCTGGAGTGAAGTCGACCCCTTGGGAATGGTAGAGTGATGTTCGTTCACTGATAAAAATATTGAACGCTTTGAAGGCTGGAGTGAAGTCGACCCCTTGGGAATGGTAGAGTGATGTTCGTTCACTGGTAAATAAAAAGATTATCTTTTGATGAATGCAACTTATGAATTTTGTCTACCGGGTGAAGACATCCACATGAGGCAGACAGGTGTCTTTCATGCATAATGTAGAATCACGAATTATTGTCAAATGCATCACAAGTAGCAAGCCATCTTCATTAGGTGACGGTCCTAAGCCCGTGTAAATATAGAAGGTTTGGTGTTAGGAAATGTAGCCAGCGACGAGAGCAAGCCAGTTTCATTAGGTGATGGTCCTAAGCCCGTGTAAATACAGAATGTTTGGTGTTAGGAAATGTAGCCAGCGAGGAGAGTAGGCACCGAAAATAAGGTTCTCCGGCATGGTAGAAGTAAGGAAGGAAACGCCGACCCTAAATAGAAAATGATGAAGTCATAAATTTGTCCACCTAAAAGTCTAAAATGGGCGCCATCTTTTGGGCATGCACGCATGATTTTGCTGGCAGAAGAACATTTCCTGATTCACTTTCAAGACTATGTTTTATACTCGTAATTTTAATATATTCCCCTCTTGGCTTTTCTTTCTCTCCCCGCCCCCCCTCCCCCCCATTTCGCCACAACGTCAATATTTAACGTTTGAACCCCATATACAAAACTATTATCACAGAAATAAAAGGAAGTGAAAACATTGAGTCAACTCTTGGAGCACTTGATGGAGTTTGTCCTTGAGAATTTGGTCCAACTCTGGCTGCAAATCCCATAGCAATTGGTATGAAATTTTGTTCATAGGATCCAGTAAATAAATGAGACCAAGGTCCTCTTGCAAAGACTACCACGTCGTCCCCACCGTGGGTTTCATCTACTAGAGGCACCAAAGCTGGATAATGAGAGGAGAAGTTTCCTGAAGAATAAATACAGGGACAAATTGAGACAACATTAGCTATAGAATATAGACAGAAACATTATTGGTTTATTATTTTCAATAATGAACCTTTGGAATCGTCACGGAAAAAAAAAAAAAAATACGCCTCAAAATTTGATATTTTACATTTCAAGGTACGTACAATCAAAAATCGAACAAAATCCGTTTGTCCACCGTAGGCCGCGCCGTCCGCCGTGATGGGCACTTTTGCAACTTAGCGAAGACCGAATTTGTATGAAATTCGGTATATAGATCCCATTTGGGGTCTATTTGTGTCCCGAAACGTTTGGTCACCTTCGGTCGCATATATATATATATATATAGGGTTCGATAATAAATTTTTAGACGAAAAATAGTTGTGGGGCGAAATTGGACCCCGGATGGGATCTATATACCAAATTTCATTATAATCGGTCAACGTTATGTGGCAATATAGGTCCCATCTGGGCTCTAATTGTGCCTCGAAACTTTTGGGTGCAATCGAATACACCCTTGGCGGGTTTTGCCGCTTTTTAGAGGTTTTCAGAATTGTTCAATATTGCTGTCTAAAAAGAGAATGGTAAGAGCTAGTGATTTGAAATTTGGTATGTATGTCATATTTAGGGTCAATCAATGGCAGAAGTGCTGTTCACATCTGACGGTAGACAAACCGAGGGAATTTGGAGGGATGGATTTTTTTCGGGTTGATTCCAAACAAACTTAATCATTAGACCCCTCTATCTCCGCCACTGAATTTCTTTTTTTAAATGGTGAGGGAGGTTATTTCTTATTTTATTTTGACTATCATTTGAATAAAAAATATTTGTACCATTCCATTAAATTTTTTGAGAAAACTACACGTTTGATCAGTTTCAGGGGTTGATGTCGCCCTGGTGGCCCTTTCCTATCCCTAGAGCTTTTCAAAAATTCCAGTACGTTCAAAAGTTAGGGGGGAGGTGACCGGTCATTCCGGAACATACTGTAGTCTTTGAAATATTGGGTCCAAACCCCCTCCCGTAATTCCAATCGTTTTTTTTTTATGAATATACTCTACTTTGCACGTGACCTATAATATTAAAAAAAAAAAAAAAAAAAAAAAAAAAAAAAAAAAAAAAAAAAAAAAAAAAANATCCATCAAACCCAACTAATCTAGAGCTGCCAGCATTATGGACTCACTGGAGACACAGTGAGAGTCGTTGAGAACGTTAACAACAACAACAACCAATACAGTTTTAATACTTACCAAAATTCGGTTCCTCGGTGACAGACCCCATTACACACTTGCCAGTTGTTTCATTAAATTTTGGTTCTCTAAATCCCGGACCATTAGCATAACTGAGTGTCGGATATGAATGACCATTAGTATCTTTCTGATGGGACGTTCCTGTGAAGGTAGATAATGATTCAAATAAAATTATTACTGACAACATAAATTGTATCAATGATTTTTCGTACACCAGAGATGCTGTCAAAACCAGCATTCACCCAAATGTCAACCCAATCAATAACTTCATTCAATAAAGAACAGAACCTTCTTTCTAGTCACCTAACTGAATTACTCCTATGACGCTTTAGTCAACAAATCACTAACTGAGTGTCGGATATGATAAATCTCAATCTATACGAAAATCCATATCTATACAGATCGTGAAACCCAAAATGGAGGTGTAGTTATTCGCTGAAGTAATGCGAAAGCNAAAAAAAAAAAAAAAAAAAAAAAAAAAAAAAAAAAAAAAAAAAAAAAAAAAAAAAAAACAGAGGTGTACCTGTTTTACCTACCATTATTATTATTATTTAACTCTTTTTTGAATTAACTTTTTTATATAAAGATAGAGTGAAAGGAAAGAGAGAAAAAAGGGGGAATTAAGTAAAGAGAGAGAGAGAGAAAAGTTAATTCAAAGGGCAGGGTTAATTCCTGAGGAATTCTCTTCCGCCCAACCCATACAATTAGGGACGGGATTTTCGACTCACTTACGTGAGTAGACATCTCTCGACTCGACTCACAAATATGAGTCATTGTGAGTCGACTCTCGATCTCGACTCATTTCGAGTGACAATTTTCAAAAACGCCTTATTTCATCAGAAAGCCATGATAAAACCAAATGACAAATGGAGGATCTACCAAATAAACGTCCCCAACTTCGGCGAATACATTAAAAAGACATCACAATCAATCGTCACCAGAATAAAAGAACATTTTCCTTCAGTAAACAACAAACACTCGGAAAAATATTTCTCCCTTTATTATCTTTATCAGTCAACAACAAAAAAGGCACTCGTAAGTCGACTCTTTGAAGAGTCGACTCCTTTCAAAAAGATGATTCGACTCGTGAGTGAGTCGAGTCGTGAGTCGACTCATGACTCGACTCGTGGATGGAGTGAAGACATATACACCTCTGTTTTTTTTTCTTTTCTTTGTTTTCTTTTTTATGCCCCGGAAATGTTTCGCATTACTTCCGGGAATAAATACACTTCTATGCTGGGTTTAAGGATTGATCCAGAACACTGTAAAATTTGTCCCCGCCAACCGCCAACAAAAGTGACAAAAAAAAAAATACCAAGAAGTACATGTTGTCGACAAGCATAACTCCGCTTAACATAATATATTGTGTACCTCATCGGATCCTGCGCTCATTATAGTTGACCTTCGGATGGACCCAAGGTTGATGCAGCCTTCCTTGACATTAACTTTGATAGAGCTGATCTTGCCTGCCGTTACAACAATAACATATCATCCCAACAGTCCAATCTTACTAACTACAAAGAACTGTATTCCGTACATTGCCTCCTCTTCTGTTACTTCCAACCGATGGCTTTCTTTCTTTACTACTTCTTCGGAGCAGAGTTTCGGACGCATTTGCACACGCTTCCTGGGTTTTCTTCCCAGGTTATTTTGAGCACCGAATCCTCATCCTCACCCCTTTACAGGAAATGACTGTGCTCCTCATTCGATTACTTCTTTCTTCATCATCTAAGTCTAGCTCACTATAGAGGTCTCTGATTTCTTTGTTCTTTCTTACACGCGTTTCTTCATTTTCACATTGTGGTCCACATATCTTACGTCACATTCAATATTTAAAATTTCCCAGATTGTTCTGAACACCAATCCTCACCCCTCCGCAGGATATATCCATCTCAGTCGTTTACTTATTTCTTTGGCAACTAAGTCTAGCTCATTTTAGAGGTATCGGATTTCTTTGTTCTTTCTCCATTTTCACAAAGTGATCCATATATCTTACGTAAGCTTTGATTTTCAAAAGTGACAAGCATTCTCTCAGATGTTTAAATATTTGTTTAATCTACTCACCTAGAATATCATGATTTCTTTTTGAATATCCACTCATTGTCATTGTATGAGAATGATCTGCTGTAACTACAATCAATGTTTCTTTTTCTTTTGTCATATTCATTGCTATAGCCACTGCTTTACTCAGTTCGTTAGTTTCATCCAGTGCTAGTTTTGCTGTATTATTATGATGAGCAAAGTCTATGAGGCCTCCTTCTACAAATAGAAAATAACCTTTCTTTTCTTTTGATAATATTTTGATTGCTGATTCGGTCATTTCTAATAAAGTTGGTTGAGAAGATGATTTTTCTAAATTGTATTTGAGATTGTCAGAGGCGAATAGACCTGAAACATGAAATGGAAGTTGTTCTCAGGTGGTTGGTTCTACGTACCAGGGCAATCCTAACACTCAAATGTGTTTGGCCAAAGACCATGAATACGGCAATGGAAATTAATACCCACGTCGTCTCACAGGGATCGTCTTCATTTTTTTCTGATGGTGATGCTATGCTGTGATGAAAGACAATTTAAATACTGATCGTGAACTCACAGTGATGCACTGTCTCGTGCCGATCTAGTGTGAACATGATCCTTCAATTGACTGGAAGTACATTTTTAGTTTTGACCGGACACTTGCCAGTTTGAATGCTCCTCTGGGGTTCTGGAACCGGGGGGGAGTGTCTGGCAACCCTTTTGGGATTTAGTACCAGGCAGGAGTAATGCGGCATTTTAATCTATTTTAGCCCAATTAGAGAGGTTAGTCCAAAATGGATCCATGACGGCCAATAAAGAGGAGATTTTTTTTAAAAGTGTTGCCAGACACTCCTCCCCGGTTCCAGACCACTCCTTTAGGGTTCTAACGGTGCCTCGAAACTTTAGGTGAAATCGAATCTACCTTTGGCAGATTTTACTGCTCTTTCTACTCTCGATTTGTTTTCCTAAATTCTAATTTTTATTCTTCCTCATATTCTGCTATCCTCTTATCCGATATGATCATCAAAGGGTTGCTATTAGCATGAAATTCTTTTGTTGAATGTTCATGCATTTTGATTTCAACACCACCATCTTCTATTTATTCTTCCTCAGATTCTGTCATCCTCTTACCCGATATGATCATCAAAGGGTTGCTATTAGCATGAAATTCTTTTGTTGAATGTTCATGCATTTTGATTTCAACACCACCATCTTCTACTTATTCTTCCTCAGATTCTGTCATCCTCTTACCCGATATGATCATCAAAGGGTTGCTATTAGCATGAAATTCTTTTGTTGAATGTTCATGCATTTTGATTTCAACACCACCATCTTCTATTTATTTAATTTCAGATTAAAAGCTTCAAAAACACAACCTAATCCTGTCTCTATCATTATCTCCTCTTCCTTCTTGCACAAACTTTGTATCCAAAACCACAGACAGACATTGTTAGAGACGTGTACAAATAGATAATAAAAACGTACCACCCCAACCTCATGCCTCCATATTTTCCTTTCAATCTTTCCCCCTCCACCTCAACAGGTGTAAATGACTGAAGTTTTTTTCTCACTTTTTTTTTCTTTTTGTCTATAGTAGTGATACTCAACCTTGCTAGCCTAGTTCAGCGGTGTCGAACCTATTGTATCCTGAAACCCACCTTAAGTAGACAGAAAAAGCGTGACCCCCCCCCCTTTCCCCAAAAAATTAAGGTAAAAAGGTACATATGTTATAAATGTAGCCACCCAAGGAGCAAACCAGATTCATTAGGTCCTAAGCCCGTGTATTTCAGCCTTTAAAAATCTCTGCTTTAAAAGTTTAAACCAATAATGAGAGATAATCAGCAAAAAGTAGGGCTCTACACAGTTTCAATAGATACATTGAGAAGCACGCTAGGGTTACCGTCCCAGGAAGGGAAAGACTTACACCTAGAGGGAGTAGGCACTTAACAAAATGTAGTGTCTGGTAGAATTAGGGAAAGCAACTCCAACCCCAAATAAAATTGGGAAAGGGTGAATTTAAAAGTATATACGTGATACATTAATTTTATTACAATGTGTATGTAGTTAGTGAGAACCTTCTGGTGTCATATTGTTTGCCAAAGATTTGTTTTGGTTTAATACTTCTCACCGCTACACTTGGAGCAAGGAACGAGAGAGTTTAACCAATTTGGACAGGTACTACGAAATTGTGAAAATAACACTTCACCCCTTTTTGACTTGGCTCGCGAACCCCAGGTTGGAAACCGCTGCCTCAGAGTACCATACAATATGGTGACCATTGCCTATTGGAGACCACCGTCTTATAATTCATTTCATTGAGTTTCAACTACCAAGGTTTGGAATCCTTACACCTCAGCCTTTTTGTATATTGGGGTTAAGTCTATTTCTCCAGCTAAGGTTCAACTACTCAGAGATATTGAGCAGTCTTCTTACCTATTGTTTTGGAGGAACTCTTCTCTGGGGTTTAGTGACCCGATGATACTCACTCCAATTGAGTAGGGTACTGCAATCTAAGATCACGTGAGAGGCCGTTTCCTCTTCCTCCCCACAAAGTATACACATTAAGTTTCTCTAAAGATTCCCATATTGTGTATGTCTTTTCTAAAACCACAATGTCTCGTTATCAGTCCAGTAACCAGTCTCAGTTGTTTTTTATTTAAGCGAAGACCAACAGTTAGGGATGTTAATGGTTCAGCCATTATTGAATCGATGTGTCGCTGTCCATTGCCATCAATTTTTGTAAGGATGGGATTTTTGACTCACTTAGGTGAGTCGACATGACCCAAATCACAAATATGAGTTGACTCTCGATCTCGACTCGCATCGAGTGACAATTTTTAAAAACGCCTTATTTGTTATTTGATCAGAAAGACATAATAAAACCAATTGACAAAAGGGACATCTACCAAATAAACATCCCCACATTAAAAAGATCTCACAATCAATCGTCACCAGAATAAAAGAACATTTTCCTTCAGAAAACAACAAACACTCGGAAAAATATTTCTTCCTTTAGTATCTTTATCAGTCACTCTTTAAAGAGTCGACTCATTTCCAAAAGATGATTCGAATCGTTGATGACTAGCCCATCCCTAAATTTTTGTCTATCTCTTACCCTTCTGGCCGAACAATGCCGGACAAACACATCATATTTCACTTTTATATCTCAGAATGGGAAATTTTCTCTCTTTCTTTGGAAACCACTGGTCCCATCCACTCATACTCCAACTTTCTAAAAAAATAATATTCTGTATGAAATCTGTAAAGCCTTCTTCCTACCTCACTCCTAATGAAGTTGTAAAAGGAAGGCAATTGTGTTTTTATTTAATCCCACCATACAAACCACAGATTTCTTTTATTTAGTTAATTATTTCAGTCTCGTACAACCTACTTCAAAGGAAAACAAAAGGTCAGTTCCAGAAAAAGAATATAAAATCTCATTTTATATTTCAAATTAAAAGAGTTCACATAGCTATGTTGGCTACAATTTTCATTTTTACTTTCTCTTCCATAGAAGATAAAGTATTGTATTCGTGCAGAAATTTTAGACATANATAACTAAAATATATAACTAAAAACCTTAAAACTTTAGAAGAACAAAATCTGCATTCGGTGGTAGTCTGATGGAATGATTAAGGAAGAGAAAGTCTAGTACGGTTTTCCGTACCATTTATTTTCCTACGATATAATATCATGGAGAAATTCGTGTTTAAAGATTCGCAATGGGTCAGGTCTGTCCCGAAGTACCAAAAAACACGGATCAATTATATAATAATGCAAAGCTCCGATGATGAACTTTCGAGTAGAGCTTAATTTGAACCTACATTCCACTATAAAAAGGTTACTGTTGAGTGGCATACGTGCCGCTAAAAGGAGGACGAATTATTTATCGGCTTCAATACATTGATTTAACTTTTATTATTAGGGACGGAAATGTGGAGGTTCCCATTTACGAGAATTCATGAAAAAAAGGACTAACCGATTAAAAAAAAAATAATAATAATAACAACGCTAGAAAATGAATTGCCTAGAATTTGAGTTTCATAAAGAAACTCAAATATTTCGAAAAAAAAATCCGGTTAAAATTAAAAGAGGTCTCATAAACTCACGAGAAAATCGTAACCTTCGGCTGTGTTCTTACGTTTAAATCTGTTTTTGTACATTTCTTCCGAGAAAATGCCCTCTCTAGTTCGACCCAAACCATCACAAAGATTTTAATATTTACTTACCCAGAAGATAGTCCACATTATGGGGATCTAATTCCAGCAACTGATTCTTAGTTTGAATGAATTTAGCTTTCTTCGTCTTATTAGTTTTGTCCAACAACCATTCCTTGATAAGATCAACGCCGTCTGTCCTTTGTCCTCTGAAACCCTCATCGTCCTTTGCTGATATAGGTAAAAATTTATTTCTTCCGCCACCTAGAATCACCTGAAATAAAGGACGAGTTAATATTATAAAATCAATCTACAATATAAGTATGGATACTTAAATTTACTTTAAAATTAATTTCCGTGTCCTTCGCAGAAAGTTTGATGGTGGTGGAAAGGTTGGGTATCATATTCTGCTACTCTGCGAACTAGTAATGAAATTTTCGACTCACTTCGGTGAGTAGAATCATGCGACTTGACTCATCTCGACTCACGTCGAGTAACAATTTTAGGAACACCTTATTTGATCAGAAAGACATAATAAAACCAATTGACAAAAGCTGCATCCACCAAATAAACGTCCCCAACTTCGGTGAATACATTAAAAAGACATCACCTTTTCCTTCTGTTAACAACAAACACCCGCAAAAATCGAATTTTCTGATTTTATGATAACCAATAATATACCTATATTAGCCTGCAACATCAGAAACAAGCTCCTACTTTAGAATAAGGTCTTAAAACTTATATGGACCTAATGCGGTATCCAGCTCCAGATATATTACGTTCTCTCATCTATAGTTATAAAATAAAAAATATTTTATATTTCTCCCTTTATTATCTTTATCAGTCAACCAAAAAAATCTACTCATAAGTCGACTTTTTGAAAAGTCGACTCATTTCAAATAGATGATTGACTCCTCAGTGAGTCGAGTCGTGAGTTGACTCGTGGATGACTTACCCATCCCTACTGCGGGCGCCGCGCCGAACTAACAGATGTTGATATTCCCTGCCCCTTTTATGTCCTTCAAGAGTGGTAAATATCTCAAATTCATGATAATGAAATTCCATGAGATGGCTGGGTTTGAACCCACGTCCTATTGTTTACTAGTTGGAGCGCCTTACCACTAACCAATGATTAAAAAAAAATGGGTGGTTTGTTTCCACTTCCCCGGCATATTTTGATTCTCCATCAACTTCTTCTACCCCAGCTCTTATTTATAAGCAAAATGGATTCCTTTTTGTCTCAACCCTCGTAATTTGAACTCGAAAATGTTTCTTAATCATCTCCCAAGATTTATAAGCAAAATGGATTCCGATTTATCTCAACCCTCGTAATTTGAACTCGAAAATGTTTCTTAATCATCTCCCAAGATTTATAAGCAAAATGGATTCCGATTTATCTCAACCCTCGTAATTTGAACTCGAAAATGTCTCTTAATCTTCTCCCAAGATTTATAAGAAAAATAGATTCCTTTTTATCTCAACCCTCGTAATTTGAACTCGAAAATGTCTCTTAATCTTCTCCCAAGATTTATAAGATAAATAGATTCCTTTTTATCTCAACCCTCGTAATTTGAATTCAAAAATATCTCCTAATCGTCTCCCAAGATTTTCTTAAATAAATATTAGGAAAACCATTTTGGCACCTAGTTACCACAATCAACCAGAACTTACTCTGATTCTTCTCCCAGGGTTTTCTTTCACCAATTGATAGGCAATATCTTTGCATCCACTTCCAATGCGTTGAGAATCTCTCTTAATATCAGCATCACACTCCCATTCTCTCTCAGTGGTGTGAGCATATGTGCCTGCTGGAGATGCATGTGTGACACGGGTTGTAGTGACAATGCCTGTTATAATGAGAGAGACAAAAGAAATCAATAAATGGCAAGTGTCGGGTCGAAATTATCTATTTATTTGCAAGGTCGCAGTTTGCAGTTCCTACAATAGAAAATTGGACCTGGAGTCAATCATTATGGCACCAAGGCTTGAGGGTTTACGTCAATCTATATCTATCTTATGGCGGAAAAGAAATTGTCAGCACTGTTGAAAAAGTCAACACCATTAGTAGCAGACAGACAGAAAAAATAGGGATCATGGGAGAACATACAATGAAAATGACTGGTATTTTCAAACAGACCATTGGAATACACGGGCGGATCCACGGGGGAACTGGGGGAGAATATTGATAATGATGATGATGATGATGAGTTTACATAAAATATCGACGTACCTTGAAACGTGAAATATCAAATTTTGAAGGAGGCATTTAGGCAGCGGACGAATCATGGAGGACATGGCAAAGGGAAAAAATACACACGGAAGGCCCCTTGTGCAAACATAGATCAAATGAAGAATGACATGAACGTGAGAACTTATGGCAGTGATGTTCTCATCCGTATTTGTACGGAAATTCTGACCTGGGTACGGCATACGGATAGAAGTCTGATCCGTACGCGAAATGTACGGAAAACTAAGGAATCTGGTGCCTAGAGACTGAGACTTGAACCCAAACCGCCTAATTACAAGTCTACTGATTTACCACCCGGCCACTGGGCACAACGATTAGAGGTTGGTCAACCTCTAATCGTTGACCAAAATGCGTTCTACTCATGCGCGCGCATGTACAGAAACGGATTTTCTTTCGACTTACATTTACATTTTCCATACTAACCCGTAATCACGAAACCACTAGAACGTAGAATTGTCTTTTTCGTTAATGTTTTTTTTTTGTTTTTGTTTTTTCGTGGTAATACTCACTAATATTTCGTGAAAACTTGTACAAAAACTGTCTAATAACACTTATAACATACATGAATAGCTGGGTTATACAATTTGCAGTGTTTTAAGGCATGTACGGAAATGTCATCAAAAATACGGAAATTTTTATTATTGGGTACGGAATTGTTCACTTGAGTTCCGAACATCACTGACTTATGGGGAGTTGAAAAGGAAGGCATGGGAGAGAGAGGAATGGCGAGTTGTTGCAAACCAGCCCCACGGTTCTTAACCTATGATGACGATAGGGTTGCCGTATCAAAAGAAGAATATTGTTGATCAGCTATGCAGATAAGCGATATTATCGGATGGTCGAACATCGATATAAAATATCGGCTATATCAAAACCCTAATATCGATATTATATTTAGATTTTACCGATGTGTAATTTTCAGTTTTAACATCGACAGCCTTAGCGTAATTTCTGACGTAGGTACCTTAATATTTTTTCTCTCGATATTATCGAAATCTTAATGTCGATATAAAATTTCGATTCTATCGAATCCTGAATCGATATTCGTTATAATATCAACATCCCTGAATGATGATGATTTAGGCAGGCAAATAATAAACTCGATAAATTTATCAATCTATATAGAAAATATACCTATCTCCTGATTGTGGTGTACTGTTGAATGATCTACTTATGACTTACCCGTTGCTTTTCCAAAATCTTGGGCCCATTTCAAAATACTTGTCGTATGATAAATTGGATTTTTCATTCCTTCACAATTTTTTCTTGAAATTTGAGAAGTTACCCCAATTGTACCAAAGTTTGCTTTCACTCCGGAGAGATAAGCTGTGGAAGTACACGCAGAGTCAGCAGTTTGCTGATCAACACAGTATGTCTGAAAATTAGATTGAACAGAGTAAATTGTAAATTTATTAACAAGTTTGCTGTCACTCCGGAGAGATAAGCTGTGGAAGTACACGCAGAGTCAGCAGTGTGCTGATCAACACAGTATGTCTGAAAACTAGATTGAACAGAGTAAATTCTAAATTTATTAACAAGTTTGCTTTCACTCCTGAGAGATAAGCTGTGGACGTACAGGCAGAATCAGCAGTTTGCTGATAAACACTGTATGTCCGAAAAACAGATTGAACACAGTTTTAAATTTATTACCATAATAAATTGAAAATATAATGTACACTTATATGTGTATAAACAAACTAGCTGTTTTCCCGTGCTTCGCTATACGGTTACGAAATTCATCAACAATTTCGAGATCGCGAAATTCAAGTTTCTCAATATTTAATTTTCGGTGGAACCGTCCTCCAGAATAAGCACCCCTCCTATTTAGAAAATTCAATATTTTATTCAAGGATATGACTTTTTGTACTACGGAACGCTTTTGTATCGAAAATCAGCATTCTCGCTCATCCCGAATTGGTACTTCTGAATTCCGATTTTTTGGTGGTGAAAACCCTACATAAATCGGTGAGAAACCACGGTCATTTTTCGTTATCTCCTTTAGTTAGCCCAGAAAAAAATAAGCGCCATTTTTGGCGGCAACTTGCAAACACTTGAACTTTCTATTTTTTTCTTTCTTATTATGCACCTACATACTAAAAGGGATCTATGAGCAAAGTTTCAAGTCTCTAGGTATAGGCATCGTGGAGCTAACTTGTGTATCAGTCAGTCAGTCAGTATTCCAACTGGGCTTATAAGTATAGAAGATTGTTTGATGGAATGCATTGGTGAGACTAATATTTGGGGATCCCATTCTGGACTACCTACCTTTGACAGTCCCGTAAAAGGAAACTTCTCAAAACTTAAATGTTCCTGTTCACCGACGCCACTCTCATCTTGCTGTCCAGAATAAATTCTTGCAGAGGTAATAGTTGCCAAAGACATTCCATCTCCCAAGAAGAAGATAACGTTCTTCGCTTCACCTTTGATGAGTGGTTTGTTTAATTTATATTTCAATTCGTGAAGACCAATATGTTGCCAGTAATGAGTATCTGAAAAGGAAGAATGAGATACAAGATTAGTGTCTGACAGACTCGTGTCTGATGGTCGCCACATGTATGACATTCCATCTCCCAAAAAGAAGATAACGTTCTTCGCTTCACCTTTGATGAGTTGTTTGTTTAATTTATATTTAAATTCGTGAAGACCAATATGTTGCCAGTAATGAGTATCTGAAAAGGAAGAATGAGATACAAGATTAGTGTCTAACAGACTCGTGTCTGATGGTCGCCACATGTATGACATTCCATCTCCCAAAATACAACGTTCTTCGCTTCAAATTTGATGGGTGGTTTGTTTAATTTATATGTATTTCAATTCGTGAAGACCGATATGTTGCCAGTAATTAGTATCTGAAAAAGAAGGTACTTACGGGGCCCAGTATTATCAAAATCTCGTCCGGCTTCCTCGAAGTGCTACCCAACCCTTCCACCATCATCACTTTCTCTGGTGCTACCCAACTCTTCCACCATCATCACTTTCTGTGGAGCTACCCAACCCTTCCACCACCATCACTTTCTGTGGTGGATACAGAAAGTAATAAATTGTGAACGTTAGTGAACTACACTTTTGACTCCCATATACATCCCGAAATGCACTTGTATATTATGTGTATATATGTTATTTCAGCCACAATTTTCATCCGATTTTGACGAAATTTGGTATACATGTTTAGGATATGAGGGAAATTTGCTGTATATTTTTTTGGGGCCCTGGCCCCTCCCCCCCGCTGGCCCAATATTGTGTTTTTTGAAAATGATTTTTATCTTTTTAGCGGTTTGTTGCAGAAACGTAAAATTTTAATATGTGATGAATGGTGTTAAGGGCTTTTCGATTTCGAAAATTTTAGGGGCCCTCTCCCCCTCTCGGGAGAACACCCCAATATTTTATTTTTTGAAAATGATTTTATCTTTTTAGCGGTTTGTTGCAGAAACGTAAAATTTTAATATGTTATGGCTGATGTTAAGAGATTTCCGATTTTGAAAATTTTGGGGGCCCCGGGGGTAGGAGGTTCACTAATTTAGAAAAAAAAATATATATAATTAAGATATTTTTTCTATTAATGACTACAACACTAACGTGAACACCTGATCATATTGATCCACTAGTGAAAACATAATATGTCTCTCGGTCTCCGAATGGAATCAAATTGTACGGATTCAATGATTCAATACTAGGTAAGCCGCCATTGTTCCATATCAGTAAAAAGTATTTTTTTACTACATAAAACTATATTCTTCCCTCTCTATACCTGTTTTATTGCCGTCAGCAAAATATAGTTACTATGATGATGGTGTTAGGCTAATGAAATCCAGCCCTGGTAGGAAGAGGTGGGGGAGGTGATGATGGTGATAGTGTTAGGCTATTGAAATCCAGCCCTGGTAGGAAGAGGTGGGGGAGGTGATGATGGTGATAGTGTTAGGCTAATGGAATCCAGCCCTGGTAGGAAGAGGTGGGGGAGGTGATGATGGTGATAGTGTTAGGCTAATGGAATCCAGCCCTGGTAGGAAGAGGTGGAGGAGGTGATGATGGTGATAGTGTTAGGCTAATGAAATCCAGCCCTGGTAAAAAGAGGTGGAGGAGGTGATGATGGTGATAGTGTTAGGCTAATGAAATCCGTCACTGGTAGGAAGAGGTGGAGGAGGTGATGATGGTGATAGTGTTATGCTATTGAAATCCAGCCCTGGTAGGAAGAGGTGGAGGAGATGATGATGGTGATAGTGTTAAGCTATTGAAATCCAGCCTTGGTAGGAAGAGGTGGAGGAGATGATGATGGTGATAGTGTTAGGCTAATGAAATCCGTCACTGGTAGGAAGAGGTGGAGGAGGTGATGATGGTGATAGTGTTATGCTATTGAAATCCAGCCCCGGTAGGAAGAGGTGATGATGGTGATAGTGTTGGGCTAATGAAATCCAGCCCTGGTAGGAAGAGGTGTAGGAGGTGATGATGGTGATAGTGTTAGGCTAATGAAATCCGTCACTGGTAGGAAGAGGTGGAGGAGGTGATGATGGTGATAGTGTTATGCTATTGAAATCCAGCCCTGGTAGGAAGAGGTGGAGGAGATGATGATGGTGATAGTGTTAGGCTATTGAAATCCAGCCCTGGTAGGAAGAGGTGGGGGAGGTGATTATGGTGATAGTGTTAGGCTATTGAAATCCAGCCCTGGTAGGAAAAGGTGGAGGAGGTGATGATGGTGATAGTGTTAGGCTAATGAAATCCAGCCCTGGTAGGAAGAGGTGGTTGACTTGTTTGATAAGAAAACCACTGACATGACCTTGGCCAATTAGTAAACTAAGTACAGATCGGACCGAATGTGAAAACAAATAATGATGCTATTCAAAACAAGAGAACCCAATTTGGTGACGCTCACTAATTGTTGATTGTTAGCACACGTTCCGATAATGAGACGATATGATGTTGTGACCTCCTCGCCCGAGGAGTGAGTCTCTCATCGACAAACTTATTGAGAAGATATTGCATAGACAAATTGAACAACTTGATGATTGAAATGCGTTGTATGTTCAAGTAAGACCTGGGTCATAAGGGCATCGGGGAGAGTTGGCAGGAATGATCACCCCTTGAAATGAAGGGCTCGGAGATTGATGGGGTGTTAGATAGTTCTCAAGTGACGGGTATTTTACCGTGTCCTGATGAATAGCACATTCGTGCAGTGCCGGGACAGATTGCTATCATATTGCTAACAATGGGGCAGAGAGGAGAAGGGTGGGTTTATAGTTTTAAGCAGTCAGTGGGGTTTCAACCCCACCGATTGCTTGAGAGTTGATACGAACACCATAATATTCATGTCCAGTTGATTCGAACACCATAATAGTCATGTCCAGTTGATTCGAACAACATAATAGTCATGTCCAGTTGATTCGAACACCATAATAGTCATGTCCAGTTGATTCGAACACCATAATAGTCTTGAATGAATCTCAACTCAAATGACCCCAGAAGAAGCATAATTTAGATCTGCTTGACCCAGGACCCATTCTGAGCGGATGTTCTATTTTGGTCCCATCATATCAGGACCTTTATTATCAAACTAGCAGAATACGCCCGCTTCGCTTGGCGCCTTAGAGGCATGGTGACAGACAGAGTTACTTTCGCATTTATAATATTAGTATGGATTATTCATTTATCATTTTATTTGAGATTGAGTTTTTTTTAACTATTATGATGCAATAGTGTTCATGGCATTGCCCAGGGTGGAACAACTTCATTTTATCACAAAAAGTGGCACACAACGTATATTCATAGTGGCTCGTAATGCCGTGATACCCACAAATCTAAGTTGTGACAATGCGATACTATATGACTAATTCATTCTCAATAATTGATTGTCAATGCTATGCCTGAGTTATGCCGTATATTTGAATATTTACCTTTCACAACTTACTCCTTATTGTAATATTGTGAAACTGACTAGCCCATACCTTTGTCCAGTGCGACTGATTCATTCTTAATGATTGATTATCAGAATCCACTTTCTATTGTCAATGCTATGCCTGAGTTATGCCGTATATTTGAATATTTACCTTTCACAACTTACTCCTTATTGTAATATTGTGAAACTGACTAGCCCATAACTTTGTCCAGTGCGACTGATTCATTCTTAATGATTGATTATCAGAATCTCCTTTCTATTGTCAATGCTATGCCTGAGTCACGCCGTATATTTGAATATTTACCTTTCACAACTTACTCCTTATTGTAATATTGTGAAACTGACCAGCCCATACCTTTGCCCTGTGCGACTGATTCATTTTTAATGATTGATTATTTATTGAATGATTATCAGATCCCCTTTCTATTTCCAATGCTATGCCTGAGTCACGCCGTATATTTGAATATTTACCTTCACAACTTACTCCTTATTGTAATATTGTGAAACTGACCAGCCCATACCTTTTCCCAGTGCGACTGATTCATTCTTAATGATTGATTATCAGAATCCCCTTTCTATTGTCAATGCTATGCCTGAGTCACGCCGTATATTTGAATATTTACCTTTCACAACTTACTCCTTATTGTAATATTGTGAAACTGATCAGCCCCTACCTTTGCCCTAGTGCGACTGATTCATTCTTAATGATTGATTATCAGAAGCCCCTTTCTATTGTCACTGCTATGCCTGAGTCACGCCGTATATTTGAATATTTACCTTTCACAACTTACTCCTTATTGTGAAACTGACCAGCCCATACCTTTGCCCTGTGCGACTGATTCATTTTTAATGATTGATTATTTATTGAATGATTATCAGAATTATGAAACGGTATCCAAAACATGAGGTGCCCTTCAATATGACCTCTTGACCTCTCAACTCACATGACCCAGATTAAATCATTTATTTCATTTTTTGCTCTAATTTCGGTTTATTATTTTTAATAATGAACCTTTGGAATCGTCACGAAAAAAACCCTCTGCAAATGTGACACATGGGTTTATTATTTTACTGAAAAAAATACCCCCCCCCCAAAAAAAAAAATTGGGGTTGGGGTTCTCGTGACGATTCCAAATCTACTAAATTTGAAGTCTCTGGTTATCACCATTCTCTTTTTAGATAAAATTAATTAAAACCGCATTAAAGCGATAAAAATCGCCAGCGGTATATTTTATTGAACTCAAAAGTTTTGGAGCTAAGTGAGACCCCAAATATGACATACATGCAAAATCTCTAGCTCTTACCATTCTCCTTTTAGACAGCAATACTGAAAACCGCTATAAAGCGGCAAAAATCGCCAAGGGTGTATTCGATTGTACCCAAAAGTTTCTGGGCACAATTAGAGCCCAGATGGGACCTATGTACCAAATTTCATCCAAATCGGTCAACGCCAAGTGGCAAAAGTGCCCATCAGGGCGGACGGCGGACAAACCGATTTTTTTTTATTCGATTTTTGGATTCTACGTACCTTGAAATGTATAGAATCAAATTTTGAGGGATGTATTTTTTTTTTTTTTTTCGTGTCGATTCCAAAGGTTCATTATTGAAAATAATAAACCAAAATTCCCCCCTCCCCTCCCCCTCCTCAAAATTTGATATATTATGTTTCAAGGTATACAGAATACAAAAATCGAATAAAATATATCCGTCGGTCCGCCGCGCCGTCCGTTGTAATACCCAGTTTTTCCACCTCTTTGATCAATTTGGCTGAAATTTGGTCCCTTGGATTATTGTTTGGACCTTTGGAATCGTCACGTTTTATATTTTATGTTCTTATACGTATACTAGAATCTAAAAAGCGGAAGGCCGTAAACAGTACATTCGATTGCACCCAAAAGTTTTAGAGTACAATAAGGTTCCATATATGGCGTCATACATATCTGATTCATTGAAAGATTGTCAGAATAATGGGACGATATCCAAAACATGACCTACCTTTCAACATGACCTCCCAGCTCACATGTTGACCTGAGATTAAATCATTCATTTTTTGCTCCTGTTTTTAATTTATCTATACTTATAAAACGCAAAGCCCAGTTGGTATACTGACGGACTGACTGATAATCAACGTAGCTCCACGATGGCTAAACGTAGAGATTTGAAACTTTGCACACAGGTCCCTTTTAGTATGTAGGTGCCTAATAAGAAAGGAAAAAATCGAAAGTTCAAGTGGAAGCAAGTTACTGCCAAAAATTACGCTATTTAGCGGGTCTTTTTGCAATTTTTTTCTGGGCAAATTTGTTGAATTTTGTAACCGTAGCGAAGCACGGGAAAACAGCTAGTATTTATCTAAATGTCATTAGTTCAGGAGTCAGAGACAGAAAAAGGTTGTTTTAATTAAAAAATTGGGGCAATTTTGATTTTCAGGTAATTTTGTACGTATGGACCTCCTCCCAGCCTTTTGTGCTCTTTCTATGTGTCCATTTTGGTTGCACACTTACAGAGTTGTCACCGCTTTTTGGTGGATAGAGAATCTCCCAAGGATAGAGAACGAAACGTGGATTGTTTTACAAGGAGGTCCATCTGGTCCATATTTGTCCTATTATTAGCATTCAAAAAATCAATATCTCCTGGGCTGACAAGTAAATATTATTTTTTTTCTTCTCGTATTTGAAAATCTGTCAATCTATTTAAATCTATGTTTCCGATAAGCGATATTATCGGATGGTCGAATATCGGTTATATCGAATTTCGATACCGATATTTTTTGATACTCATCGCAATCATAATATCGATATAAAATATCGATTATATCGAAACCCGAATATCGATATTCAATATTATCGACTTCTCTAGCTGAAATACGAGCCAAACTATACTCAATTTAACCATAATATTTTTATTTTTTTCGATACCGATATATATTGATACTAATTGCAATCATAATATCGATATAAAATGTCGATAATATCGATATTGGATATTATCGACATCCCTTTGACCTTTATGAGGCTTTGACCGTTCTTCTCATTTTGAAGAGTGTAAAGCTTACCATCTTCGGAAATTTCTGCGTCTGATTTGTATTTGAAGTATTCAGAATATTTATCCGCTTCATCATCTGCAAATAGAAAACAAAAAGTTTAGGCACGCACGGCACGGACAGTTCTATGTTGGCCAGGGCGTTTGGGCTTATGACAACGTTTCTTTAACATCTATTGGTCATTCAAGACGGGGGATTTACCCTCCATTCGTTAAAAACTTGCAAACCAGCTACCCAAATTGATCGCGCCCAGCCGGAAAAAAGAGCCAAGGATACGTGGTGTTGCCAAGCGGTCACCCATCCAAGTACTGACCACGTTCGACGTTGCTTAACCTCAGTGATCTGACGGGAACTGGTGTATTCAACGTGGTATGATTGTTGGCATAGTCTGAAGTTTGAAATAAGCACCAATTGTCACCTGTTGACATTTTAATTTTTTTTTAGATTTCCAGTTGATGAGTGACAACCTGTCTGACTCGATTTGGCACCCAGACATTAATGTCAAGCTATTACACAGGAAGTTCAACATTTTTTTCAAATTTTCTACTTGGTCTGGTTGTGATTGGGGGTAACTCAGCCTCCTGAAGACAATTGAGTAGCTATGGTAATAGCGACAAGTGGTAGCATTATAAGGAAGGGTTTGACTTAGTGATATTGGAGTGATTGTTGAGAAAAAAATCTTGTAATGCTATGATGCCCACTTAAATGGTGACATAATAACACAAAGAAATATACATTAGTTGAAGAACAGCAAACTATAGGGTGTGCCAATAAGAACTCAATAAGAGACGTCTCCATGATAGAGTGCGTATAACACTCGGCTTGCACCAGGGAGGTTCCGGGTTCGATTCCTGGACGGGTCTAAAATTTGATAAAGTTTTTTTTTCCAAATTTTCTACTTGGTCTGGTTGTGTTTGGGGGTAAATTGTACAAGTGGTAGCATTAGAAGGAAGGCTTTGACTTAGTGATATTGAAATGATTGTTGGGAAAAACTCATAATGCTATGATGTCCTCAAAAATTGTGACATAATAAAACAAAGAAATCTACATTTACATTTTCCAAGAAGAATGCAAGATTTGAATTTTCAATACTTGGAACGTGCTTTTCTGAAGCTATGGAAATATTCATTGATTTATATTAATTGTTAAATAAATTAAAACAAAACACTGAAAACATCATTTATAATTATCAACTTCCATCTTTAGGGCCATATTCTAAAACTCCACTTGAGTGCGAGTTGGAGTGGTCACTACCACTTGAGTGTGTGATATGTATTTTAAAAAATGTTCTAATCAAAAAAAATTATATGTAATTTTTATTATAAAATTAGCTGTTTGTCCGTGCTTCGCCACGGCATCGGCATCTAGCTTGGCGCCTTAGAGGCATGGCCATTCCCGTGCTAATTTTTTTTTTTTTTTATATATATATATATTTTTGGCTTAAGCAATCTGACGATCACTACTGGCCATTCTCTTTATTTGCATAAATCTTTATAACATTATATCTGTTAGTGTGTTTTGCTACGGGCTCTAGCTTGGCGCCTTAGAGGCATGGCCATTCCCGTGCTAAAAGTTTTTTTTTTTTTTCATATATATATTTTTGGCTTAAGCAATCTGATGATCACTACTGGCCATTCTCTTTATTTGCATAAATCTGTATAACATTATATCTGTTAGTGTGCTTTGCTACGGGCACTAGCTTGGCGCCTTAGAGGCATGGCCATTCCCGTGCTAAAAGTTTTTTTTTTTTTTCATATATATATTTTTGGCTTAAGCAATCTGATGATCACTACTGGCCATTCTCTTTATTTGCATAAATCTTTATAACATCTTAACAATCTGATGATCACTACTGGCCATTCTCTTTATTTGCATAAATCTTTGTAACATTATAGCTGTTAGTCTGTGCTTTGCTACGGGCTCTAGCTTGCCGCCTTAGAGGCATGGCCGTTCCCGTTTAGGAATATAAAAGAAAAATAGATAAAAACCTATTCGCGGACCTACCGAATGTACATACAAAATTTCATTAAAATCGGTTAAGCCGTTTTGGAGGAGTATGGTGACAAACACCATGATATAACAGGAGAATTTTATAGATATAAATAAAGATAGGAACAGAAATTTTACAAGTGCGAGTGGCCACTTCGCTAATTTGTAGTCGGAGTGACAACTCACACTTGAGTGGAGTTTTAGAATATGGCCCTTAGACTCGACTAGACTGATGATAAATCGAATGATTCGAAACTAGTTTCTTCATACGCCATTCTGTATCGTGTTTTTGGTAAGTGTTTTGTTTTAATTTAATTTATTTTAAAGGAAAAATAATTTTACTTCAAAAAACTCTGCCAAAGTGACACATGGGTTTATTATTTTTTTGGCAAAAAAAATTGAGGGGTACCCCCCGTCCCCAAAAATGAGGGGGGTTCTCGTGACGATTCCAAATTAGACCCTAAATTCAGCATAGCTACTAAATTTGAAGTCTCTGGCTCTTACCATTCTCTTTTTAGACAGGATTAATGAAAGCCGCTAAAAAGCGGCAAAAATCGCCAAGGGTGTATTCGATTGCACCCAAAAGTTTCGGGGCACAATTAGAGCCCGAGCCCAGATGGGACCTATATACCAAATTTCATCCAAATCGGTCAACGCTAAGTGGCAAAAGTGCCCATCACGGCGGACGGCGGACAAACGGATTTTTTTTTTATTCGATTTTTGGATTCTACGTACCTTGAAATGTATAGAATCAAATTTTGAGGGGGGTATTTTTTTTTTTTTTTTTTTTTTTTTTTTTTTTTTTTTTTTTTTTTTTTTGTGACGATTCCAAAGGTTCATTATTGAAAATAATAAACCAATATTAATTCCTTATTGCTTTTCTTTCTGTTACAGGTATGTATGCAAGAATCGTAGTATAAAATCCTTCGAAACACATCGTCATTCTTGAAGGTAGGGAAGGGGGAATAAGCTATATGCCTAGGTACCTCAATGGTCAAACGCTTGTCTGGTAAACAAAAGAGCGTGGGTTCAATCCTCAACAGGGCAGGAGTTTTTCCTCATTATTTTAAGTATTTGACCACATAAAAATAGAGCTCTAAAAGTTATGTGGTAGAAAATGTCTGAAAATGAGCTACTACATGTCCAGGTACCTGAGTGGTTAAGCGCTTGCCTGGTAAACAGGAAGGCGTGTGTTCAATCTCTACCAGGGCAGGATTTTTTCCTCATTAATTTGAGTATATTTGACTACATAAAAATAGAGTTCTAAAGGTTAGGTGCTTTTGGTGGTAGAGGCATTTTCTATCACCAAAAATAGGCAGGACAAACATGCAAAAAGCAGGACATGTCCTGCCAAAGCTGGACGTCAGTTAGCCAGAAACACGTCATTCTCAACCCAAAATACTAATGAGTATATATATACCGTATTCTATTCGTTTGCAAGATAGCGGCCATTTTGCAAATTTCGACTGCTAAAAATTATAAAAAGACTAGCTGTTAGCCCGTGCTTTGCTACGGCCTCTAGCTTGGCGCCTTAGAGGCATGGCCGTTCCCGTTTAGGAGTATAAATAATGGATAAAAACCAGACCTACCGAATGTACATACAAAATTTCATTAAAATCGGTTAAGCCGTTTTGGAGGAGTATGGAGACAAACACCATGACAGGAGAATTTTATTTATTAGAAAGAAGAAGTCCTTCTAATCTGGTGGGTATCAACACCGGGCGTTCAGTTTCTAGCGGGGTCACAAAATTTTCTACTGAGTGCTCGAAATTTCGGAGTGCACTTATCCTCATGAGGGCGATTGATTTTAATGTGAGTAGCGACCACTGTATATTATGAGGGTAATAAGATTCCGTTTACTAGAAGATTGAAGAGATTCTTATCAAGTACATAAAGTTCTTAGTAATGCTGTGATACCCATGAAATATGTGAGAGTCGTTGAGTCTTACCACATTTATATCTATACATCTATATAAAAATGAATGTATGTGTGATGCATTCCGAAACTACTTATTCGATTGCAATTAAATTTGGTACAGTTGATGAGTGTACACCTGGGAATATTTTTGTCTAGGTCCTATCCCTCTAACAAGGGCGTAGCCAGCATCTGGCCTAGGGGGGGGGCAGCTGAGATTTTCATGTCGGGAGGGGGGCCGATAAAGTAAATNATAGCAAAAAAGTTCACGTTTTTCGACCTAAATGACATTTTTCTTCGAAATTTCAAAGCGAGAAAGTTTTAGGTGACATCTTACTCCTTCCTTTAGGACATATTTTGCAAAATTGTGGCTAGCCATTCCAAGGTCACAGGTTCGAATGCGGGATGGACCAAAATAGAATTTAGACAATACTAATTGTTTGGCCAGAAGGTTAGGAGATATCGAAAAATTGATAGGAATGAACCCCCCCCCCCAAACTATAGGCTACGATCCCAGGTAAATTACCCGAGTTCAATAAAGTTGAGCCGTTTTCAAGTTACGGCCGATTTTTGAAAAAAAAAACAGAAATTTGGCAAACTCCAACATCTCAAATTTTGTCGCGACAACATATCAACTCAAAGCGAGAAAGTTTTGGCTGACATCTTTATCCTTCATTTGGGACCTATTTTGCAAAATTGTGACTAGCCATTCCGGGGTTACAATTTCGAATTCGGGATCGACCAAAATAAAATTTAGACAATACTCATTGTTTAGCCAAGACGGTATAATCGAGTTACAGCCGATTTTTCAATTTCTGAATAGGAAATCATAGAATACTATTAGAAACGATAAGAGGTATAGAACAATTGATGGGAATGGACCCCCCCNATCCCCCCCCCCAACCAAAGACTGGGACCCCAGAATTATTATCAGAGTTCAAAACTCTCCAACCGTTTTCGAGTTACGACTCATTTTCCGATTCAAATTATTGCACAATTTTGTCCGATATAAATAAAATTTTGTACAAAAGCGGGTAGTAGAGCCGATAAAATTTAATAGAATTGAACACCAAGTTTGTTGGGTAGGCTGGGTTGCAGACACATCCTAAACTCAGCAGCCTTCAATACGCATTTTAGAGAAAAAATGATAGTAATAGACCCCCCTTCAAATAAAACCTAGACCTAATATATAAAAGGCCGAGTTACGGCCGATTTAACATGCTCCGCTGAAATAATAGTATTGAAGTGGCTGTTTCTGACTCAAAATCATAGAACTGACCTAAAAACCACCCAAAAACCTAAAAACCTAACCCAATACTACTCCCAACACGTTCTACATAGCTTAACAACCGTTACTACTGCCCATGTTCTACCTACGCTAACAAACGTGTAGGTAATATGTAATCTATGTGTGGTATGTTCTGATCGGCATTAAACGTTTGTACGTCGGTGATATGATTATTAATGTAAGAGTCAGATTTGTCATTTTTTCTCTTATCTTCGCGAAACGAAGTTCGGGTACTCAGCTAGTGATTATTAATGTAAGAGTCAGATTTATTATCATTTTTTCTCTCATCTTCTCGAAACGAAGTTCGGGTACTCAGGTAGTGATTATTAACGTAAGAGTCAGATTTATTATCATTTTCTCTCTCATCTTCTCGGAACATCATCTTCTCGAAACAAAGTTCGGGTACTCAGCTAGTGATTATTAAGCTAGTGATTATTTTATTTTTTCTCTCATCTTCTCGGTACTCTGCTAGTTTAAAATAAAAATTATTGTCTCCTTGGTACTTACGCACTATTATTCCTCCGTTTATTGTATTGATGCAAATCAAGCAGACTATTGATGACAATTGAATTAATACTGATGACATTTTGAATCAGTTTCACTGATGTCTATATAGGATTGTTATAATGTTCCAATTATTATCATCATTATTTATAATACAGTCCCATGGTGCTTCTGAAAACACTTCATTATTTTTGACGCGAGATCTAGTTTTTTTTTACGTCTATTATATATTTTTTATATATCTATACTTATAAAACGCAAAGCCCAGTTGGTATACTGACTTAGGAGCGGTGCTCACTCTGGGGGTCGGTTCCACCAAAAACCCATAATTAAGATGTATCACTTCGGGATGAGAGAAAGCTGAAATTATATACGAAGGTGTTCCGCAGTGCAAAAAGTAAAATTTTTGGGTAAAATATTGAATTTTCTAAATAGGAGCCGTATTCACTCTGGGGGTCGTTTCCACCAAAAATCTAAAATTGAGAAGTTTGAATTTTGCGATCTCGAGATGTTGAATTTTGTAACCGTAGCGAAGCACGGGAAAACAGCTAGTATATATATATATATATANTAAAGATTCTGTTTCCAATCTTGTGTCGAAGAGGGGGGATGGGGTTGGATTCGAACCAACAGCCTCCTGGTTACGAATCCACCGCCTCAACCAACTGAGCTACTGAGGCTGTTTTGTTCCAAGATAACTCTTGAGCATCTTATCCGATTTAGATGAAACTTGCTATGGCCCTATTTGGTAAGTGCGTAGGCTTAGAATTAACTTTTTGGGCTCTGCTGGGCCAGCAGGAGTCTCAATGTGGCCTTTTTAAAAGTGTTCTACAGTTTTTAGAACTACTAACGGGTGACTGAGCTATAAACACTCAAAACCATTGCAGTTTAAAAGGGGAACAGCGATTAGTCCAGTCAACGAATGGTTTGTAGAGTGCGTCGGCTGGAAACGAAGGAATTTTTTCAGAAGTTTGTTTGGTGTGGTCAGGAGATAGACATACTAAAAGTCCCCGGACCTGGGGGGTGAGCGAAATGCAGGGGGGCGTGGCGAAGGTCACTTGTTTAAGTTTTCCCCTATATCTCGAAAATGGTTACTTGTAGGGTACAAAGTAATCCCGGTAAAATTGGAGTAATCTAAATTTCCTACAAGTTTGCTTCTATTCATTTTTTTCCACCCCTCATAGTTTTCGAGATATCTTCCCACCCCCCACCGTATATTTTTGGGAAAATGAAAATTTACCCTATTTTTCATTAAATTTTGTCTGTAGCACATAAATGCTTCGTTTCACAGCAATAACCCGGGAAAAGAAGTTATAGAGGAATATTTTTCAAAAGCAAATTTGCTTTTGAAAAATATTCCTTTTTACATTTTATTATTAGCCCTTCAAAAAATACAGCCCCCTTTACGGCATTTGGCAATAATATAGATTTTGCCAAAAAACTGTTCGTTTCAGTTTTCCACAGCTGTCACCTTTTATATAACCAGTTACTATGTGTATATACTCTCAAATGTTGAGAATAAGGTTTATGATCGTTTAATATGCAATTAAATGACAGGCAGGATAAGTGAGGTCTTCATTTAACTCCACAATTTTGCACTAAAAAATTCACCCAAGTTTTTGTGACCTTTACTGTTCAAATGGGGTGAATTTTGTTCAAAAATAGTACAGATGGATGCATATTCTGACTTTACATCCCTCCATTACCACTATTTGTGATGGATATATACGATTTTGTGAAGTCCAATTTTACCCAGAATACTTTGTACCCTACAAGTAACCATTTTCAAGATATAGGGGAAAACTTAAAAAAAGTGATCTTCGCCACGCTCTGCATTTCGCTCACCCTCCAGGTCCCAGGACTTTTAGTATGTTTATCTCCTGACCACACCAAACAAACTTCTGAAAAAATTCCTTCGTTTCCAGCCAACGCACTCTACACACCTATTTTGATCATTCATTGACTGGACTAGATGTGCGGAAATTAAGAGGAGATTACATTAAGGAAACTGAAGTCAACCCCCTCGGGACGGCAAGGCATTCCTTGGAGGTGGTATCTCCTCTTTCTTTTTCCATTCCTTTTTTTTCTCTCTCTGTCTCTTTCTTTCTCTTTCTTTCTCTCTCTCTCCTTTCTCTTTCTCTCTCTCTCCCTCTCTCTCTCTTTCTCTCTCTCTATCTTTCTCTTTATATCTCTCTTTCTCTTTCTTTCTTTCTCTCTCTTTCTTTCTTTCTCTTTCTCTCCCTCCGTCTCTTTCTCTCCCTCCCTCTCTTTCTCTCTCTCTCCCTCTCTATCTCTATCTTTCTATTTCTCTTTCTTTCTCTCTCTCTCTCTCCTTTCTCTTTCTCTCTCTCTCCCTCTCCCTCTCCCTCTCCCCCTTCTTCCTCTTTCTTTCTCTCTCTCTCTCTCTCTCTCTCTCTCTCTCTCTCTCTATCTCTTTCTTTCTTTCTCTTTTTTTTTCTCTCTCTCTCCCTCCCTCTCTATGGATTATTAGTAACAACCGCAGTTCAGTTTTCTTAAAACAACACCATGTTTTGAGAAGAAGGAGAAAATAATTTCTAGAATTAATAAGAAAACAATATGGTCAACCAATAACCAGACCTATTAGAGAACAGGGCTGAGACTTCAACAATAGCAAACAGCTATAGGGCGCTGAGTTCACGGGTAGACTGGCCCGTAAAATTTTGGGGCTCGGTGAGAGGTACTAGACATGTGGAAATCTGATGTCCAATAGTCCTAACAAAAACTGATGTCCAATAGTCCTAACAAAAACTGGTGTGCAATAGTCCTAACAAAAACTGGTGTGCAATAGTCCTTACAAAAACTGGTGTGCAATAGTCCTAACAAAAACTGGTAAGCAATAGTCCTAACAAAAACTGGTAAGCAATAGTCCTAACAAAAACTGGTGTGCAATAGTCCTAACAAAAACTGGTGTGCAATAGTCCTAACAAAAACTGGTGTGCAATAGTCCCAACAAAAACTGGTGTGCAATAGTCCTAACAAAAACTGGTAAGCAATAGTCCTAACAAAAACTGGTGTGCAATAATCCTAACAAAAACTGGTAAGCAATAGTCACAAAAACTGGTAAGCAATAGTCCTAACAAAAACTGGTGTGCAATAATCCTAACAAAAACTGGTGTGCAATAGTCCTAACAAAAACTGGTAAGCAATAGTCCTAACAAAAACTGGTGTGCAATAGTCCTAACAAAAACTGGTGTGTAATAGTCCTAACAAAAACTGGTGTACAATAGTCCTAACAAAAACTGGTAAGCAATAGTCCTAACGAAAACTGGTGTGCAATAGTCCTAACAAAAACTGGTGCGCAATAGTCCTAACAAAAACTTGTGTGCAATAGTGTTAACAAAAACTGGTAAGCAAAAGTCCTAAAAAAACTGGTGTGCAATAGTCTTAACAAAAACTGGTGCGCAATAGTCCTAACAAAAACTGGTGTGCAATAGTCCTAACAAAAACTGGTGTGCAATAGTGTTAACAAAAACTGGTAAGCAAAAGTCCTAAAAAAAACTGGTGTGCAATAGTCTTAACAAAAATGATGAATGTCCATACCAAATTTGGTGTTAAATCTAAAAATCTAGACTTCACTCACTTAAAATGGACACCATTTGGCGCCGGGTAGTCCAATAGGGACCAAAAAATAAAGAGTCAAATTTAGGACTAGGATACCTAAATGTCGATAGCAAATTTCATCAAAGTCGAATAAGGGGTTCGAGAGTCATAAAGACAAACAGTTGAACTCTTTGGCCCTCAATAATTCCAATTTATAATATGATTTATTGGCTGGGGGTGGCCGAAAGCCAATTAGAGATAAAAATATTATTTATTATTTATTTCGTAATTACATCGAAAAAAAAAAAATATTATTGGATTAAACTTGGTACCTTCTCGTTAAGGATGGCGACACCAGATCGATCTAAGACAGACTGACTGACAAATGTAGCAGTTAGAGATCATGATGATGTACTATGTTGTGATTACAGATGTACATTGATTTGTTTGTTTATATGTTCATCATTATAAAGGGTGGAGACAATGTGGGCATCTATAACTATAAGTGGTTCAGAAGAGTCATTTATAGAAGAAAAAAAATATCTTAATCAAATTTTGAAAAATCATTTTCAAAAATCAAAATACTGGGCCCGCAAAAACTATACAGCAAATTTCCTTCATGTCCTAAATATGTATACCAAATTTCGTCTAAATCCGATGAAAATTGTGGCTTGTATCGCGTAACAATCAAACATACACAGACATATATGTACATACATACACACAGGGCCTGATTAACAATATTAGCACTTTGTAGCACGTGTTACGGGCCCCGCGCTCTGACAACTTACACTAGATATTTCGACATTTCTTGGTTGACTTTTAAATAAATAAAAACAAAACACTTACCAAAAACACTATTTATAATTATTTATAAAGAAACTAGTTTCGAATCATTCGATTCATCATCAGTCTAGTCGAGTCGAAGGATGGAAGTTGACTGACCATTGTTCATCGCGTGCTGAGTAGAGTGACGCGAAGTACCGTCAAAATATTTNAAGGAAAGTTGTGTGAGAAGTTCACACCGGATTTCTTCTTCTCCAAGGAAAGTTGTGTGAGAAGTTCACACCGGATTTCTTCTTCTCCAAGGAAAGTTGTGTGAGAAGTTCACACCGGATTTCTTCTTCTCCAAGGAAAGTTGTGTGAGAAGTTCACACCGGATTTCTTCTTCTCCAAGGAAAGTTGTGTGAGAAGTTCACACCGGATTTCTTCTTCTCCAAGGAAAGTTGTGTGAGAAGTTCACACCGGATTTCTTCTTCTCCAAGGAAAGTTGTGTGAGAAGTTCACACCGGATTTCTTCTTCTCCAAGGAAAGTTGTGTGAGAAGTTCACACCGGATTTCTTCTTCTCCAAGGAAAGTTGTGTGAGAAGTTCACACCGGATTTCTTCTTCTCCAAGGAAAGTTGTGTGAGAAGTTCACACCGGATTTCTTCTTCTCCAAGGAAAGTTGTGTGAGAAGTTCACACCGGATTTCTTCTTCTCCAAGGAAAGTTGTGTGAGAAGTTCACACCGGATTTCTTCTTCTCCAAGGAAAGTTGTGTGAGAAGTTCACACCGGATTTCTTCTTCTCCAAGGAAAGTTGTGTGAGAAGTTCACACCGGATTTCTTCTTCTCCAAGGAAAGTTGTGTGAGAAGTTCACACCGGATTTCTTCTTCTCCAAGGAAAGTTGTGTGAGAAGTTCACACCGGATTTCTTCTTCTCCAAGGAAAGTTGTGTGAGAAGTTCACACCGGATTTCTTCTTCTCCAAGGAAAGTTGTGTGAGAAGTTCACACCGGATTTCTTCTTCTCCAAGGAAAGTTGTGTGAGAAGTTCACACCGGATTTCTTCTTCTCCAAGGAAAGTTGTGTGAGAAGTTCACACCGGATTTCTTCTTCTCCAAGGAAAGTTGTGTGAGAAGTTCACACCGGATTTCTTCTTCTCCAAGGAAAGTTGTGTGAGAAGTTCACACCGGATTTCTTCTTCTCCAAGGAAAGTTGTGTGAGAAGTTCACACCGGATTTCTTCTTCTCCAAGGAAAGTTGTGTGAGAAGTTCACACCGGATTTCTTCTTCTCCAAGGAAAGTTGTGTGAGAAGTTCACACCGGATTTCTTCTTCTCCAAGGAAAGTTGTGTGAGAAGTTCACACCGGATATCTTACAATCTCAAGTATGATTTACTTTGAGTCTAACTTTTTACAATCTCAAGTATGATTTACTTTGAGTCTAACTTTTTACAATCTCAAGTATGATTTACTTTGAGTCTAACTTCTTACAATTTCAAGTATGATTTACTTTGAGTCTAACTTTTTACAATCTCATTTATGATTTACTTTGATTCTAACTTCTTAAAATATCAAGTATGATTTACTTTGAGTCTAACTTCTTACAATATCAAGTATGATTTACTTTGTGTCTAACTTTTTACAATCTCAAGTATGATTTACTTTGAGTCTAACTTTTTACAATCTCAAGTATGATTTACTTTGAGTCTAACTTTTTACAATCTCAATTATGATTTACTTTGAGTCTAACTTTTTACAATCTCAAGTATGATTTACTTTGAGTCTAACTTCTTACAATCTCAAGTATGATTTACTTTGAGTCTAACTTTTTACAATCTCAAGTATGATTTACTTTGAGTCTAACTTTTTACAATCTCAAGTATGATTTACTTTGAGTCTAACTTCTTACAATATCAAGTATGATTTATTTTTCCTCAAGGAAAGTTAATTAAGGTACATGCATAATACAAATGTACAAAAAAATCCCCATTGAGTTGAGCATATGGGGATAACGGGCGGAGAAGGGATCTATTCTTCAATTTGGGGGCAGCTAGTATATCGGGCAGGGAAATGTGTTATGTGTTGAGGGGATTTGTTCTTCCCTAGGGCCTCTTCAACTAGAAAGTATCAAAATTTTGTTTCTTTCAATCTAAAGCAGGGTGATTCGGAGGAGGCGGGGGTGGGGGTACAAAGCGTTGAAAATGAAAAAAGGGTGAGGGGGGTGGAAGTCAAAAAACCGAAAAGAAATAATCTTTTATTCTTTTTATTTTCTCTCTTTGGCGAATTGAATTTCTGTGTGTTTGCGTGTGTGTTGGCTGTTTTTAAACCTTTATTTTTTACAAGAATTCAAATGCTATTAAGGATGCATATGAGCAAAGGCTTCAAAAATTTTAAACAGGAACATAGCTTTGGAAACGAGCCCAGATAGGAGGCGGTAGAGATGCAATTGACTAAACAAAGTCACAAGTCACAATCAGCTTGGGTTAACCATAGGACCGGAGTTCAGTATCTGTCTAGCCCCGAAATTCAAGGATCTGCCAAATATTGTGGGTGGGTTGGACTAATTTTTTGTCTCCGGAAAGGAATCTTTTTCGAATTGAATTTGTTGTCTATGTTTGAAAAAAAAAAAAAAAAACTGACCAAGTGTAAATGTAAAGTCGGTTTTACTTTAAGAGAATTGAGACAGAAGAACGTGCAATAATAAATTTAAGCGCGGTATATACAGCAGCAGCAATAAACTTGGCTCCAATAATGGATATCACTATTTTCATAGGCGGAATATTTGGGAAGATTGGGTGGAACTTGGCCTTTTTTCAATGAATTTTTTTTGTGAGATTATATTAAATAAAAACTGTATTTGGAAAGTTGTGTGAGAAGTTCACACCGGATTTCTTCTTCTTCAAAGAAAGTTGTGTGAGAAGTTCACACTGGATTTCTTCAAGGAAAGTTGTGTGAGAAGTTCACACCGGATTACTTTTCCTCCAAGGAAAGTTGTGTGAGAAGTTCACACCGGATTTCTTCTTCTCCAAGGAAAGTTGTGTGAGAAGTTCACACCTGATTTCTTCTTCTCCAAGGAAAGTTGTGTGAGAAGTTCACACCGGATTTCTTCTTCTCCAAGGAAAGTTGTGTGAGAAGTTCACACCGGATTACTTTTTCTCCAAGGAAAGTTGTGTAAGATGTTCACACCGGATTTCTTCTTCTCCAAGGAAAGTTGTGTGAGAAGTTCGCACCGGATTACTTTTTCTCCAAGGAAAGTTGTGTGAGAAGTTCACACCGGATTTCTTCTTCTCCAAGGAAGGTTGTGTGAGAAGTTCGCACCGGATTACTTTTTCTCCAAGGAAAGTTGTGTGAGGAGTTCACACCGGATTTCTTCTTCTCTAAGGAAATTTGTGTGAGAAGTTCACACCGGATTTCTTCTTCTCCAAGGAAGGTTGTGTGAAAAGTTCACACCGGATTTCTTCTTCTCCAAGGAAAGTTGTGTGAGAAGTTCACACCGGATTTCTTCTTCTCTAAGGAAAGTTGTGTGAGAAGTTTACACCGGATTTCTTCTTCTCCAAGGAAAGTTGTGTGAGAAGTTCACACCGGATTTCTTCTTCTCCAAGGAAAGTTGTGTAAGACGTTCACACCGGATTTCTTCTTCTCCAAGGAAAGTTGTGTGAGAAGTTCGCACCGGATTACTTTTTCTCCAAGGAAAGTTGTGTGAGAAGTTCACACCGGATTTCTT
>CM022876.1:3533699-3549022 GCA_012654025.1 Pachypsylla venusta | reverse complement strand
CATTCCAATAATATAACATCAGTTTCTTGGATATTTTTTTGTTGCTTATCGTCTCGTGGAGGGCCCGAGTTACTACTGTTCTGTGCATATCTAAGTTACATATAGTTTCTGTGGTCCATTCCAATAATATAACATCAGTTGCTTGGATATCTTTTTGTTGCTTATCGTCTCGTGGACTGCCCGAGTTACTACTGTTCTGTGCATATCTAAGTTACATATAGTTTCTGTGTTCCATTCCAATAATATAACATCAGTTTCTTGGATATCTTTTTGTTGCTTATCGTCTCGTGGACTGCCCGAGTTACTACTGTTCTGTGCATATCTAAATTACATATCGTTTCTGTGTTCCATTCCAATAATATAACATCAGTTTCTTGGATAATATCTTTTTGTTGCTTATCGTCTCGTGGACGGCCCAAGTTATTACTGTTCTTTGCATATCGTAGATATATATAATTGTTGCTTATTGTCTCTTTAACATCTATTGTTCATTCGAGACACCCAGCCTGGGTTGGGCCGCAAAAATGAGCCAACGATACGTGGTGTTCTCGACTCATTTCGAGTGATAATTTTCAAAAACGACTTATTTGATCAGAAAAGCATGATAAAACCAAATGACAAAAGAGGGATCTGCCAAATAAACGTCCCCAACTTCGGCGAATACATTAAAAAGACATCACAATCAATCGTCACCAGAATAAAAGAACATTTTCCTTCAGTAAACAACAAACACCCGGAAAAATATTTCTCCCTTTATTATCTTTATCAGTCAACAACAAAAAAAGCTACTCATACGTCGACTCTTTGAAGAGTCGACTCATTTCAAAAAGATGATTCGACTCGTGAGTGAGTCGAGTCGTGAGTCGACTCATGATCGACTCGTGGATGACTAGCCCATCCCTAGTTCAGACTGCTCGTGGCACTCGCAATGATCTTGTGACTAGGGACACGAAAAAAATATCGATACTTTTGCATACTACTTGCAATACTACTCGATACTTTTTTGCGATAATTTACTGGTATCGATACTTTCCCACCGATACTACTTACTGAGTATTTTTTTTCCATACCTAACAAAACACACCGAGTACCGAAAACAGTTTGAGCAAATAGTTTCTGAATTAATAATACGCCTAATATTTGTTGTTAATAAAAAAAAAACTTAAAAAAAATTGCCGCTCGGGATTTGAACCCTCACCCTATGGTTCAGAAAATCACAATCTCACTTACTGAACCGTGAAATCTTGGTGTTTGAAGAGTTCTCCGTTAGGAGAAGATGCGCTAATATCGGATTAAAAAAAAAACGCGTTAAGTTATCAGGGTTGCACTTTGCACAAAATAAATAAATAATTTGACCATAGACCACAGATTAGTTTGATCCTCGGAACAAAATCTTGATTCCCCGAAATTGGGAAATTGAGATTTCAATTTAGACTGAAGAAAAAAAAAATCAGCACTTGATTCGCAATCATCGCTATCGTCAATACATTGTATTGTCTTCCCTAAAGCGAAACCGTTTTTGGAGCACTTAAAAACTTTTGATGACGATTGAAACCCTTGAATACCCCGAGTATTTCAAACTTATACAAAATGCTATAGAAAAGTATCGATACTGCGCGGTATCGATACTTTTTTGTCGATACTTTTCTGGTATTGATATTTTTCTAACGATACTACTTTCAAGTAAAGCATCGATACTTTGCTATCGATATCGTATCCCTACTTGTGACTTGTCAAAGTTGTATACTCGTCTGGTTTGTGTCCAGACCGGGTTTCAGTTGCTCGCGGGAGTATGGCTCAGTAGGATCCGTATTTGGCGCGCGATTTTTTAAAATAGATCGCGACAAAGTTATAATACCTAGTGCAAGTTACCTACTGATACGATTATTAGCGGGAAAAAAGAAGCCCAAGAAACGTCCTCTAAGACGTAGATGATGATTAATTCGATTTTCCGGAGTAGGGAAATGTACAGTGGAACAGACCTTTTGGGGGGACTTAAGAGCCGAAAAACTACATTTTAAGACATTTTGCCGTATGTCCTCACGAGATTTTGAGACCTTACCAAAAGTGGTGGGACCAAAAATTGCAAAGAAAAACACCACATTTCCACTCCACCGTCGGCGAGCACAACGATCAAACTAAAAGTAAACTATTCTCCGTCCACATAGCTTGCTTAACTTGTCGCAAGTCCCTTTGATGTACCGACACCGGACGGATCCTCTCGAGTTCATGGCTCGCACTGCTCACATGGCGTGTCTCGTGATTTGACCTTACGTCACTCTACACCACTCGGGAGTTCCGCATGTACGGCGAGCACGAGTAGTCTGGACACAAATTCACATCGAATTATATTACACCCTATAGAACAGCGGTTCCCAAACTTTTTGGTACCGCGCCCCCTTTTCTTGAAATGAAAGCCTTCCACGCCCCCCTCTCCTTTACATTATAAATTATAAGTTGCTAAATGCTATCTCATGCAAATTGCTGAATGCTATCTCATTCAAAACGGTAATATCTTGCTGAATGCTATCTTATTCAAAACGCTAATGTGTTGCTGAATGTTATCTCATTCAAAACGCTAATGTGTTGCTGAATGTTATCTCATTCAAATTTTTTAAACATCATGTTCAATAAAATTACTTTTGGAAAAAAATTGTATAGAATGATAATAATTCAACTGGTCTCGCGCCTCCCTTGGCTTACCTTCACGCCCCCTAGGGGGGCGCTCCCCCCAGTTTGGAAACCTCTGCTATAGAATGAGGCTTAGTTGGCCAATAACAATATACATGAACTCTTTTTGATAATATCTCGTATAGACATCTAATTCACAAACCCCCTCCCCCCCCCACTCCTCCACCAACGTACAATATCTTTTGAGGAGCCATTCTCATCTCGTAGCTTGGGCTTTCAGTAAAATTAAAAAATATCATCCCCCAATACTTTCAACACAAGTCTTATAAAAAAGATTCAAATTTTTTAGAAGATTCTCAGATTTTTATAGGTACGTAGTCTGATCAAAAATTCGCGGAATTTTGAATTTTCGCGGGTTGTGTATGACGCAACTTTTTTTTTTGCTAATTTGGTGGGTCTGTATCCGGGGATGAGTAAATTGGCATTTTTCATTTAAAAAAAAAAAAAATCGTTTTTTTTATTGGCCGTCATAAATTATGCATCTATGTTGGACGGTTGTACATACGCAACAGAGGCATGGCCGTAAACATCACGTTTCCTAACCTGCCTAATCTGAGCGCACGGCAGTGCGCCAGGCCAAGTTCCGGAAAGCACCAGTGTATCTTTACACGAAGCAATTCACCAGCTTTTTCACACCGTCTGATATCCGGTTCTATAGGGGATAGGTCATTGAATTTTTGAACATACATTCCGTAGTATAGTACAATACTACAGGATAAATTTCAAAAGTCAATGTTAACCCGGATTGGAGATAGATAATTTCAAAGTTTGCACTTTTGGATACTCACTGACTGACTGACTGACTGACTGACATATTGACTGATTCACTCATCATCAAAAGTTTCAGGCACTTCCCGTATACCTAGAGCGACTTTACACTTGGCCAGTTTTAAAAAGGTATAGTATTTTACGAATCCCCTAAGAAAAACTGACCAAGAGTAAAGTCGGTATTAATTTAAGAGAATTGAGACAGAAGAACGTGCAATAATAAATTTAGGTGCGGGATATACAGCAGCAACAATAAACTTGGCCCCAATAATAGATATCACCACTTTCATAGGCGGAATTTTTTGGGAAAGTGGAAGGAACTTTGCCCTTTTTTCAATGATAATTTTTTTGTGAGATTGGGTTTAGAGATGATATTTATAATGTCTGTAGTCATTTTGTAGCCAGCGCCTATGGCAAATAAACCGGTTCCCGTTGGATCACTAAAGTTAAGCAACATACAGCCAGGTTTTATCATCGGTGTTCACGTGAGTTCGCACCCTCGTGGTGCTGGCTACTGGCTATTTTTCCGGCCCAACCCACAGACAGGGTGAGGTCATTGTGGGTAGGTGGTTTTGCAAGTTTCCAGCGAATGAAGGGTAAAACCCCCGTCACGAATGACCAATAATAGATATTAAAGAGACGTTATGCAACAAAAAAAAAAGTTTGGCCATCGCAGAGTGCGACACCACCGCTTTTAAATTTCGAATAAAACCCTGCCCATTTTTATTAGAATCAGACTTTAAAGTATATATCACCAAGAAGTTTAAAAAAGTGCCAGATCTACGGAGTTTCAAAGTTGGCAATTTTTTAGGACTTTTTTATGGAACGCACTCCGCATAAGACATGAGGACGGTGCAATTGCGTTCGAGGGGATTCTTTTAATGGCTGACATATTGATCTTCGCTCATTATTCGTATACTAGAAAGTTTAGAGATATTAAAAAAAAAATCAGGTGTGAACATCACATGACTTTCCTTATCTATAAAAATCTAGTGTGAACATCACACGACTTTCCTTATCTATAAAAAAGTATTGTACTGGGCTGAAATTTTCGATGTCGAGTTATCAATATCAAAACACGTTTTGAAATCCCCAGACCGGAAATACAATTATATATTACACTTCATCCTAAGTTGTATTTCTCAATTTCTTACATGAAATTGATATGAATTGGCACAAAGTTTAAAGTTCTAGCTATTACCGTTCTCATTTTAAGCAGAATATGCGAAAACCGCTAAAAAGCGGCATAAAACCGTCAACGGTATATTCGATTTCCACCAAAAGCTTATTTTGCCGTTCATATCATAAAACTGACATACACAACAAGTCTCTAGCACTTGCCGTTCTTGAGATATCTTGTTCACAGACAGACACACACACGAACCAATGGCTGAGATTTGGGCTCTGGGACCCCAAAACGTGTTTTGGCATTGAAAACTCGACATCGAAAATTTCAGCCCATTACAATACTTTCCTTTTTATAGGATAAGGAAAGTAAAAATTCTAACAAATCGAAAAAATATTGCCGAATTTGAAACTCCTTAGCGACAGCCCTGGTGGTCCCATTGTCAAGATTTTTAGTGTTTTGAATTGAGGCTGACCTTGGGTTTCATATTATTTTTTTAAAAAATGTACAGCGTTCTATTTAAATTTCAAAAGTTGGCATTTGTTGGTAGAAGATTGGGAGATTAATTATTAGTACATGTTGCTCTTCGTTAAGGAAGGATATTTTATTCCCGTGCTCTCCATTATACTGTTATATTCAAATCTCCCTCCCGTCTATGTTTTATCCCTTTTCACTAGACCGTAGAGGGAGGGATATTTTCAATGGAAAAATAAAGGAAAAGAAAAATATCTCTTTTTCAAATCTGTGCAACAACCAGATTGCATGTTTTCTCACAAAAATGGTGTATTTTTTTGTATTTCTTTAGCAGAGGTAGCGGCTTTCTACTTATTTTTTCCCAATTTTTATTCTGAGAGATTTGCATACCATTTTAGAGGGTTCGGCAGGGGGGGAATTATTTTCAGAAATGGGAAGTTTATCATTCACAATATTGATCAATGTTGAGTTGGGTTGTATAACCAAGGAGTTCTCGAACATAATTTCTTAACCACACCAAAATGATGCCAACGCTGTTCCTATTTTAGCCAAAATCGATGTCGGGTCATACCTATGTACTTGTACACACATACACGTCAAGGTAAAAATTATATCGAAAACTGTAAGAAAAAAAATTTTTTAATACAAAATTCAATAACACAATCAAAAATACAGAGTTCTATATATTTTTTTTTTTTTTAAAAAAAAAAAACAATGTTGACCTTAAATTAACCTTGAATCGACTATAGAGAAAAATTTCAAGGTCACCATGAAATTTCCCCCCTAAAAATAAGGGGGGTTTGTATCGAACGTCTTCTTCTTATCTCTAACGGTTTGTCCTTTAAAATGATTCACCCAGTATATACAATAGTGTATAGAGTTTCCCAAAAAACATGTAATCCTTTTAGCCACGTATACCAGACCTCAAGCTCCTCAGCTTACTAAACATGGGTCCGAGAATTCAACCCCTCCGCGCAACAGGGCCGTGGGACCGAAGAAAAAAAAATCACGGCCGTGAAGATTTTTTTTCATCCGCGTCAAAAACTCGCAAACCGTAAGTGATGTTAAAACGGTATGATCCCCATTATTAAACTTGTACTTTATTTTGAAAATGATCCCCATTATTAATCTTGTACTTTCTTTTGAAAATGATCTCCACTATTAAACTTGTACTTTCTTTTGAAAATGATCTCCACTATTAAACTTGTACTTTCTTTAGAAAATGATCCCCATTATTAAACTTGTACTTTCTTTTGAAAATGATCCCCATCATTAAACTTGTACTTTCTTTTAAAAATGATCCCCATTATTAAACTTGCACCTTCTTTTGAAAATGATCCCCATTACTAAACTTGCACTTTCTTTTGAAAATGATCCCCATTATTAAACTTGTACTTTCTTTTGAAAAATTGTTCTTTGTTTTACCACGTTCAGGGGCGGATATATAGGGGTTCCCTAGGGATAAAAACTCTATATTCTGATGCAAGAATAGGTAGAACACAATTCTTCCTTATCTTCAATTACTGAGTAAGCAATAAAACTACAAGCCTAGAATAAAACAGCCTCAATGTAAAATGAGTAGGAAACCATTTTTTTAAAAAATAATAATAAATAAATAAAAACACAGCACCGTGATTTCTCCCTCCCCCCTAATCAGTATTTCCCTTTTTTCCCCATATTTTTTACCCTCATGTATTATTTTCTCCCTCTCTCTTACTTAGCACTCATTCAAAGTGCTTTTAAAATAGAGCCATATCAAAATTGAAAAAAACAAACAACAGCAACTGCTATACCAAGATTGTCAACATCGTTTGGGGGGCGGGGGGGGGATAACTTTTTTCAGGGTGTTAAAAAGGGGGTCCTTGTGATACCTTTTTAAGGGTCCTTCATTTCCATAGAGCCTTAACCCCCCCCCCCCAGTTGTGGCATTTCTATCTGCCGGAGTAGAATTGTAGTGTCTTTTTTTTGATACAGCCATAATTTTTGGCTACCTCAAACTTTACCTCGTCTGATCTTGCTAGCAGATGTTTTGTTCTGTCTGTTGGATACCATTTTCATATTTTGGTCCTTGCACATATTTCCTACTAGGTCTTTCTTCGGTGAGGAGATATCGTTAATGTTGATTGTAGTTTTTTAACCAAAGGTGTTAGAAAGCTGGGGAAACTGTCCATATATTTGTATGGACAACACTGTAAACATAAACTCGGATAACCCCCAACTGTCGAATAAAAACATAAACTCAGATAACCAACTGTCGGAAAAAACATAAACTCGGATAACCCCCAACTGTCGGAGAAAAACATATACTCGGATAACCCCCAGCTGTCGATAGAAACATAAAGTCGGATAACCCCTAATTGTCGAATAAAAAAATAAACTCGAATAACCCCCAACTGTCGGAAAACATAAACTCCGATAACCCCCAACTGTCGGAAAACATAAACTCCGATAACCCCCAACTGTCGGATAAAAGCATAAACTCAGATAAACCCCAACTGTCGGATAAAAACATAAACTCGGATAACCCCCAACTGTCGGATAAAAACATAAACTCCGATAACCTCCAACTGTCGGATGAAAACATAAACTCGGATAACCCCCTACTGTCGGATAAAAAATAACCTCGGATAACCCCCAACTGTCGGATAAAAAATAACCTCGGATAACCCCCAACTGTCGGATAAAAAATAACCCTCTGTGCGAAGTTTTCAGTACCCTGTTCATCGTTTTTACGTTTTTTTTTTTTTTTTTATTCTAAGTAGAATGACATTTTTTTTCCTGATTTTGCAGATTCGTTGAGGTGGTCGAAAATTTAGATGAAGAATGAATGGATATTAGAGCGCGGGGTGGAGTCGCAAAAAGCGGAAAGAGGAGGAGGAGAGGTTTCAATTTTCAGCGTCGTTCTTCTTGGTTGTCTACGTATGAACGTACATGAGTACGTCTTTCAACATTATTGCATCGTAAAAGTTTCACCTTCTTCCACGAGTCCCAGGTTCTTGTTATTAAAAAGTTTCACTTCCCAAATCCTATTAAGGTTTGACAACAGGGACGTAGCAAGTGGGAGATGTTGGGGGGTGAGGGTGACCCCCACCAACTTTCTTCAAAATTCATCAGTCGGCAATTTGTGGGTTGACGAAATTAACGTCCAAGAAATCGATGAAAAATGGTCGCTTATTATTCGAATCTGCCGTTGAAAAATCTGTAGATTCGAGGCACATTGATTCATGAAATGAATATAGGTAATATCTGCGTATCGTTATCTTCTCTTTTGTATACTTATGTCATTAATTTGCTGTAATGATTACAATGTATATTTAATTTAGGGATGGGATTTTCGACTCACTTACATGAGTCGACTCAACTCCTCAATATGAGTAGACTCTCGATCTCGACTCTTTTCGAGTGCTAATTTTAAAAACAACTTATTTGATCAGAAAGACATAATAAAACCAATTGTCAGAAGTGGTATCTACCAAATAAACGTCCCCAACTTCGGTGAATACATTAAAAAGATATCACAATTAATCGTTATCAGAAAAAAAAATAATTTTCGTTCAGTAAACAACAAACAATCGGAAAAATTTAATTTGCTGATTTTATGATTACCAATAATAATAATATACCTGTATTAGCCTGCAACATCGAAATCAAGCTTCTGTTTTATAATAAGGTTGTAAAACTTTTATGGACCTAATGCGGTATCCAGCTCTGAGGCTGTTCCAGTGATTCTAATAGGTAAATAATAGAAAGATTTCAGAATAATGTTTTGAGACCCAAAGTCAATGCCCCTTGGTACATTCGATTAAAAAAATGCCTCTTTCCACCAAGAAGGTCTCCGAGATCACGTCAAGTGTCAATCCTGAGGCCGTCCATTACCTCGAGGTTGGCAACCTATATAGACGTTTCAAAAGAAGAAAACCTCACGAGCTCTCATAGAGCTTTTATTTAAAAACAATAAAAAAAAAAGGTACTCGTAAGTCGACTCTTTGAAGAGTCGACTCATTTCAAAAAGATGAGTCGACTCATGGCTCGACTCGTGGAAGACTAACCCATCCCTAGTTTAATTATACTTCAACTGCAGCATTTTTTTATAGATCAACAATTTCACAATAAAATTAGGTGATAGATCATACCCACACAAAGATTTTAATAATTTCATTCCTATATACGGTATTTCAGTCGGCAAATTGTAGTGGTGAGTCGGCATTTGAATTAGGGATGGGATTTTCGACTCACATAGGTGAGTCGACATGACTTGACTCGACTCACCAATATGAGTCGACTCTCGATCTCGACTCTTATCGAGTAACAATTTTCAAAAACACCTTATTTGATCAGAAAGACATAATAAAACCAATTGACAAAAGGGGTATGTACTAAATAAACGTCCCCAACTACGGTGAATACATTAAAAAGACATCACAATCAATCGTCACCGGGTTAAAAGAACGTTTCCCTTCAGTAAACTACAAACACCCGGAAAAATATTTCTCCCTTTATTATCTTTATCAGTCAACAAAAAAAGCTACTCGTAAGTGGACTCTTTGAAGAGTCGACTCATTTCAAAAAGATGATTCGACTCGTGAGTCGACTCATGATCGACTCGTGGATAACCCATCCCTAATTTTCATACACATTATACCCCCCACAGTTTTTATCCTCACTACACCCCTGTTTGACATCCCTACACCTAAGGCCGTTGGGTGCAATAAGGGCTTGTTTATCTTTATTTCATAGAGCTTCAGCCCGTAAGGTTTGTTATCCCTAGGCAGAATTCCTCATGGATGGGCCTTTTGTGTATTGAGGTTAACCTTCGGTCTCTTTATAGAGCTGCACACTACACCCCCTAACGTTTAGGCACCTCAGTTTCGTGGGCTTTTCGAGCCAGCTAAACCAACTGACCGAACGAAGACAGGTCTAATTTTAACGCCAAGATTTTTCTTTAAACGGTTATTTGTGCTAAGGTATAATTATTTTCGAACGTCTTGCCCGATTTTGCCGAAATTTGGTATACACATTTTTTTTTGGGGGGNTTTTTTTTGGGGGGGGGGGGGGAGTTGTTTACCCATTCGCTGGGTAAACTTACAAACCAGCTACCTACAAAAACATCAGACTAGCCACGGGCCTGATCACTGGGCACTGTGGACTAAGAAAACATCTGCACACTATGGGCTTCCATCAAGACCAGGTTATGTGCAGACTTTGTGGGGAGGATGAGGAGACTCCTTCTCACGTTATCTTTGATTGCGACCCCCTCATTGCGTGGAGACTAAGTACGGGACAGCTACATCCCAGGCTTGACATTCACGCAAAACACCTAGCCAAAAGGCTGATCAAGCTTGCGCAGATCTTAGGCCTTAGCTAGGAAACAGGCTAATTTCCAAGCACAAAAAGCCCATAAGAGGCTTAGGTGCAGGGGCTTACATAGCCCCAAAGAGGAATTTAGCTCACGAATATACCTACAATATCATCAACTAGCCTGGGTTGAACTGGAAAATGCAGAGCACGAGGGCGCGAAACTATGTGATCTCCTGCTAAGTTAAACCTCGCTGGACGTTGCCTAACATAAGTCATCTTACGGGAACTAGTGTATTCAACGCACCGTAGACGCTGACTAAACTTGATGAGTTTACAGAATTCGCCGATTAGTTTTTAGTCCTCCTTCTTAGTTTTTGACTGAACCGCCACTGGCGGTTCATGGATTGTTGATTGAGTAAGATTACAGATTGTTAGTATTATTTTGAGTTATCAGTCAATGAGGTAAGCACCGCAGATTGCTGGCCCATTTTCAAAGTCAAATTCTGCCCTTTTAAATTAGAATTACTCTTCCGGAGTTCAGCAAGATGCAAAGTTAATGGTTGTCCATAAAGAAATTGAAATTCCTTAGAATTTTTGTCAACTGATTGCTATCCCTGTGTCAATGAGCTAAGCACCGCTGATTGCTGGCTCAGTATCAGCGTCAATTTCTGCCCTTTTAAATTAGAATTATTCTTCCGGAGTTCAGCAAGATGCAAAGTTAATGGCTGTCCATAAAGAAAAAGAAATTGAAATTCCTTAGAATTTTTTTTTTTCTCATTTAACGTCGAAACGTCTGCATGTCGTGTCGATAGTATCGAACGCGAAGAGACAAATTCGAATCTATTAGTATGTGTCACAATGCTATTTCGAATATTTTCTTTCGTATTTATTTAATGGGGTCGATGGGGCCTGACAAGCAGAAGAAGAAAACAGAGGGCGAGGAAAAATTTCAGTATAGAATATCCGGGTTGTCATATAGAAGCTTCACTACAAGCTCACGCTACAAATCGAGCTACTTCAAGCGGCTTTTCGCTACAAGCTTCAAACACTCCTGGAGATGGGTTGTCCAAGAACAGAGATGTTCATTGTACAATCAGTCAATCTGTGAGATTCTCATCTTCTTGTTCTCGGGTAGAAAGTCTGATGTAAATCAAAGTTAACCTTCTCATTTCTTTCAGAGCAGGGCCAGAGGAATGAGAAAATACACTTTAGTAGGCTCTGTTGGACCAAAAGTGAACCAAGCTGAAATAGTTCAAAATATTTTTTTCTTTCTTCTTTAACTTCACCCTTTTCCCCCTTTTCCAATTCTATTTGTGGTTGGCGTTGCTCTCCTCAATTCTACCATGCCACAAACTTTTGTTCGGTGCCCACTCTCTAGCTGTAACCCTTTCTTGCCAGATAACCCTAGCTTGCTTCTAGGGTTACCTGGCATCAATTGAAACTGCGTGGAAACTCGCTTTTTTCCTGATCACATCTCATCAATGGTTTAAAGGAGATTTTTTTAAAGGCTGAATACCCTTCCTAACACCAAACCTTCTGTATTTACACGGGCTTAGGACCGTCACCTAAAGAAGCTGGCTTGCTCCCCTCAATAGCTACATTATCTCTGAGGTTCTTATGTAAATTTCTTTGTGTTATTCTACCGAGACAAAGAGTATCCCTGTAGATTTCCACGATAAATATTATGATATTAGGTAAGGAAAATTATACAGGGCATTCAAAAAATTATACAGACTGTCCCAAATTATTCAGGATGTCCAAAATTATTCAGGGCGTTAAAATATTGAAGAGATTATGGTACCAGACAGATACTATCAATTTTTTTTTGGAGCAAGTTACAAACTTAAAATGTGGTTTAATATAATTTAAAAAGGCTTTTTAAACGTTTTAGGGGTGGAAAATTAATTAATTCACTTTAATTTTAATTTATTTTGAAAAAAACCTTTTTCTTTAGGTACCAGACAGATACTATTAATTTTTTTTGGAGCAAGTTACAAACTTAAAATGTTGTTTAATATAATTTAAAAAGGCTTTTTAAACGTTTTAGGGGTGGGAGATTAATTAATTCACTTTAATTTTAATTTATTTTGAAAAAAACCTTTTTCTTCCGGTACCAGACAGATACTATTAATTTTTTTTGGAGCAAGTTACAAACTTAAAATGTTGTTTAATATAATTTAAAAAGGCTTTTTAAACGTTTTAGGGGTGGAAAATTAATTAATTCACTTTAATTTTAATTTATTTTGAAAAAAACCTTTTTCTTCCGGTACCAGACAGATACTATTAATTTTTTTTGGAGCAAGTTACAAACTTAAAATGTTGTTTAATATAATTTAAAAAGGCTTTTTAAACGTTTTAGGGGTGGGAGATTAATTAATTCACTTTAATTTTAATTTATTTTGAAAAAAAACTTTTTCTTCCGTTTTTATTGAACTATTTGAATATATTGAACTGAAGCAGACATAGTTGTACCAATATGAAAAAAGTCCAGTGCAAGTTTGTTTATTTTATCAATATAAGCGTTTAGATGAACGTCCCCCCCCCCCCGAGAGGTTAGGAAACGTTTTGATCGGCCATGCCTCGATTAAACTTGTTCTTCTCATAAAGTCGCTCCCTAAAAACTCTTGTGCTTTCTCCAAAGTTTCGTAAAATCAAGCAATAAAATTGTGAATTAAACATTTAAATGTGAGTTTTCTCGTATTTCCCACCATTTAATCGTGAAAATTAAACTTCTACTTTCAATTAATCATATTTTAAGTTAGGTTAGTTGCCCAGAAAAAAAATGCTAGTATCTGTCTGGTCCCGAGATTATTAGCATACATAAAACTCTTAGTAATGTTGTGATACCTAGTTTCCCCTTTGCAATAGAGTCATACGAGTTACGGCATTTTCCGAAATTGTTTTCAGCCCCTTATTAAGCGTCTTCATTCCCTGTATACAAACAAGAATAAAAAAATTCCAGATTTTCATTGAAATGGAAATTTTATTTTTCAAAAAAAAGAAAGAATCCCCCATTCGCGGGCAAGGCCGGACCGGGCCGGGGGGGGGAACTCATTTTTTTTGCTGTTTTACTTTTCACAGTCTACATCTATATTTCTACTGCTCTACCCCCCAGCCCCCTCCTAAAACATTTCTTTTCTTTTTTCGGTGTAACGTGCGTATTGATATGCCTCCCTCCAGGATGAACATACCAAAAATCACATATTATTCTTTGGACTGAAAGAAAATCGTACACATGTTCAGTGCGTGAGTGAGAGAGAGACTGGAGGAGAAAAATAAAATGAAGAATAGAGCATAGAGGGGGAAAAGAATTGAAAGAGGGGAATGGAAGAGAGGGAGAGAGAGAGACTGGAGGAGAAAAATAAAATGAAGAATAGAGCATAGAGGGGGAGAAGAATTGAAGGAGAAAAGAGAGAGAGAGAGAGACTGGAGAAATGAAGAATAGAAGAGAATAGAGCACAGGGGGAGAAGAATTGAAAGACCGGAATGCAAGAGAGTTCTCAGACTGGAGGAGAAAAATAAAATGAAGAAATGAAGAGAATAGAGCACAGAGGGGGAGAAGAATTGAAGGAGGGGAGGAGAGAGAGAGAATGGAGGAGAAAAATAAAATGAAGAAATGAAGAGAATAGAGCACAGAGGTGGAGAAGAATTGAAGGAGGGGAATGGAAGAGAAGGAGAGAGAGATAAGGGGAAATATGTGCTGAGAAAAATAAAATGAAGAATATAAGAGAAGAGAATAAAGCATAGAGGGGGAGAAGAATTGAAGGAGGGGAGGAGAGAGAGAGACTGGAGGAGAAAAATAAAATGAAGAATAGAAGAGAATAGAGCACAGAGGGGGAGAAGATTTGAAGGTGGGGAATGGAAGAGAGGGAGAGAGAGATAAGGGGAAATATGTGTTTGTGAAAGATAGGGAGGGGAAATAACAGAAAGAGAGAGAGAAGGAGAGTAAGAGAAGAGGGGAAATGAGAGGGAGAAAAAGAAAAGAGGGGTGGAGAGAAAGAAAAGGGGAGATAAATAGGAGAAGGGTAATAATAGATTGTGAGAGATAAGAGAGAAAGAAGAGAAGAGGGGATACAGAAAGAGTGAGAAGAGTGGGGGAAAGAAAAGAGGAGAAAGGGAAAAATTAAAAGGAGAGTAAATAATCTGAGAGGGAGAAGGAAGCTGGAGGGAGGGGAAAGTCTATAGATGAGGGCGAGAAAAATAAAAATGAGGGAGGGAATAAGCTTTAATGAATTAAAGTATAAAGGTGCGTTATACTAGGGATGTAGAGTAGTATAGGGGAGGCATTTGGAGGGAGCACGGGAGGGACAGAATATCCACTTTGAAGTTTAAAATAATTATTTAAATTAGAGTTCATCTCATGTACTAATACTAGTGGAAGGGCACTTTGGCGTAACCCAGTCATATCCTGTGGACTGGAGCTGGAGTGTCACCCTCATGTACTGACACTAGTGGGAGGGGACGATGACGTAACCCAGTCATATCCTGTGAACTGGAGCTGGAGTGTCACCCTCATGTACTGACATTAGTGGGAGGGAACGATGACGTAACCCAGTCATATCCTGTGGACTGGAGCTGGAGTGTCACCCTCATATACTGACACTAGTGGGAGGGGACGATGACGTAACCCAGTCATATCCTGTGGACTGGAGCTGGAGTGTCACCCTCATGTACTGACATTAGTGGGAGGGGACGATGACGTAACCCAGTCATATCCTGTGGACTGGAGCTAGAGTGTCACCCTCATGTACTGACACTAGTGGGAGGGGATGATGACGTAGCCCACTCATATCCTGTGGACTGGAGCTAGAGTGTCACCCTCATGTACTGAAACTAGTGGGAGGGGACGATAACGTATAACCCATTCATATCCTGTGGACTGGAGCTGGAGTGTCACCCTCATTTACTGACACTAGTGAGGGGGGACGATGACGTAACCCAGTCATATCCTGTGGACTGGAGCTAG
>CM022876.1:3444892-3458207 GCA_012654025.1 Pachypsylla venusta | reverse complement strand
TGTTGATGGCACTATTGATTGATTGAAAAACGTTGATGCCACTATTGATTGATTGAAAAACGTTAATGTCACTGTTCATTGATTGGAAAACGTTGATGTCACTATTGACTGATTGAAAAACGTTGATGTCACTATTGTTTGATTGAAAAACGTTGATGCCACTATTGATTGCTGGAAAAACGTTGATGTCACTATTGATTGATTGAAAAACGTTGATGCCACTATTGATTGAATGAAAACGTTGATGCCACTATTGATTGATAGAAAAACGTTGATGCCACTATTGATTGATAGAAAAACATTGATGCCACTATTGATTGATAGAAAAAATGGCGGGATTTTCCATGTCTTTCATGGCAAACAAATTGGACGTGTAAAGAACCAATTCAAAGGGACCCGTTGACTTTTAGAGTAACATTTGTGGAAAAAGAAAAGTTTTTGTCTTCGCATGCAAGCAAGCAGTTTCCCCAATTTTTTAGGTTACAATTTTGAAATGAGAAAAACAAACAGTTAATCTGAAAGTAATGTAATTAATTAACGACTTGAAAGTTATTGTGGATTTAATTAAATTTCAGAAGAAAAACACTTAGAAAAGAAGAAGAGGGAGCAATCATATGAAGGGTATGGAGATGTACCTTGATGTAACTAAGTGGACCAAGATGATCAGGTGTTCNGAGACGATGCCCCCCCTCACGCTGGGGGGGGGTACCGTAGAATAGAAGATACATTCCCCTCCAAAAAAACCTGTTCCTGTCCGAAGTCAAACCCCCTATAATAGCACCTAACTTTTCTCCCGCTTCTAAACTAATGCCTAATTATCAGAGGCGGTGCAAACCCGCCCCCCCCCAACGGAAGGGAGGAAAAAAATGTGCACCTATAATCAACCCCTTTCACTCCCTTCAGTATAACATCTCTATCTCTCTTGATAATAGTATGAAACATGATTAATAATAATGAAAATAATCCCCCCCTCCACATCAAGGGCTCCACCACNATTTTTATAACTTTAGGTGAATCCATGCAGAACTAACTTCATTAGAATGTATGCAGGGTGTAACAAAAGATATTTACAACATAGCTGAGGGGGGTTCTACCTCCCCTCCCCCCCACCACATTCTGTTAAATAATGTATATTATAACTAATTTTAAACATTTTTATAACTTTACGTGTATCCATGCAGAGCTAACTTCATTAGATTGTATGCAGGGTGTGACAAATGATATTTACAACATAGCTGAGGGGGGGGGGTTCTACCTCCCCCTCCCCCCCACATTCTGTTAAATAATGTATAATAACTATTTTTAAACATTTTTATAACTTTACGTGTATCCATGCGGAGATAACTTCATTAGAATGTATGAAGGGTGTGACAAATGATATTTACAACATAGCTGAGTGGGGGTAGTTCTACCTCCCCCTCCCCCCCACATTCTGTTAAATAATGTATATTATAACTAATTTTAAACATTTTTATAACTTTACGTGTATCCATGCAGAGCTAACTTCATTAGATTGTATGCAGGGTGTGACAAATGATATTTACAACATAGCTGAGTGGGGGTGGTTCTACCTCCCCCTCCCCCCCACATTCTGTTAAATAATGTATATTATAACTAATTTTAAACATTTTTATAACTTTACGTGTATCCATGCAGAGCTAACTTCATTAGATTGTATGCAGGGTGTGACAAATGATATTTACAACATAGCTGAGTGGGGGTGGTTCTACCTCCCCCTCCCCCCCACATTCTGTTAAATAATGTATATTATAACTAATTTTAAACATTTTTATAACTTTACGTGTATCCATGCGGAGATAACTTCATTAGAATGTATGCAGGGTGTGACAAATGATATTTACAACATAGCTGAGNTTTACTGACATCAAAAAAGGGTCCTGAGATACTTAGTGCTTGGGGCATCACATACTTTAAATCCGGCACTGTGTACATTGTAACTATTTATAAACCTTTTTATAACTTTTGGTGTATCCATGCAAAGATAACTTCTTCATGCCCTTAAATGGGTGTAAGATTTAAATCTTTGAATAACATGTGAATTATAAGTGTTAAAAAATATTAACTATTAAATAAATTAAATTTAAACAAAACACATCCATCTTTAGACTCGACTAGACTGATGATGAATCGAATGATTCGAAACTAGTTTCTTCATAAATTAAAATAAATAGTGTTTTTGGTGTTTTGTTTAAATTTAATTAATTTAATAGTTAATGTAAGATTTAACAATATCTCAATATTTTGATGGGACACAGCATAGCAATTTGCACATAGCTGTATAAAAAACAAAATATGAAATTCATCAACAAAAATGATGTGCAGCGGAAAAAATACCCACCGGATGGGTAAATATAAATTTAGGCTTAAGTTCAGCAACGTCCAGCGAGGTTGTTTCATGTGGGTGCCCATGTGGGTTTGCGCCCTCGTGATGCTGCTGGTTATTTTTTCGGCCCAACCCAGGCTGGGTGATGACAAAACAGCTTCTTTAGTTCATACATTTTTTTTTTGGCTTAACGTCTCTTTAACATCTATTGATCATTCGAGATAGAGGTTTTACCCTCCATTCGCTGGAAACTTGCAAACCAACTACACTCATTTAGGGTATTTAGGCTAGTTTTAAATCTGGGGTAGTAAATAACCAAAAATTGGGTATCTATAATAAATATTATGATTTTGAAATTTAGTTAGATGGGACATTGGTACCCGGTTCTTTTGACCCTAAATAGTGAAAATATGACCCAATAGCAATAGGAAATGACATATTTGATCTTTATTTTGACTTTTGGGTTCCCGTCAGACTATTTTTTGGGCCAAAAAATGTCCAAAACTTCTGCACGATTACAATACTTTATCTTCTATAGGAAGAGAAAGTAAAAATAATTTTGCCAACGATCATACCACGTTGAATACACCGGATCACTGAAGTTAAGCAACGTCGGGCGTGGTCAGTACTTGGATGGCTGACCGCTTGGGAATACTATGTATAGTTGGCTCTTTTTTCCGGCCCAACTCAGGCTGGGTGAGGTCAATGTGGGTAGCTCGTTTGCAAGTTTCCGGCGAATAGAGGGTAAAACCCCGTCTTGAATGACAGTGCATCTTTGACGAAGAATTTATAGCCATGATTAGACAAAGATGGCGAAGGGCAGCAAATCAGAACCAAACAGAGGCACTGTATACAAGTAACGGGACAAATAACGCGTCACTAATTAAAAACCTTTTTATTTCTGCGAATTTTATTAACACATTTTAATTATAGAATAATAATTTTTATATTTAGGATGAAATGTATTCCATCAATTAGGAGAAAAATGAGGTTTTGGTTTGTTATTTTCAATAATAAACCTTTGGAATCGCCACGAAAAAAAAGTACACCCCTCAAAATTTGATATTTTACGTTTTTTGAATTACGGTCATGAGGAGGAGAAGAATAATGAAATGTATTCCATGAATTACGGCCATCAGGAGGAGAATGATGAAATGTATTCCATGAATTACGGCCATGAGGAGGAGAAAAATGATGAAATGTATTCCATGAATTATGGCCTTGAGGAGGAGTGCCATGAGGAGGAGAAGAATGATGAAATGTATTCCATGAATTACGGCCATGAGGAGGAGAAGAATGATGAAATGTATTCCATGAATTACGGCCATAAGGAAGAGAAGAATGATGAAATGTATTCCATGAATTACGGCCATGAGGAGAAGAATGATGAAATGTATTCCATGAATTACGGCCATGAAGAAGAGAAGAATGATGAAATGCATTCCATGAATTACGGCCATGAGGAGAAGAATGATGAAATGTATTACATGAATTACGGCCATGAGGAGAAGAATGATGAAATGTATTCCATGAATTACGGCCATGAAGGGAAGAATGATGAAATGTATTCCATGAATTACGGCCATGAAGAGAAGAATGATGAAATGTATTCCATGAATTACGGCCATGAAGAGAAGAATGATGAAATGTATTCCATGAATTACGGCCATGAGGAGAAGAATGATGAAATGTATTCCATGAATTACGGCCATGGGGAGGAGAAGAATGATGAAATATATTCCATGAATTACGGCCATGAGGAGGAGAAGAATGATGAAATGTATTCTATGAATTACGGCCATGAGGAGAAGAATGATGAAATGTATTCCATGAATTACGGACATGAGGAGAAGAATGATGAAATGTATTCCATGAATTACGGCCATGAGGAGAAGAATGATGAAATGTATTCCATGGATTACGGCCATGAGGAGAAGAATGATGAAGTGTATTCCATGAATTACGGCCATGAGGAAGAGAAGAATGATGAAATGTATTCTATGAATTACGGCCATGAGGAGAAGAATGATGAAATGTATTAAATGAATTACGGCCATGAGAAAGAGAAGAATGATGAAATGCATTCCATGAATTACGGCCATGAGGAGAAGAATGATGAAATGTATTCCATGAATTACGGCCATGAGGAGAAGAATGATGAAATGTATTCCATGAATTACGGCCATGGGGGGAAGAATGATGAAATATATTCCATGAATTACGGTCATGAGGAGGAGAAGAATGATGAAATGTATTCCATGAATTACGGCCATGAGGAGGAGAATCTTTTCAAAATAATACCATCACTAAAGAGCAAAGTGCTCAGTCGGAGGCTGCAAAATATTTTTTTTAATATAAAGGTCAACGTCAGCAGAAAAATTATAATAATAATATCACTAATAGACTTCAAAATTGAGAAGATCAAAATCTACATTCGATGGTAGTACGGTTTTACGTATCATTTATTTTCAAAACAATTGATACACGAGCTAGTATAGTACGCCTTACGAACAGCTTGCTTCAAAAACATATCTCCAAACAGCAGGCAAACGGATGGTTATAGAGGGTGGGCCAAAAATCAACCATTGGGTTTAAAAATTTAATAACTTTTTTGTTTATATATATCTTCTATAATAATAAAACTCAATGTAACGATAAATATATGTGTGTGTATCACTAATTGTTTAGCCAAAACGGTAAGAGATATTGTGAGAGACTTGTAGGTTTGTGAGCTGGGTGATTGGGATTTGACTTTGAGATGAATTGGAGATGTTAGTGAGAGGACCTTTGTCTGCTGGATACGATGGAAGGAAGTTTGATGTAACACTTGATCAGATCTTATAATTGTGGTGAAACAGGCGCTGGTCTTGGTCGTTCGGAGTTTGTGCACTTCCTATCTCTAAAACTGATCTGATCCCTTCTTAGGAAATCTCCTAGGACTTTATACTGCTATCGACTTTCATCTCTGGCAATATGATTTCTTTTGTTTATTTTCCTTGCCATGTTCGAGATGACGTCGTACAGTGCTCCTCTATCTTAGTTCGGCAGTGACTGGGTGTCTCTGCTTTACTGATACATGGGATCAAGTTTTGCTACGATTTATTTGGTTTGGGAGAGGGAGCCAAGCTTCCCTCTGACAATATCGAAAAATTGATGAGAATGGACCCCCCCGAAACCATGGGCCTAAACTCTAGGAAAATATCAGAATTAAAAAATGTCGAATTGTTTTCGAGTTACGGATTTTGCAATTTTTGACCGAATTCAGCTGGTCACGGTCCGACATGTTAAATTTTGTCGCGACAACATATCAACTCAAAGCGAGAAAGTTTTAGGTGGCCTTTTAAGCCTTAATTTGGAACATAGTTTCCAACCGTTTTCGAGTTACGGCCGTTTTTCCGATTTTTGAAAGGGAAATCATAGAATACTATTAGCACGGGAACGGACGTAAGGCGCCAAGCTATAGACCGTATCGAAGTACGGGCAAAACAGCTAGTATTTTTTTTTTTTTTTTTTTTTTTAAAATTTGGTATGGAGATAGACTAAACTTTAGGAAAGGACATAGGCCACTTTTTATCGCGAAAAAAGGCGTTGAAACTATGAACAGCCATGCCTCTAACGCGCCAAGCGAAGCGGGCGTATCCTGCTAGTATATATATATATATATTTGAGATTATATAAATAACACCTGGAGATTAATAATGCAAAGATTCAAAACTGAACAAAGAAACAGAATAATAGAATTTTATTATTTAAATCAGCGATCAATTATCTTTTAGGGAAATTATTCGAATTTCCAGAAATTCGTAAATTAATTGTCCAGCGCGATTTATCAGCACCCGACTATTTTCTTTGGGGTTTTTTGAAGGAGTGAGTATATGTGAACAAGTCCGAGACAATCGTTGAACGCAAGGCCAACATTATTGCAGAAATTCGAACGCTACAGCCACAAATTTTGATGTTATGGAAAATTTTAAAACGAGCTCATCATTGCGAAGCTGAAAACGGAGGTCATTTCAGTGACATTATTTTCCATAATTATAAGTATAAAAAAAAAAAAAAATCATTTTGTATATTTTATAAATCTGAAAATATATATAAACGAAAAAGTTCTTAAATTTTTTAAACCCCTTGATGACTTTTGGCCCACCCTTTATTAGGTAGGTTTCCAACAAAATGTCTTTACCTGAACGTCAAACGCTGCTTGCATATTATGCTGATAGGGCCTAGTATTTCACTGCTAGTTTTTCAATGGAGATGATGTGTTTCTTTTTCAGTTTTTTTAATTTTTCAATTCTTGTTTTAAGTTTTCTAAATCCCAAAGGTAAAAGTGATTTTAATTTATTTTTAAATGCTTTTTGTCCGATCTTTTCTAATACGGTTGAGAAATTTAAAGATTATTTCCAGATTTCGACATTGGAACTCTTTAAATTTGAGTTCTTTGATGGTACCTATCCATGTTGCATCAACAGGAAAATTGTATAGACTTAAGAGACGCTATTCTAAATTTCATTTCATTTCAGATTTAGTTCATGCAGCATACAGAAGGTTTGGTTGTGATTTCCTTTCTGACCAATATGATACACACCAAGCCGATATGGAAGATGTCAAATATGGGAACAGAATATCGACATACCATGTTACATCAATAGAAGAATTGTATGATTGTGATTTCCTTTCTGACCAATATGACACACACCAAGCTGATATGGAAGATGCCAAATATGGTAACAGAATATCGACATACCATGTTACATCACAAGGAGAATTGTATAGACTTAGAGGCGCTATTCTAAATTTCATTTCATTTCAGATTTAGTTCATGCAGCATACAGAAAGTTTGGTTGTGATTTCCTTTCTGACCAATATGACACACACCAAGCTGATATGGAAGATATCAAATATGGTAACAGAATATCGACATACCATGTTACATCACAAGGAAAATGGGTTTATTATTATTTATTCATTAGGTGGCATCATCGTGTAGCAATGGCAGCTTTTGATGCAGCCAAGTAGCGGCAGAGGCTTGGTTGAATCATTTTTGCTGTAAAAACTCCACCAGTTCAGAAAATGGGTTTATTATTATTTATTCATTAGGTGGCATCATCATGTAGGACTGGCAGCTTTTGATGCAGCCAAGTAGCGGCAGAGGCTTAGTTCAGAAAATGGGTTTATTATTATTTATTCATTAGGTGGCATCATTATGTTATCCAGATGGTAGCCAGATGTATGAGACTGCAGCTCTAAATAAATTTTTCAATTGTCATTATCATTAGGTGATATCATCGTGTCCGATCGTAGCCAGTCTTTTGGCAATGAAAACTCGACATCGAAAATTTCAGCCCAATATATTACTTTCTACTTTTTTTATAGATAAGGAAAGTCGTGTGATGTTCACACCAGATTTTTTTCTTTCAGTTTCCACATTCACTATTATCCACAACGACATCGTGTGCGGAGATATAGAGACTTTGACAATATATATAGACGTTATGAAAATACTTGGGGGGAGCCCACAAATATACACAAAATTGACATCATCAAATTGGAAAAATTAGTTTCTGGAAATGGTAGATATTTGGAACGCCATGTTTTTGTTGCATCAAGTATGAAGCACGTTGATGAGGAATTAAGAGGCGAAATCCGAGATGTTGATAATGTACAAACACCCTATGAATTCACACATGCTCACACTGCAGGTAAATGAAAATAGAAGATTTAAATACCACCCTATAGATTTCAACATGCTAACACTGCAGGTAAATGAATATAAAAGATTTACTACCACCCTATATTTTCCAACATGCTAACACTGCAGCTAAATGAATATAAAAGATTTACTACCACCCTATAGATTCCAACATGCTAACACTGCAGGTAAATGAAAATAAAAGATTTACTACCACCCTATAGATTTCAACATGCTAACACTGCAAGTAAATGAAAATAGAAGATTTACTACCTCCCTATAGATTCCAACATGCTAACACTGCAAGTAAATGAAAATAGAAGATTTACTACCACCCTATAGATTCCAACATGCTAACACTGCAAGTAAATGAATCTAACACTGCAGGTAAATTAAAATAAAAGATTTACTACCACCCTATAGATTCCAACATTCTAACACTGCAGGTAAATGAAAATAAAAGATACCACCCTATAGGTGATTTGACATTTTTAAATAGTATTATTGTGAGACTTCAGAAATAGCAGGATATTTTCCATTATTCTCAAAGGCAGACAGGACAAACCTGCAAAATGCAGTGCACGTCCTGCCAAAGCTGGACGTCTGGTAATTCTATACATGGGTTACGTTTTTCTGCAAAATATACTTTCATGCATTCAAGGAGCTTGCGGAAAAGCAGACGAAAATAATATAAATATTTAATTAATGCAGACGGAAATAATAAATATTTAATTAATACAGACGGAAATAATATAAATATTTGATTAATACAGACGGAAATAATATAAATATTTAATTAATACAGACGGAAATAATATAAATATTTAATTAATAAATGTTTTTTGCTTTGTTTTTTCATGTTTGTTAATGTTCAGCGGTCATCAAAATTCGTTTCAATGGCTCAAATGGCTATATCTTGAGTGATACTAACTATGCACAGAGTGTGATCGTGATGCGAGATGGAAGTCTTGCCAATGATGGTAATACATACTTGTGGTGGTGGAGATGTGGCTCATTTGAGTTAATCAATCATTAACTCAAATGAGCCAAATCACTTTGCTGAGTCATTGACTCATGAATCACAATCACAGTACGATTGAAATGGAAAACTATTCATTTTACTACAGAGAAGAGAGAGAGAGAGAAATAAAATAAAATGCAGAGTGAGAGAGAGAGCAGCCGTAGGCAAGTGAAATAGAAAGAGACAGGTATGTGTGGTCTCTTCGTGTGTTGATTATGGAATGATCCTATTGGCTACTTCAAGGTTATTTCTTATTTGTTGTTTTGTCATTCAATTAAGTGTGATTATATGAGCTAGATCTAGATTCATTTGATTATGAGTCATTGAGTGAGTCATAAAAATGATTAGATCATTTTATTGAGTTATTCATTAGTGATCCAATCAGTGAAACGATTCCTAACTCACAATTCTATGTGGTGGTAAAAGTATTCGGTAGCATATTATGATCAATATACAGTATGTCCCAGAAGTCCTGCCCGGTGCCCATAACTTTTGAACCGTTTGGAAATTTGGAATTCTGTTTGTTTCTGGGGATAGAAAAGCGCGCATGGCCATTCGAATGGTAATATCAATATCCAGCTTCGAATCCCGGAAGTGGCTTTTTTTGACAAAAAATGTCGATTCCTCGGGGAATTTAAATGGAATGGTAAATATTTTTTAAAAAAAATAAAAGCGCCAATAAAATAAGGAATATTCCCATTTTTGTTTTTTCAAACAAAAAAAATAATCAGGGGCGGAGCCAGAGGGGTTCAAAACCAAAACTTGTTACACCCTGTACAACGAAAACCGAATACTATTTTGATGTAGAAATTCGTTAAGAGTGGCTCAAAAAAAGGTTTTCAATCTACATAAGTAATAAAAATAACAACTTTTAAGTTTTATTAGTGCCGTAGGTTGGGAACGTATCTCGTATTTCTACCAGTGGTTAAAATGACGACTTTTAGAAAACGGCCATTTTGGGTTAGAAGGTCTTTTACTTGTTACCTTTATTGACATATTTTAACCCCTCCAGACTGGTTATTAGGAAACGTTTTTACGGCCATGCCTTGATGAGCAATATTGCTTGAGCACAACACTTTTTCAAAGTGATTAAAAAGGGGAGAAATATTAAATATAGCATGGGATTAAAAGAGGCGGATTTGGGAAAAAGGGATTTTTTCTGTCCAGGATTGTCTGTCATATGCCGCACTCGGTCTTTGTCCGTGTTTACTTTTTTTGTGGCGGTTTTCTCGAATCCCCCCTGAGCTAGTTTTCATTTATTTATTTCAGGCTGTGCTATTTCAGTCAAATATACTGATACACTTTTCTGCTTTGAAATGTACGGTCGCCGAAGGAGATATATTCGGGGATACATAGTTCTCAACAGCGATGACGTATGGCCCAGTCCTATTTACTTTGTGGGTGCACCGTACTGTTCAATGTTGAGAACTACGGCGAAGCTTGGACTCCTCTCAAACAATCGATATTTGAAAAGGAAAAATGAAAACGGTTCAGAAGTTTTCAGCATGGTAACGAGACTTGACCGCTATCGTGGGCCTCCAGAATTGACGTTCAAATTTTATCCAGAAAATGTGCGTAGAAGTGTAGAGTGTATCTCACAGGAATTGTTGAACCGTACAGCAGTCCTTACAAGCATTCATTCTGATGATTTGTGGTGGAACTTGAACCGATATAATCTGATTCATGGTAACAATAACTTTCTATATTTCATCGGAATTGCACGAACCCTCTACTTGGAAGACCGAAGCAATTTCCCACAAGAAACACAGCAAAGGATAGACAATAATTAATCTAAAAATTAGATTTTTCGAATATACATTCTCACTACTTTTGAACTTGAAGCCATTTTTTTTTTTTTTGTATTTTCAACTTTTTCATTTTCATCATGCTTTGTACAGGGTCCGACAGAGGAATAGTTTTTTGAAAAAATCATAACTTTGTTAATTCTGTTGAAAAAAAAGTTTTATCGATATCAGGATATTCGTAAAGCCTCATTTACACTACTCGAGCATTCGTCGCGAACAGGGGTGACGAACGAGCGTTCGTTCGAGGCTCAGGCAGTGAGCCTCGAATCATGTTCGAATTTTACTCTCATTAACATGTGACTTAAGGTAAACCCATAGAAAAAAAACACATGTGAATTTGGCCTGGGGACCGAGGAGGCCATAAAAAATTACCGAATCTTGAAATGACGTGGTTGGAGGATAGGAGACGACGTCAAGCATTTGCCGGAGTTTGCGCAGTTCGTTGAGCACCTGGAGGTTTTTTTTCCCATTAAAATGCCACCTGTTCGAAGGTTGTTCACTCAACGAAGAATTATGTTTATGTAACGTTTAGGTACACTATTGTTTCGAGCAATATCGCCGAAGCTCACGTTGAACGGTAATGATGGACTCGTTATTTCTTACGAAACTGAGGTACGCAAAAAACGCTGTGCCGGAGGGTCCACTGGTCTATTGCTGATGAGAATTGGAAAAATAAAAAATGGGGTTAACCTAAGAGTAGAATGCGTGCAGCCGCCACTCCCTCGCTTGCATACCGCCTGTGCACAGTGGGTTTCAAAAACACCGTATTCCTCTGCTGCACCCTGTATTTCCATATAGGTATTGTATTTTCATTGGCTGCGAGAACAACTGTTTTCGTGTCCCATATTTTTGTCCTACATCTCTGAAAGATGATGTTCCAAACATTATCTCATCAGTATTGGATCAGTAACACTTTAACAATGGAANGTCGCCACTCTCTCGCTTGCCGCCTGAGTACAGTCAGTTTCAAAAACACCCTATTCCTCTGCCGCACAACGTATATCTGATCTTGAAAACCATCTATATCAATTAGTATATCTCCTAAAAGTCTTGAAGGCCTCATCAAGGTTAAAGACCCGATAATCGTTTCACGTTTATTTTCGAATAAAAATGTTAAATGACGAGAATTAAAATTGAAAATTATTTCCTTCAAAAAAGAAAAATTAAAATCTGCAAAGACATTTATATATATTATACTTCAAATGTATGAAATCCATCATTTATTCCTAGTCATTCTACAAAATGCCTATATTTTTTCATACATTGACTAGGCGCTCTGTCGAATGACTAAGACGGTTTTAGTCAAAGTATATTTATAATCCTATAATAGATGGCGGTCTTACTTGGCTGCGCCCACAAAAGATAGGACTCAAAGTAATCAAAAGCCTTTAGTGATGGACGTAAAGTATATATCACAAAAGTCGTAATATTGTTCGTAATATTAGTTATTAGCGGTTCACAAAATATTGAGGAAAAGTGAAATTCTAAGATGGTGGCCTCACATAGCCCCGACCACAAAATATGACTTAATGTGATTTAAAGTCATTCAAGGTCTGGCATGTAGCAACTCACAAAAGTTTGGTCACTACAATCTAAGTAGTCCTTAAAATATTGACGAAAAGCGAGATTCCAAGATGGCAGTCTCACATGGCCCCGCCCACAAAATATATAAGTCAATGTGATCATAAGCCGTTTAGATCCAGATGTATAGTTTGGTCGCAAATAGCTTAAGCAGTTCTCAAAATATTGAGGAAAAGGGAAATTCCAAGATGGCAGTCTCTCATGGCCCCGCCCACAAAATATATAATTCAATGTGATCATAAGCCGTTTAGATCCAGATGTAAAGTTTGGTCGCAATAACTTAAGCTGCTTAAGCAGTTATCAAATTATTGAGGAAAAGGAAAATTCCAAGATGGCGGGCCCACATGGCCCCGCCCACAAAATATATGCATTTTTTTTTGGCCCGAAAACGTCTCAGATATAGGCCTAATAACTTGATGCAAAAGTCTCATAGTAATCTGATGTGTTGTTTAGGAATGCATAAAGGACATACACACACAACACAAACACACACACATTCACACAACGGATTTTTTTATTTTTACCGGCTAAAGATAGAGACTTGAAATTTTATATGTAGTTTTAACAAAAATTAATCTATTTTTTGGCGTAATTAAAATTTCTACAGGGTATCTCAAAAGTGGGTAAACAGACACCAACTTTCGATTTTTAAATTTAAACCCATATTTTTACTTTCTCTTCCATAGAAGATAAAGTATTGTATTCGTGCAGAAATTTTAGAGATATTTTGGCTGAAAAAATCGTTTGACGGGAAGCCAAAAGCCAAAATAAAGATCAAATATATTCGGCCATATTGCTTTTGGGCCATATTTTCAAAATTTTGGGTCATTTTTGAATTTTGAAAATATTTGGAGCCATGGGGCCAAAAAAAAAAA
>CM022876.1:3394347-3406138 GCA_012654025.1 Pachypsylla venusta | reverse complement strand
AGATATCCCCGTCATCAGAAGTAAACTTACCTGGGTCACTATCAGGCAGTTGTTCGTAAGACTGTTCATAATATCCAGACCAGCAAGTGCTGTCAAGTAGGTACAGAGTAGGAAGTACTGTCAAAGACAGATATCTCCGTCATCGGAAGTAAACTTTTCCGGGATACTATCAGGCCGTTGTTCGTAAAACTCTTCATAATATCCAAACCAGCAAGTGCTGTCAAGTACAGAATATTAAGTACTGTCAAAGACAGATATCCCCGTCATCAGAAGTAAACTTACCTGGGTCACTATCAGGCAGTTGTTCGTAAGACTGTTCATAATATCCAGACCAGCAAGTGCTGTCAAGGACAGAATAGGAAGTACTGTCAAAGACAGATATCCCCGTCATCAGTAGTAAACTTACCTGGGTCACTATCAGGCAGTTGTTCGTAAGACTGTTCATAATATTCAGACCAGCAAGTGCTGTCAAGGACAGAATAGGAAGTACTGTCAAAGATAGATATCCCCGTCATCAGAAGTAAACTTACCTGCGTCACTATCAGGCAGTTGTTCGTAAGACTGTTCGTCATATCCAGACCAGCAAGTGCTGTCAAGTAGATACAGAATAGGAAGTACTGTCAAAGATAGATATCCCCGTCATGAGAAGTAAACTTACCTGGGTCACTATCAGGCAGTTCTTCGTAAGACTGTTCGTCATATCCAGACCAGCAAGTGCTGTCAAGGATAGAATAGGAAGTACTGTCAAAGATAGATATCCCCGTCATGAGAAGTAAACTTACCTGGGTCACTATCAGGCAGTTCTTCATAAGACTGTTCGTCATATCCAGACCAGCAAGTGCTGTCAAGGACAGATATCTCCAACATTACAAAGATACAAATCACTAGAAATAAGGTTTCCATTGTTAAACTGTTACTGATCAAATTCTGTTGACATAAGGTTTGGAACATCTTTTAGAGATGTAGGTCAAAAATATGAAATACGAAAACAGTTGTCCTCACAGCCAATGAAAATACAGCACCTATACGGAAAATAATATATTCTAATTGATATATAAAAAAACAGCACATATAGCATACTTATAGCCCGATCAATGAACTACCAAAAAGTGCCATATAAATAAATTAAATGGTATAATTCTGGTTTTATTTGAAATGTTCCTAGAGCCGTCCCTTAAAAAATATCCAAAAAAAAAATTTGGTCGGCAGGCGGCCGTCACTTTCAATTTAAAATTCCTTATTTGGAGGTTTCCTTAATAGCTCAACGAAAAACGAACGAAACGCGTCAAAGAACTTATGAGTGCGTTGAAATAAAGTGTTCATTACGTTCACTGCCATTGCTGCCGGGAGTATAATTTATGAGTGTGTTCAAATAAAGTGTTCAGCACGTTCACTGCCAGTGCTGCCGAGTGTATAAAATTCTATTTTTTAAAAAAATACTGCTACCATATAATCTTACTTGTTCCGAGACATTACACCAATCTAGAATCATTGATCAGCGAGACATTGAACCAATCTAGAATCATTGATCAGCGAGGGATTACACCAATCTAGAATCATTGATCAGCGAGACATTACACCAATCTAGAATCATTGATCAGCGAGACATTACACAAGCTAGAATCATTGGTCAGCGAGACATTACACCAATCTAGAATCATTGATCAGCGAGACATTACACCAAGCTAGAATCATTGGTCAGCGAGATATTACACCAATCTAGAATCATTGATCAGCGAGACATTGAACCAATCTAGAATCACTGATCAGCAAGGCATTACACCAATCTAGAATCATTGATCAGCGAGACATTACACCAATCTAGAATCATTGATCAGCGAGACATTACACCAAGCTAGAATCATTGGTAATCGAGACATTACACCAATCTAGAATCATAGATCAGCGAGACATTACACCAGACTAGAATCATTGGTCAGCGAGACATTACACCAAACTAGAATCATTAATCAGCGAGACATTACACCAATCTAGAATCATTGATCAGCGATAGATTACACCAATCTAGAATCATTGATCAGCGAGACATGCACCAATCTAGAATCATTGATCAGCGAGACATTACACCAATCTGGAATCATTGATCAGGTCCATAAACGTCTGTACATTAAATTTCATCCAATAATAGTAGAAAAGTTCATGTAATTCTATACTCGGCACTCAGCAGCGTACGTGTTGAAAATGTTTTTTTATCAAAGACGGGACCAGTCTGGATCGAATTTCTAGCCTAAAAACTCTCCGTATACCAAATATTGGCGAAATCGATAGGACCGTTATTAAGTTTGGGATTTTAAATATAAAATGGGAAAAAATCAATATCATACATTTTTAGGCTGCACATTCACATATCTCGAAAACGGTTAAAGCAACAAAAAATGTAAGAATTGATTTTGTAGCAAATTCAGTCCTACTTTTCGTTTTTCTGTCTAATGAAACTAAAGTTGGTAGTTTTTAAGCTATTAGGGAAACCCCCCCAAAAAGGGATTTTAAATTAAAAATGGCGGCCGGTTGCCGACCCCCCCGACACACACACGTTTTTTTTTTATATATATTTTCAGCGGAAGGTCCAATGAACTCTTTTAAAAAAATCATTTTTCAAAGTCTTCATTGACTGGGCTATAATATAACGAAAAGAAAATATTCTAACTCATCCAATTAGAGTTGCCATATCGACATTAAAATATCGATATTTTAATGTCGATATTAATAACTTAATATCGATAACCGATACTATCTAAATATTCTAACTCATTCAATTAGAGTTGCCATATCGACTGTAAAATTTCAATTAGAGTTGCCATGTCGACTGTAAAATATTGATATTATCAAAAACTTAATATCGATAACCGATACTATCTAAATATTCTAACTCATTTAATTAGAGTTGCCATATCGACTGTAAAATATCGATATTATCAAAAACTTAATATCGATAACCGATACTATCTAAATATTCTAACTCATTCAATTAGAGTTGCTATATCGACATTAAAATATCGATATTATCCAAAACTTAATATCGATAACCGATACTATCTAAATATTCTAACTCATTCAATTAGAGTTGCTATATCGACATTAAAATATCGATATTATCAAAAACTTAATATCGATAACCGATACTATCTAAATATTCTAACTCATTCAATTAGTATTGCCATATCGACATTAAAATATCGATATTATCGAAAACTTAATATCGATAACCGATACTATCAGTTAGTCAAATATAAAATACTACTTAATTATCTTTCAATGTACAGGGTGCGGCAATTAGTAGTTCCACATTTGAAAGAGCTGGTACATAAATACCAAATGAGATATTTGAAAAATTATTTTGTCTTCTGTAAGCTTGTGTATTCTAGTTATTTTCCATCTATGTTTTGAAAATAATGTCGTCCAAATGGCGGCCTTGGCGAGTGATGCACTTTTGGAGTCTTTCACGGAAGTTTTTCATGACTCTCGTCAGCATACCAGCATCAATTTGGATGATTTCTTCCAGAATTGCCTCCTTTAACTCTTCAAGGGTCCCAGAACGATGTTTGAAGACCTCAGCCTTGAGGTAACCCCACAAAAAGAAGAAGTCACGGGGACTCAAATCCGGCGACCGGGGAACATGTCCTTCGGAGAATCTCACGATTGGCTGCATGGGTAGCCCCATACTGCCCAAAGCTGATGATGTGGTCCTAAAGTTGTGAACTCAACTCAAAATTGTTTTTCGATCAGGAACTGGATCCGTGGAGTGCAAACCATACCTTGTGCGGAACGCCCTCTGAGTGGCTATAATGGTTCACTTTTTAATAAAACAACTTTAGAACGAACGCACGATGCACACTCGACCAAACCATTGCGACAACTAAAAACTAGATGTCATATCGTGTTGAATATCACAAACCACTCGCTCCTCCTACAATCACTCCCCTCCCACAATTTTTTGAAAAGTGGGAAAACTAATTGCCGCACCCCGACTGAATCTTCTTTACGCTGCTTCCTTTTTCTATCATGCCACAACTTTTGTTCGGTAGCTAATACTCTCTTTAGCTGTAACTCTTTTCTGGCACCGCAATCCTAGCTTACTCCGCACAATATCAATAGAAACCCTGCATTTCGCCGATGATCTCTCATCATTGGTTTGAATCTGAGTTTTTTAAAGGCTGGATGCCTTTGCTAAACGGTATGGTACCTCCTGTATTCACACGGACTCAGGACCGTCAACTAATTGAACAGGTTTGCTCCCCTCGGTGGTTACATTTAGGACCGGATAGTAGCACTTGTAGAACGTGCTAAGGGCCCCGCGCTTTGACATCTTTTGCAACATAAGCAAATTATTTATTTAGCATGAGCGGTACCTAACCAAGTTTTATCGATGTTGGTCTACTCAAAATTTAATTTCACTTTTCTCTACTCATCAGCTGTAGGTACTAGACCAGAAGGCCAAAAGATGATCAATTTTTGTACTGGCCCCGCTCTGTGAAAGTTCTACGGGCCCCGCGGAAGGTTAATTCGGCTCTGGTTACATTATCTACTCTCAGAAAAAACTACTGCGCGAGACACTTAATAATGCTAATTAATACAATATTTTTAGTCAGCGACTGTGGCACGTTGAATACATCGTTGGATCACTGAAGTTAAACAACGTCAAGTGAGGTTTGTATCATGTGGATGTCCACTTGATTTCGCGCACTCATGATGCTGGCTATTTTTCAGGTCCAACCCAGGCTGCCTGAGGTCAATGTGTGTAGCTGGTTTGCAAGTTTCCAACGAGTGGGAGGAGGGTAAACCCTCGCCTCCAATGATCAATCCCAATTAAAAAAAAATACTAGACTTTCTCTTCCTTAAAAACCCGTTCTGTGGCAACTTCTGACAGAGTGGTTGTCAGAGGTTTAATATGGTGTTTTCCCAAAACTTCATCTAATAATTTCTGAATCTTAATTTTTGTTCTATTTCAGGTGATAAGTTACGATTCTTCCCGAGGTGGTGTCAGTGTTATTACGGAGAAGGGCGAAGTTACAACCAGTTATCTACTGATTCAGCAAGCAGAAGTGAAAGATTCTGGAAAATATTCGTGCAGTCCTTCAAATGCGGACGTTGCCAGTGTTTATGTACATGTATTAAATGGTAAGTACTTTTCAAATATACGTTGGGGCCTCCTTTGAACACCCAGACAGTGTGTTGAACGTTGCACATTGCAAATGTTTATGTACATGTATTAAATGGTGAGTACATTTCAAATATACGTTGGGGCCTCCTTTGAACTCCCAAACAGAGTGTTGAACGTTGCACGTTGCAAGTGTTTATGTACATGTATTAAATGGTGAGTACATTTCAAATATACGTTGGGGCCTCCTTTGAACACCCAAACAGAGTGTTGAACGTTGCACGTTGCAAGTGTTTATGTACATGTACTAACTGGTGAGTACATTTCAAATATACGTTGAGGCCCCATTTGAACACCCAAACAGAGTGTTGAACGTTGCACGTTGCAAGTGTTTATGTACATGTATTAAATGGTGAGTACATTTCAAATATACGTTGGGGCCTCCTTTGAACACCCAAACAGAGAGTTGAACGTTGCAAGTGTTTATGTACATGTATTAAATGGTGAGTACATTTCAAATATACGTTGGGGCATCTTTTGACCTTTTTATGGCACGGTAAACCTCACAATCTTCTCATAGTATCAATGCATATTAACCGAAATTTACATCTTTAGTTTAAAGTAGACTTTTTTAAAGTCTGAAGCCCTTTCTAACACCAAACCTTCTGTATTTACGCGATCTTAGTACCGTCACCTGATGAAGCTGCCTTGCTCTCCTCGCTATCTACATGTCCTAACACCAAACTTTCTGTATTTACACGGGCTTAGGACCGTCACCTAATGAAGCTGGCTTGCTCTCCTCGCTATCTACATGCCCTAACACCAAACTTTCTGTATTTACACGGGCTTAGGACCGTCACCTAATCAAGCTGCCTTGCTCCCCATCAGTGGCTACATTTCCTAACACCAAACCTTCTGTATTTACACGGGCTTAGGACCGTCACCTAATGAAGCTGGCTTACTCCGCTCGGTGGCTTCATTTCCTAACACCAAACCTTCTGTATTTACACGAGCTTAGGATCGTCACCTAATGAAGCTGGCTTACTCTCCTCGCTAGCTACATTTCCTAACACCAAACCTTCTGTATTTACACGGCCTTAGGACCGTCACCTAATGAAGCTGGCTTGCTCTCCTCGCTAGCTACATTTCCTAACACCAAACATTCTGTATTTACACGGGCTTAGGACCGTCACCTAATGAAGCTAGCTTGCTCTCCTCGCTAGCTACATTTCCAAACACCAAACCTTCTGTATTTACACGGCCTTAGGACAATCACCTAATGAAAATGGCTTACTCTCCTCGCTGGCTACATTTAATAATTTCAGTGTTTGACTACCTAAAAATAGAGTCCTTAGGGTTAGATAGTAAAATGCCTCATGCTTTAAAAGGCGTATTGGTTTTACCTTCCAATACAAAAGTTTATATTTTTAGATATTTTTGAAAACTTTGCGTGACCCTTCATCACACAAAACACAAAAAGTCCCCACTTTCTGGTGCGGGGGGAGGTTTGAACATTTTGCTCATGTGGTTTTTATAAATTTATCAAAAAAAAAAAACAAAACAGAATCTCTTTTTTGGGGTTTGTCAAATAAGCTTTCCAAAACAAATATTTGCGTTTCAAATTCGGGGAAAAAATTTTCCTGTCTCTCTCCAGAGATGGCCAGAAGTTGTGTCTCTTTGTTGAGTTGCTATGGATGAATTTTCACCCAAAGGGGAGAAGGTATGAAGAAGAATGAAAAGGTCAAAACTTGGAGGAAGACAGATAGAAAATTAAGGGATACGGAAAGGAGAGGGGGGGGTACTGGGAAAACATTTCTTGGTCATGTAAATACGCTGGACCCTTTTGACCACCCAAATAGAGTTGTAAAGGGCCTCTTTCTACCAACCAAATAGAGTTTTAAAGGGCCACCTTCTAGAGAAGGAGAAGGTAGCCAGTGTCTATGACACGTTGAATACACCAGTTCACTGAAGTTAAGCTACGTTTTCCAGCGAATGGAGGGTAAAACCCCCGCTTCGAATGACCAATAGATGTTAAAGAGACGTTAAGCCAAAAAAAAAAAAATATATATATATATCGCTGTTATTCTAGTCAAAAGAGACAAACAATAGAAAAAATTGTGGTGTTAAATCTAGACCTCGAGATGATAAATCATAATGGATTGGTTGCAGTTGGAATGGTGCCCAACAAGAAAAGCGACACTTCTTCCTTTTTAAGTGGACTTGTTTTATGTTATACGCATTGTGGTCAAGATGAAATATGGAAGGGGGGGAAGTAGCCAGTGCCGGAATTATCACAAAACAGAGGTGGGAGGTGCCAGAACAGAGGTTGGACGTGCCGGAATAGAGGTTGGAGGTGCCGGAACAGAGGTTGGAGGTGCCGGAACAGAGGTTGGAGGTGCCAGAACAGAGGTGGAAGGTGTCAGAACGGAGGTTGGAGGTGCCAGAACAGAGGTAGGAGGTGTCAGAAGTTTCTTCTAACAGTTACCATTTTGTAATTTTTTGGTCCCCCCAAAAAAATTAAGGGAGGATTCCAAATCTGGGGTAATTAGACTCTAAATTTGACATATGTACCAAATTTGAAGTCTCCGGCTCTTACCATTCTCTTTTTAGAGAGGATTAATGAAAACCGCTGAAAAGCGACAAAATCCGCCAAGGGTGCATTCGATTGCATCCAAAAGTTTGGGGGCACAATTAGAGTCCAGATGAGACCTATATATTAAATTTAGGTTCCAAATCGGTCAACGCTAAGTGAAATAATAAAAACACATGGTTAATCCGACACTGAAAGGAACCGAAGAAAAAAGAAAAAGCGGTCCAAATTGGGGAAGAAGCTACACCATAATGTACCTCGTAATTGTGGTGGAATAATAAGAACACATTTTCGCGTTATTTTTTTTAAAAAAAAGAAGTACTTTAAAAGGTTAACTTTTTCGAAATTATTTTTTCGCTGTAATGCAGTAAAATATTCGCACAGTTTTAAGTGCAGTTTGCATTATGTTGTTGTTTTTTAAATGAACGAAGTGAGATCTAGTTTTAACTATTTTTCGTTAAATATCTGTTTATGCCACGATAAAGGACGATAAAAGTTGTTTTTGTTGCAGTTGTTGATGCTCTTTTTGTTGTTAATGTTCTTTTTGTTGTTAATGTTCTTTTTGTTGTTGATGTTCTTTTTGTTGTTGATGTTCTTTTTGTTGTTAATGTTCTTTTTGTTGTTGATGTTCTTTTTGTTGTTGATGTTCTTTTGTTGTTGATGTTCTTTTTGTTGTTAATGTTCTTTTTGTTGTTAATGTTCTTTTTGTTGTTAATGTTCTTTTTATTGTTAATGTTCTTTTTATTGTTAATGTTCTTTTTGTTGTTAATGTTCTTTTTGTTGTTAATGTTCTTTTTGTTTTTGATGTTCTTTTTGTTGTTGATGTTCTTTTTGTTGTTGATGTTCTTTTTGTTGTTGATGTTCTTTTTGTTGTTAATGTTCTTTTTGTTGTTGATGTTCTTTTTGTTGTTAATGTTCTTTTTGTTGTTGATGTTCTTTTTGTTGTTAATGCTCTTTTTGTTGTTGATATGCCACGATAAAGGACGATAAATGTTGTTTTTGTTGCAGTTGTTGATGTTCTTTTTGTTGTTGTTGTTCTTTTTGTTGTTGTTGTTCTTTTTGTTGTTGATGTTCTTTTTGTTGTTGATGTTCTTTTTGTTGATGTTCTTTTTGTTGTTAATGTTCTTTTTGTTGTTAATGTTCTTTTTGTTGTTAATGTTCTTTTTGTTGTTAAAGTTCTTTTTGTTGTTAATGTTCTTTTTGTTGTTAATGTTCTTTTTGTTGTTGATGTTCTTTTTGTTGTTGATGTTCTTTTTGTTGTTGATGTTCTTTTTGTTGTTGATGTTCTTTTTGTTGTTGATGTTCTTTTTATTGTTAATGTTCTTTTTGTTGTTAATGTTCTTTTTGTTGTTGATGTTCTTTTTGTTCTTGATGTTCTTTTTGTTGTTAATGTTCTTTTTGTTGTTAATGTTCTTTTTGTTGTTAATGTTCTTTTTGTTGTTAATGTTCTTTTTGTTGTTGATGATGTTGTTGCTGTTTTTTGTCGTTCCTTTTGTTGTTGTTGATATTGTTGTTCCTTTTGTTGTTGATGATTTTGTTGCTGTTGTTGTTCTTTTTGTTGTTGATGATGTTGTTGCTATTTTTGTTATTGTTCTTTTTCTTGTTGTTGATGCTGTTACTGTTGTTCTTGTTCTTTTTGTTGTTGATGATGATGATGATGATGATGTTGTTGTTGTTGTTGTTGTTTTATATTATAATTTACGTGCAACCCCCCCCCGCCCTGTGTAAGGCCTTCAATGAACCTTTGAACAAAGTCACAAGCAATATTTTTTTCTACTCTCTCAACTAAAACAAAACGCAACCTTTTCTCTGAAATTTATTCAAAAAGAAAAGGTAAAAGAAAAATATTTGGGAAACATTTTTTTTTTTTGACAAAATTCTTGAGCACATAAAAGTATGTGTAAAACATAACAAAATGGAGGTTAGATGGAGGTCAACAAGGAGTCTGATGGAGGTTTTGTAAAGGGGGGGCAGTGAAGCGTTAGGTGTAGGGTTTGTGGGGGGGGGGACAGAGTCAAACAAATAAAGAGATGATGAAAAGGGAATAAAATTAAAGGAAGATTGTTTTTCTGTTGAAAAATATTACATTTTGAGAGGAATTTTATCCTCTAGGAAATAGGTTTTATGTTCTGTATAACACTTGGGCGTGAAAAGAGATTTAAAACTATTGTTTATATTACGCGAGTGTGACAGCGTGTTGGCTGACGTTGTAATGTACTTACATGTAATACGTAGTGTAACTGCTCATTTAATGTGCCGCGATAATTATAAAAGAGCTCCAATAAATTGGTAAATGATACTTCGAGCACAGAGGCATTCCTCTCATAGATCCATCTTTCTAAATTTTATTCTATCTACGAGTATCTATACTTATAAAACGCAAAGCCCAGTTGGTATACTGACGTACTGACTGATAATCAACGTAGCTCCACGATGGCTAAACCTAGAGACTTGAAACTTGGCACACAGGTCCCTTTTAGTATGTAGGTGCGTAATAAGAAAGGAAAAAAAAAAAGTTCAAGTGGGAGCAAGTTACCTCCAAAAATGACGTTATTTAGCGGGTATTTTTGCAATTTTTTTTCTGGGTAGACTAAAAGAGATAACGAAAAATTACCGAGAATAGACCCCCCCCCCCCCAAANAATAGACCCCCCCAAAAAAAAAATAGTGTATAAGGACCCCATAAAATATATAAAATTTGAAAATTTCCGGTTTCTCCCCGATTTATGGACGGTTCTCACCACCAAAAAATCGGAATTGAGAAGTACCTCTTCGGGATGAGCGAGAAAGCTGAAATTTGATACGGTGTTCCGCTGTGCAAAAAGTAATAATTTAATCTTTGAGTAAAATATTAAATTTTCTAAATAGGATTTGAGGGCTGGCTAGGGGTGGCCGTAAGGCTACCAAGGCCAATAAAAGGAAAAAAAAAATCTAAATAGGAGCCGTTTTCACTCTGGGGGTCGGTTCCACCAAAAATTTAAAATTGAGAAGATTTAATTTCGTGATCTCGAAATTGTTGTTGAATTTTGTAACCGAAGCGAAGCACGGGAAAACAGCTAGTTTACCTATATTAGTCAAAACATCAGCCAGCGTCTATGGCACGTTGAATACACCAGTCCCCGTTAGATCTTTGAAGTTAAGCAACGTCCAGCGAGGTTGGTTGTACCTGAATGACCAATAGATGTTAAAGAGACGATAAGCCAAAATAAAAAAAAAAAATAGTCAAAACATGGTCGACATCTTTTCTTCATTTGACTTGCCTTTCATTAAGATATATTCAAATTTAATTAATTTATTTTATTGATTTTATTTCAGTTGAAAAAATGCTCTCTGATAAAGGTAATTTTTAAGTGTGAACTAATAAATACAGAGTGTAACTAACTAGTTAATGTGTGGATATTATACAGAGTGTAACATTAACCAGTTAATGTGTGGATATTATACAGAGTGTAATATAACCAGTTAATGTGTGGATATTATACAGAGTGTAACATTAAGCAGGTAATGTGTGGATATTATACAGCGTGTAACATTAACCAGTTAATGTGTGGATATTATGCAGGGTGTAACATTAACCAATTAATGTGTGGATATTATACAGGGTGTAACACAAACCAGTTAATGTGTGTATATTATACAGGGTGTAACATTAACCAGTTAATGTGTGTATATTATACAGGGTGTAACATTAACCAGTTAATGAAAATAATCAATCTTTGAAATCGCCACGAGAAAAAATTACCCCCCCCCCCCCCCCNCCCCCCCCCCCCCGCCTCAAAATTTGATACTTTACGTTTCAAGGTACGTAGAAATCCAACGCCTCCTACTTGTCGCTGCAACCATTGGAATCGGATGACCATGTTTCAGTCAATAAAGTGTAATAAAAAAAAAATGTCGATTTTCGTGTATTATCTTTTTTTTAAGCTTTCACCACCCCGATTATCTAGTTTATACAGTTAAAAACTTGATTGATTTGATTCATTGATCATGATTTGTTATTAATAGAAGTAATTTAACATCATTAGTTTATATTATACATCATGGATACTTATATTTAATGTTTAGGTTATTTGCTTTTGAGAA
>CM022876.1:3372257-3382716 GCA_012654025.1 Pachypsylla venusta | reverse complement strand
ATTAAAGAACGAGGAAGAGAAGAGACTATACTTCCCCTACAATTAAAGAACGAGGAAGAGAAGAGACTATACTTCCCCTACAATTAAAGAACGAGGAAGAGAAGAGACTATACTTCCCCTACAATTAAAGAACGAGGAAGAGAAGAGACTATACTTCCCCTACAATTAAAGAACGAGGAAGAGAAGAGACTATACTTCCCCTACAATTAAAGAACGAGGAAGAGAAGAGACTATACTTCCCCTACAATTAAAGAACGAGGAAGAGAAGAGACTATACTTCAGCTGCTATTAAAGAACGAGGAAGAGACTATACTTCCCCTACTATTAAAGAACGAGGAAGAGAAGAGACTATACTTCCCCTGCTACTAAAGAACGAGGAAGAGAAGAGACTATACTTCCCCTGCTACTAAAAAACGAGGAAGAGAAGAGACTATACTTCCCCTACAATTAAAGAACGAGGAAGAGAAGAGACTATACTTTCCCTACAATTAAAGAACGAGGAAGAGAAGAGACTATACTTCCCCTGCTACTAAAGAAAGAGGAAGAGAAGAGACTATACTTTCTCTACTATTAAAGAACGAGGAAGAGAAGAGACTATATTCCCCTACTACTAAAGAACGAGGAAGAGAAGAGACTATCTTCCCGTACTTCTGAAGAACGAGGAAGAGTTGTTGAACTCCCTGCTATGTTCCTTCATTATGATGATGAGAACTAGGTGACTCATTGATTTTTAATATCTTTGGAGGAAGCAATAAAAAAAATATTTGCAATATTAATAAAGGAAATAGATAAAAAAAATTGTAGGTAAGCTACAGGCAAGCCCCCAAGGGGAAACCTTTTCATAGTGGAAATGCTGGCGACCTTTCTTCTCAACTGATGGAAATATGCAAATTATTTTCCTGGTAAAAATAACTACTGGGAAATGAAGTCTGTGTACATTTTTTTACCTCTTGTTGAGAATAAAAAAGGATAGCCAAAGAATGGGAGCACTGGGAGACCTTTTTCAATCAGACAGTGGGAAATTCAATTCTAAGTAATTGGAGCCAAACCTTTTTCTATCAGATAGTGGGAAATTTAATTCTAAGTAATCGGAGCCAAACCTTTTTCAATCAGACAGAGGGAAATTCAATTCTAAGTAATCTGAGCCAAAACTTTTTCTATCAGACGCAGTGGGAAATTCATTTCTAAGTAATCGGAGCCAAACATTTTTCAATCAGACAGAGGGAAATTCAATTCTGAGTAATCGGAGCCAAACCTTTTTCTATCAGACAGAGGGAAATTCAATTCTAAGTAATCGGAGCCAAACATTTTCCATCAGACAGAGGGAAATTCAATTCTGAGTAATCGGAGCCAAACATTTTTCCATCAGACAGAGGGAAATTCAATTCTGAGCAATCGGAGCCAAACCTTTTTCAATCAGACAGAGTGGGAAATTGAATTCTGAGCAATCGGAGCACAAACTTTTTCAATCAGACACACCAGGGAATTCAATTCAGAGCAATCGGAGCCAAATTTTTTCAATCAGACAGAGTGGGAAATTCAATTCTGAGCAATTGGATACAAACCTTTTTCAATCAGACAGAGTGGGAAATTCAATTCTGAGCAATCGGAGCCAAAACTTTTTCAATCAGACAGAGTGGGAAATTAAATTCTGAGCAATCGAAGCCAAACCTTTTTCAATCAGACAGAGAGGGAAATTCAATTCTGAGCAATCGGAGCCAAACCTTTTTCAATCAGAGTGGGAAATTCAATTAGAAGTAATCGGAGCCAAACCTTTTTCAATCAGACAGAGTGGGAAATTCAATTCTGAGCAGTCGGAGCCAAACCTTTTTCAATCAGACAGAGTGGGAAATTCAATTCTGAGCAATCGGAGCTAAAACTTTTTCAATCAGACAGAGTGGGAAATTAAATTCTGAGCAATCGAAGCCAAACCTTTTTCAATCAGAAAGAGAGGGAAATTCAATTCTGAGCAATCGGAGCCAAACCTTTTTCAATCAGAGTGGGAAATTCAATTCTGAGCAATTGGAGCCAAACCTTTTTCAATCAGTCAGAGTGGGAAATTGAATTCTGAGAAATCGAAGCCAAACCTTTTTCAATCAGAAAGAGAGGGAAATTCAATTCTGAGCAATCGGAGCCAAACCTTTTTCAATCAGAGTGGGAAATTCAATTCTGAGCAATTGGAGCCAAACCTTTTTCAATCAGTCAGAGTGGGAAATTGAATTCTGAGAAATCGGAGCCAAACCTTTTTCAATCAGACAGAGTGGGAAATTGAATTCTGAGCAATTGGAGACAAACCTTTTTCAATCAGTCAGAGTGGGAAATTGAATTCTGAGCAATCGGAGCCAAACCTTTTTCAATCAGACAGAGTGGGAAATTGAATTCTGAGCAATCGGAGCCAAACCTTTTTCAATCAGTCAGAGTGGGAAATTGAATTCTGAGCAATCGGAGCCAAAACTTTTTCAATCAGACAGAGTGGGAAATTGAATTCTGGGCAATCGGAGCACAAACTTTTTCAATCAGACACACCAGGGAATTCAATTCAGAGCAATCGGAGCCAAATCGTTTTCAATCAGACAGAGTGGGAAATTCAATTCTGAGCAATCAGAGCCAAACCTTTTTCAATCAGACAGAGTGGGAAATTCAATTCAGAGCATTCGGAGCCAAATCTTTTTCAATCAGACAGAGTGGGAAATTCAATTCTGAGCAATCAGAGCCAAACCTTTTTCAATCTGACAGAGTGGGAAATTCAATTCAGACCATTCGGAGCCAAATTTTTTCAATCAGGCACAGTGGGAAATTCAATTCAGAGCAATCGGAGCCAAACCTTTTTCAATCAGCAGAGTGGGAAATCCAATTCAGAGCACATGATTTGTACATGATTGTGAGCAGAACTGAGAATAATAATTACTTCCATTGCGGGAAAAGCCATTTCTTTTAAGGGCAGTCGGTTTAACCAAGGTATACTTAGTCATTCTTTGAAGGAGCTGCGCTCGATGTTTTTCGGTCAGATTTGCAAAGAAAATTTTTGTTCAAAAATTTGGAGAAAATTTACTTGAACCATTGCATCAAGTTGAACCAAGGTCCACTTAGGTCCGGTCCTACCAAAAGCCAAGTTTTGAAACACTCGGGTTTGGGTATTGTATTAACACAGGTTGACACAGTGTTAGAATGAAACTCCCTGAAAACTCGTTGTGGTGGGATCGGGCCCTAGATACTTTCTGTGAAGGGCGCTGTGGACGTTTACCGATTTTTACCTTCAGATTTGCAAAAGAAAATGGTTGGTCAAAAACTTGGAGGATATCTTCTTTTGAGCTCTGCTTAGAGAAATTGCTTTTCTTTCCCAATTTCGGAGCATGAGTGTCGAGACACACAGTTCGGATTATGCTTTATTATAGATAGGCCGTTATGATATTCGGATTTTTTTTAGAATTTTATTTCAACCTGATTTGTACCTCCACGAATTACAAAACTGTCTTCACTGTTACACTCTGTCTCATTATTTCCCTTTATTTTACCTCCTCTTCCCATTGTCTGCACTATTACACTCTGCGCAATTAGTACCTTTTTATTTTCCCTCTGTTTTCACTGTTACACTCAGTGCAATTATTACCTTTTCGTTTTCCCACTATCTTCACTGTTACACGCTGTGCAATTATTACCTATTTATTTTACCTCTTTTCCCCACTGTCTTCTTCACTGTTACACGCTCCACAATCATATTAGCTTTTATTTTCTCTCTTGGTTTTATAAATCACAGCAACCACCTCACAATCATCGGTGCAGTATTTACTCGCACCATTTAACAATTGGCTATGTTTAACTGAGCCACAAAACTGTGTTGTAGATTAAAAAATAATATTAAAACGAATAGAATGATACAGACGGGAGGAACAGGGGGCACCTGGAGGGAGAAAATGAAATGTAGAACAAATGAGAGGGAAAAAGGGGGGAAGAGGGAGAAATTGAGGGAAGAGAGGTATATACTTTGTCTGAATCTAAGTGATAACGTCGTTTAGTCGTACAAGGTAGTAAATTATGTAATATGATGATACATTTCACAAATAATATTAATATACGAAAAGGGAGAAACAAAGGGAATTTTGTTATTAAATGCGAAAAAGGGAACAAACGAAAAGCATATCTTATTATTGTATAAAGCGAGTAATTTATTATTTCATATGGCCAAGAGGAATATTCGTATTAAATACGTAAAAAGGGAATTTTAATATTAAAATACATTAAGGGGAAGACAAAGGGAAAACACAAAAAAGGGATATCTTATTATTGTATAAAGCGAGTAATTTATTATTTAATATGGCCAAGAGGAATATTAGTATTAAATAAGTAAAAAGGGAATTATAATATTAAAATACAAAAAGGGGAAGACAAAGGGAACACACAAAAAAGGGATATCTTATTATTGTATAAAGCGAGTAATTTATTATTTAATATGGCAAGATATTTGACTATTCCCTTTACAATGACTCCCTCTGTATATAAAAATATTCCCATTCAAGTAGGACCAACCCATATAAGGGGATTCACCATGTACAATGAACCTTTTGTTGAAATAAATTTTCTATCTTAAAAGAGCCAAGATATTTGAGTATTCCCTTTACAATGACTCCCTCTGTATATAAAAATATTCCCATTCAAGGAGGACCAACCCATATAAGGGGATTCACCATGTACAATGAACCTTTTGTTTTTGTTGAAATAAATTTTCTATCTTCAAAAGAGCTATTTGACCATTCCATTTACTATGACTCTCCAGGTATATAAAAATATTTCAATTCAAGGAAAACGTTTTTTCAGATGACATCAACATTTTTTTATGATGCAAAAGATCAAAGTGACATTTCAACTCTACGTTGAGAAGATATTTTTTACGAGTACCATCTATATCATCTAAAAGGAAGCCTTTGGATTGAGTTGCGAGAATAAAGTATGCCAACTTGGACTCCATCAAGTACCCACTTGAAGTGGGGGCAATTAAATCCACAACGAAAAAGGGCATATTTCGAAATTTCTTGTGTTCGAGAAAATCACAGTTAAAGTTTTCATCAAGGAAAAAAATCAAAAAAGATTCTACGTTTTTTTTATGAAACAAAGTAGGTATTTTCAGATCTAAGGGCCATATTCTAAAACTCCACTTGAGTGCGAGTTGGAGAGGTCACTACCACTTGAGTGTCTGATTTGTATTTAAAAAACTGCTCTAACCAAAATATTACAATATAAAAACAAAAATAAGCCAACGATCATATACCACGTTGAATTCCAGTCAGATTACTGAAGTTAAGCAACGTCGGGCATGGTCAGTACTTGGATGGGTGACCGCTTGGGAACACCACGCATAGTTGGTTCATTTTTCCGACCCAACCCAGGCTGGGTGAGGTCAATGTGGGTAGCTGGTTTGCAAGTTTTCAGCGAATGGAGGGTAAAACCCCCGTCTTGAATGACCAATAGATGTTAAAGAGACGTTAAGCCAAATTACAAAAAAAAAAAAAACATGGCCCTAAATCTTTAAATAACATGTTATATAATTATAAGTGTTAAAAAATATTTATTTTGAAATTAAATTAAAACAAAACTCTTACCAGAAATACTCGTACTACTAGTCGAGTTGAAAGACGGAGTTTCAAGTCAAACTCCATCTTTCGACTCGACTGATGATGAATCGAATGATTCGAAGCTAATTTCGTTATAAATAATTATAAATAGTGTTTCTAGTAAGTTTTTTATTTTAATTTAATTTAAAAATAAATATAATAAATTTAATTTAAAAATAAAGATCTAGGTATTATTCCGTTTTTAAAAATTCAGTTTATGTAAATATAAAAATGTCAAAATATGTGTACCCCTTTTTCCAGAGCTTCTCCATAGGAAAAATAGATAGGAGGTTCTACTTTTCTTTGGCTTAACGCCCCTTTAATATCTATTAGTTGTTCGAGGCGGGGGTTTTACCCCCATTCGCTGTAAACTTGCAAACCAGGTACCCACATTGACCTCACCCAGCCTGGGTTGGGCCGGAAAAATGAGTCAAACGATACGTGGTATTACCAAGCGGTCACCCTTCCAAGTACTGACCACGCCCGACATGCACTCCATTATCCGGAAACTTACGAAGCATAAACCTCAACTAGCCTGGATCTGGTTCGAAATATCCAGAATCATAAGGGCGCGAACCTACGTGGTCACCCACTTGAAAAAACCTCGCAGGAAGTTGCTTAACTTCAGTGATCTACCGGATATATTCTATACTTGCCCTGGATAGCGTCTAGGGTACTTATTCCTAACGATAGCTACTTCATTTGGATAGTACTCAAATTTTTAAAGAGTTTTTAGAAATAATCTGAAAATCGATAGCTACTTCATAGAATCTTAGCGGATAGTACTCAAATTTTTAGAGTTTTTAGGAATAATCTGAAAAAGAACACACATTTGACGTGAAAAAAGAGGAAAAACTCGGCAATGGATTTGTTAAAAAAATGTTTTGTGCTGCTGTTGTTATATTCTCACCCTCACCACCCTCACCCTCCATTCACTTTTCCTCCTCCAAAAGTTGCCTCCTCGGAAAAGTTCCCCCATCCAGTTGATATCAACTTACACGGTGACACTTTGGAACCATTGTCTTTTTTTTATATATACAGGGTGTCCCAAAAGTCCGAGACCACCAGAATATCTTTTGAACGGTTTTATGTGGAATTTTGAAATTTTGCATGGTATTATATCCCAAATTAAACCTCCTGATGGTGTGACCAATTTTTCAGGGGCGGGTCTCATGTGGCCCTCAGAGAGGGTCCAACTTTTGTTTTTTTAAATACGGACCCCCAGGCCACTGATATGAGAGAAATGTGAACTGAGCCAAAAATAACGCCCAAATTTGTTCCTTTGGATCACAAAAGAGAAATCGACATGAAGGAAACACCAAAATCCTGTGGATCCAATGTATGAAGAAAAACTAACCCCTAACTTTGTTCCTGCCGAACCAGATATGAGAGAAACGTCAACTGAGCCAAAAATAACGCACAAATTTGTTCCTGTGGATCCAAAAATGAGGGAAATCGACACGAGGGAACGAGAACCCTATTTTGGTCCTGTGGATTCAATGTATGAAAAAAAAACTATTCCCTAACGTTGTTCCTGCCGAACCAAATATGAGAGAAACGTCAACTGAGCCAAAAATAACGCACAAATTTGTTCCTGTGGATCCAAAAATGAGGGAAATCGACACGAGGGAACGAGAACCCTATTTTGGTCCTGTGGGTCCAATGTATGGCACACAAAAGGGGGTTATTATGGGACACTGAAAACAATCAGTCCTAGAGTTTATATAGGAGAAGAATAATCCTTGTAACGCTGTGATGAACACTAAATAAATATGAAACGATCACGAGGATGGGTGTAAATAAAATCATAGACCTCAGCAAGCTCCTGTTAGAATTTGGCGTCACCTTTATCTCCTCCTCCACAAACCTCCCGCCTAAAATTTTAGAAAGAGTACATAATTCCCACCAAATAACATTCAGGGGTAATTTGAAATGATACACTTCCCCTCCACCTCCCCCCTCCAATGATAATGTTTAAAACAACCGAACCATGGATATATTATTATCAACTGCTAGTTTATCCAAATCCACATTTCCACAGCCTCTCCCCCTACTCATCCAATAGGGTGAAACAGAAAAATGTCTATCTCTCAAACTTCTCATTTTTACTTATTTTTTGTCATTCTAAAATTTTTAAAATGGGATGTATAGCAATTTTGTTCTTTGTAACTTCTCATTTTTTATTANTTAATTTTTCTGTTGTTGCCGTTGTTATTGTTGTTTATTTTTCTGCTGTTGCCGTTGTTATTGTTGTTAATTTTTCTGTTGCTGTTTTTGATGTTGTTGTGGTTGATGTTTAAAAGAAAAGGAATGAAGTCCACAACGTATCAAAACAGTTGAGAGGCCATTTTTGCATTCATGTTCTTTTCTACTTCTTTTGGAAGGTTAAAAAATGGAAAGGACATGTGACGCTAAGATGGAGGAGAAAGAAAGTAGAGAAAGAGAAAGTGGAGGAGAAAGAAAGAGGCAGAAGAGAATAGAGGAGGGGAAGCGAAATACTTGAGACTCAATGATGTGAGAGAGGTAATTGGATTTTTTTCTGCATTTTTATGTAGCTTGATATGGAATGGGAAGGAGTATACAGAATGAGGCATTTCAAGTTGAATATATCTCGGATCCTGATGGAGATAGCTTGATATGGAATAGGAAGGAGTATACAGGATGAGGCATTCCAACCGGAATATATCTCGGATCCTGATGGAGATAGCTTGATATGGAATAGGAAGTATACAGGATGAGACATTTCAAGTGGAATATATCTCGGATCCTGATGGAGAGAGCTTGATATGGAATGGGAAGGAGTATACAGGATGAGGCATTTCAAGTGGAATATATCTCAGATCCTGATGGAGAGAGCTTGGTATGGAATGGGAGTTTTCCACATAACACTGTGACCAGTAGGCGGACGTGGACTTGGATTTGAACCAACAGCCTCATGACTCCTGATGGTTACGAATCCATCGGCTCAACCAACTGAGCTTCTGAGGCTGTTGTCAGGGCCGGATTAATAATAGTAGCACGTGCTACGGGCCCCGCGCTTTGACAGCTGACACTAGATATTTCGACATTTCTGGGTTGACAATTGATAAAACATATCATTTTGACGGGGCCCCCAACTCTTTATAGTATGTAGTAAAATCTAATTTCGGAAAGTACCTTGGAACTTAGTGTAGGTGCACTTGGTACCCTCTTACTATCCCTTTAATTTTTAGGACATAAATTTCATGCGTGGATATAGCCCTATTGTTTTGGGGGGCACAATCGCACTACCTAATAGAAAATTGGCCGGGGGGGGAGAGGGAGGGACTCGTAACCTAGAGACCGGGGCTTCGAGTCCTGGGAAATATTTTTTAATGCAATGTTTATCGAGGTACGATACGTAATTTGTTAAAAGCTGTAGAGCTTACCACAAATACCTTTCATGGCTACAACATACAACATGCATTCTAGGGAATATCAAAGCACCTAGTTGAACGTTGACCTTGAGATCTTTCGATTGCAGTTTTTCTCTCTCTCTCTCTCAATAGCGGGTGTGAAACCGGGGGGATGTGTTGAAGCAATCCAACATTTTTTTTAACCAATTTTAACCCAAAGAGTTTAGAAAAGGTTTTTACGATCATTCCCCTATTGCGTATGTACAATCGCCCAACATGGACCCATGTTGGACGGCGGGTTTTTTTTGTTGAAAAATTTGCCTCAACACATCCGAAAAAAAATGCCATGACGCATGACATAATTTTTGACCATTTTTCTTTTAATTAACGTATTTGCATTTAGTCTCAGGATTGAGAATTATTTAGGGGCCCGTGACCCCCCCCCCACTCAATGGGTTGAAAGACACAGCGGATCATTATTTTAATTTTTTACGTGATTAGGTATAATGAAATTTGAGAAACACAACCCGTTTAAAAAAACTGGGGGGGCACGTGCCTCCCCCGGGCCTCACCCTATATCCGCGCATGATAAAATTTTATCATGAAAAATATTAGTTTTAGCTTGTTATTTATTTTAGTTATTTTAGCAGGTACCGACCTGATGGCTCCATATTATTATTTCGTTAAGTCCAAGGGTCAAGACAAGACCAGTAGACTTTTGTATAGGAACTAGGGATAGGAGTGGGGGGGGGGGAGTTTAGTTCAGTTCTGCGTTTTGCGTAAGGTGAAAATTTTTCGGGATTCGTATAATCTGCCGAGGGGGGCGGTTGGAGGTGGCCCCGCTCTTTGAAAGTGCTACGGGCCCCGCGGACGGTTAATCCGGCCCTGGCTGTTCACATGGAACTGCCATGGTTTCCCCACTTTCTGTTCTATTCGTTATGGTTTCCTGTTTCGTTATTAAAACTGTGTTAATGTTAATACCGACATGAGACATGCAGTGAGTCTGATGCTAACTGTAGTTTCTATACCCAGAATTCTGGATCACATAGACAGTCATGCCAAATTTACACCATTCTTGCTTATCTGGATCACATAGACAGTCACGTCAAACTTACACCATTCTCGCTTATCTGGATCAAAGTTAAACCATTCTCGCTTATTTGGATCACATAGACAGTCAAGCCAAATTTACACCATTCTCGCTTATCTGGATCACATAGACAGTCATGCCAAATTTACACCATTCTTGCTTTCATGCCAAATTTACAACATTCTCGCTTATCTGGATCACATAGACAGTCATTCCAAAGTTACACCATTCTGGCTTATCTGGATCACATAGACAGTCATGCCAAAGTTACACTATTCTCGCTTATCTGGATCACATAGACAGTTAGACAGTTATGCCAAAGTTACACCATTCTCGCTTATCTGGATCACATAGACAGTTAGACAGTCATGCCAAATTTACACCAT
>CM022876.1:3361676-3372157 GCA_012654025.1 Pachypsylla venusta | reverse complement strand
TTTGAAAAGCTTCGTGGAACGCAAATATTCCTCACTCCATTTTTTCTTTAAAAATGCGAAGTGAGGATTGCGCAGTGAGAAGTTGCTTCGTGGAATAGGCCACTGGTTTGGCAGGAACAAAGTTAGGGGTTAGTTTTTCTTCATACATTGGATTCACAGGACCAAAATAGGGTTCTGTTTCCCTCGTGTCGATTTCCCTCATTTGTGGATCCACAGGAACAAATTTGTGCGTTATTTTTGGATCAGTTGACGTTTCTCCCATATCTGGTTCGGCAGAAACAAAGTTAGGGATCAGTTCTTCTTCATACATTGGATTCACAGGACCCAAATAGGGTTTTGGTGTTTCCCCCATGTCGATATCCCTTATTTTTGTATTCAAAGGAACAAATTTGGGCGTTATTTTTGGTTCAGTTGACAGTTTTTCTTCTTTTCCCTTAGATTTTAACATTTGTAGATCTGCGCCAGGGTGGTGGTGTACTTTGGGTACTTGTTCAGATTTTGTTTTTGGTGGATACATGCCATAGGGTATGTGCAATATGGGCATAATATTTCTTCTGGGATCTTTTTGAAAAGCGCTTTTTACCACCTAGAATAAAATAGACACACAGTTTATACAAAAACGGTATCTTAGATAGAAGATAATAATAAAATCATTTTCTTAACCAAACTCGGAGAAAAAAAAATCCGAGTTTGCCGGAGATTTATGAGATTTTTNGAAGATATAGTATTAATATTATCTACCTCATTATGGTTTTACTTGACATATTATCCCAATTTAACAAAATTAAAGAAGTAAAATCGCTTTACGGGTAATTTTCGAGCTCGAAAAAATATTTCTCAATTTTCAAATCATCGCAAAAATGGCCATGCAGGATTTTTTAGGCGCTGCTTTTAATTTTAAAAAAATATTCTGAAGGAGACGTATTATGATGACCTTGGCTGACTTATCAAGGTTATCTTGAAGGTCAGATGAAGGTCAACTTCATTCTCTTAAATTAGACAACCTGAAATTTACTACATATTCGGATTTCCCATTTAATTCTATGTGCATTTAACTATTCACTTCATGTTTTCGTTGAACTTTTTTGCGCCAATTCTGGGAATGTTCATCATAATACGTCTCCCTCTACACATACTTAATGAAATCCGAAGACCCTGAGGTAAAAACCCTCCTGGCAAAAGTCCAGAGCTCTGAAAATTATGGCTATGAACAGTATTGCATGTATGTCCAATTCCTGAATAACTACATTTTTTTAACATTAAATAGACATGTCTTTTTTTTTTCTTTTTTATTCTGCTTTTGAAAATTTTTAGATACTCCCCACGAGTTATTTAGCCCTGTATAAACAAAATTAGGGTGGTCCATGACAATGGCACCCATGCAAACACCGTTCACTCACTTGAGTCACTTGGCCCAGCTCCCTCACCACTTGAGTCACTTGGCCCAGCTCCCTCACCAAAGCTGCATTGATACAATGTCGATAAAATGACGCAGCAGAGCAATGTTGCACCCAAAGTACTTTTCAACATAATTCTTCAACTTGCCACAAATCTGAAAAAAGATCAAACAATTTTAACAGTATGTGTGCCACGTCACACAATATGTGTGCCACGTCACACAATATGTGTGCCATGTCACACAATATGTGTGCCATGTCACACAATATGTGTGCCACGTCACACAATATGTGTGCCACGTCACACAATATGTGTGCCATGTCACACAATCAAAACTTTTTTTTCTGGGTCCCCCAGCTTTTGATGATAATCGTTTGATTCTATTGGATTTCGATAGATGGAAAATGAAAACGAATAAATGATGAATAAAATATTAGCTTTAACAAATGAAATAAGAAACTTCTGTCCAACCAAACTGTTGCTGACGATGTGTCGTTTGTTAATAATATATACAGATGGAAAATTCGAATTTTGAACACTTGTATCGTGTTCTCACAATTTGGGTAATTTCCGTGGAGATTAGGTATAGGGAGTTAATGAATCTAGCTCTCTTTTAGTTCGGGAGCGGGCTATCCATATCTTACCACATGAGGTATAGATTAGGTATAGGAAGTTAATGAATCTAGCTCTCTTTTAGTTCGGGAGCTGGCTATCCATATCTTACCACATGAGGTATAGATTAGGTATAGGGAGTTAATGAATCTATCTCTCTTTTAGTTCGGGAGCTGGCTATCCATATNTCACTAAGAAGATGCCCAAATTTCAAAATTGGGCCAAAATTTACCTTATAAGGTACACGAATAAAACAAATTCCAAAATGATCCTCAGAGTGTCGTGAACAAGAAATCACATCGTATAAAACAGTTTCTGGGGGCCACTAAGAAGGTGCCTTCTTTTGGCACAATTTTGAAATGTGGGCACCTTTTTAATGACCGAAAGCCCCCGGGTATGGTTTCTTACGATACATTTTTGAAAACAATGGGTCAGTGAACTCATTCTGGCGATTGAATTTTTCGTGTACCTTATGAGGTAAATTTTGGGCCAATTTTTGGCTTGTCTGTAGCTTCTAAACACCCCGGTCTGGCAACCAAGGAAGCGGGTTTTGACATTACACCACCGATGCACTTCAAGTCCACGGGTCGAAAATTTTATACCTTATGTGGTAAGATATGGATTATCAGCTCCCGAACTATATAAGCAAAACTTGATCCCAAGTATCAGTAAAGCAGAGACACCCAGTATCTGTCTAATTAACATAAACATTAAACACATAGGGAGTTAGTTACTGTACGATGTCATCTCGAACATGGCAAGGAACATAAACCAAGAGAAAGCATATTGTCAGATCGACAGCAGTGAGGCCGTACCCAGGGGTTCCAGACCCCCCTGAAATTTATTGTGCGATTGTGCCCCCCCCCAAAACAACAGGGCTATATCCGCGCATGGACTTTGCTCTTTAGTGATAGTATTATTCTAAAAAGATTTGGCAACCTTCGGCTGTGGACATTGCTCTTTAGTGACAGTATTATTTTGAAATTTTGCAGCCTTCGGCTGCGGACTTTGCTCTTTAGTCATGGTATTAGTTTAAAAGATTTGGCAGCCCACGGCTGCCGACGTTACTCATAGGTATTTATTTGAAAAATTTTGCAGCCTTCGGCTGTGGATTTTGCTCTTTAATTTTAGTATTATTTTAAAAATATTTAGCAGCATTCGACTGTGAACTTTGCCCTATAGTGATGGTATTATTTTAAAAAGATTTCACAGCCTGCGGCTGCTGTCGTTGCTCTTTAGTGACCGTATTAGCTTAAAAAGATTTCACAGCCTGCGGCTGCTGACGTTGCTCTTTAGTGATAGTATTAGTTTAAAAAATAATCCTATGTTCCCCACTAATGTTTTTTTTATTTTTAGAATTATACCAGGCAGTGTCTGAGTAGGCTGGAGCCAAAGTTTCTACAAAATACCAAAAAATGTCAATTAAATACTTGAGTAACTGTGCATACCAAAATAAAACAAAATCAGACAAATTTTATGTTATTTCATTTTTGGGCCCTTACCGGGGCCCCAACACCAAAATTAATTAGCGACCAAGAATATATTACACTTCAACCTAAGTTGTATTTTTTAATTTCTTATATGAAATTGAATAGGCACCAAGTTTAAAATTCTAGCTATTACACATTTTAAGCAGGAAATGCGAAAACCCCTAAAAAGTGGCATAAAACCGCCAACAGTATATTCAATTTCCACCAATAGCTTATTTTGCTGTTCACGGCATACAACTGACATGCATACCAAATTTCAAGGACCCCAAAAGGTGTTTTTGCATTGAGAACTCGACACCGAAAATTTCAGCCAAGTACAATACTTTCCATTTTATAGGATAAGGAAAGTAAAACAAATCGCCAGTAGCAAAAAGTTGACCCGGGTCACAAACTCGGCTGCCCCCCCCCACCCTAGACGAGATGCTGCGTACGCTCATGGGTATGTGTTCCTGATGCTGAAGCGTAGTTTGTGTACTGTGGAACACACCTTTGTATATCAAATTTCACTTTTCTCACTCATCCCGAAGTGGTACCTTGTAGAGATGTGTGAAGAGTGATAGAATAACTCAAATGAGCCAAATCACTTTGCTGAGTCATTGACTCCTGAATCACAATCACAATACAATTGAATTGGAAACATATTCATTTTACTACAGAGAACAGAGAGAGAGAGAGAGAGCAGCTGTAGGAAGAGCAGCTGTAGGCAAGTGAAATAAAAAGAGGCAGGTATGTGTGGTCTCTTCGTGTGTTGATTATGGAATGATCCTATTGGCTAATCCAAGGTTATTCCTTAGAGAGAGAGCAGCTGTAGGCAAGTGAAATAGAAAGAGACAGGTATGTGTGGTCTCTTCGTGTGTTTATTATGGAATGATCCTATTGACTACTTCAAGGTTAATTCCATATTTGTTGTTTTGTCATTCAATTGATCACACTCAATATGAGCTAGATCTAGATCTATTTGACTATGAGTCATTGGGTGAGTCATAAAAATGATTAAATCATTTTACTGAGTGATTTATTAGTGATCTATTCAGTCAAAAGACTCATAACTCATATCTCTAGTACCTTAAAACCTGAAACTTTGAGGGGAGCGGGGATTTTTTTGTAATGATTATTTTCTTGTGATTATTTTCAATAATTGGAACCAAAGGTTCCAATTATTGAAAATAATAAATTAAAATATCGGTTGGATTTTTTTTTCCCCCACAAAAAATAATTAATAAACATTGTGACCTAAAAAAAAAAAACATTTTGATTTTTAAAGTTGAGATTCAAATTGTGGGAAAATTATTCCAGTATTTTTCGCTGCGTCCACACTTTTCATCTGACCCCATTCTTTATTTCATCTTGACCGCATTCTCTATTTCATCTTGACCCCATTCTTTATTTCATCTTGACCGCATTCTCTATTTTATCTGACCCCATTCTTTATTCCATCTTAACCCCATTCTCTCTTTTATCTGACCGCATTCTCTATTTTATCTGACACCATTCTCTATTTTATCTGACACCATTCTCTATTTCATCTTGACCGCATTCTCTATTTTATCTGACACCATTCTCTATTTCATCTTGACCGCATTCTCTATTTTATCTGACCCCATTCTCTATTTCATCTTGACCCCATTCTCTATTTCATCTTGACCGCATTCTCTATTTTATCTGACCCCATTCTCTATTTCATGTTGACCGCATTCTCTATTTCATCTTGACCCCATTCTCTATTTCATGTTGATCGCATTCTCTATTTTATCTGACCGCATTCTCTATTTTATCTGACACCATTCTCTATCTCATCTTGACCGCATTCTCTATTTTATCTGACACCATTTTCTATTTCATCTTGACCGCATTCTCTATTTTATCTGACCCCATTCTCTATTTCATCTTGACCCCATTCTCTATTTTATCTGACCCCATTCTCTATTTCATCTTGACCCTATTCTCTATTTTATCTCACCCCATTTTCTATTTTATCGTCCTCTGACCTAACCAGTTTTACAACAATAAATAGTAAGACGGTCAATAAATAATTGACCCCCGTGTAACCAGCGTGGGGATTTTCATGAGGTGACGGTCCTAAGCCCGTGTAAATACAGAAGGTTGGTGTTAGGAAATGTAGCCAGCAAGGGGAGTAAGCCAGCTTCATTAGGTGACGGTCCTAAATCCTTGTAAATACAGAAGGTTTGGTGTTAGGAAATGTAGCCAGCGAGGAGAGCAAATCAGCTTCATTAGGTGACGGTACTAAGCCCGTGTAAATACAGAGGGTTTGGTGATAGGAAATGTAGCCAGCGAGGAGAGCAAACCAGCTTCATTAGGTGACGGTCCTAAGGCCATGTCAATACAGAAGGTCTAGTGTTAGGAAGGGCATTCAGCCTTTAAAAAACTCTGCTTCAAACCAATAATGCGAGATCATCAGCAAAAAGCGAGTTTCTGTACGTTGTTTCTATGGATGCTGTGAGGAGCAAGCAAGGGTTCCCGTGCCAGGAACCAGGAAAGGGCTACAGCAAAAGAGAGAAAGTACCGAACAAAAGGTTATGACATGATAGAATTTAGGAAAACAGCACGGACCCCAAATAGAATTGAGAAAAGGTACAATTAAAGAAGAATATACCTTACTAAGACCCTTATGGGTTTTGTTCTGCCAGATATAAGCACAAGTAGTATTATTATGTGGGTTTTGAACCCGCGAGCCCTGGATTACCAGTTACTATCCAGGCGCTGTGACCGACAATATTATTTATGTTGGATGTTAAAAAAACTTTTGGTGAGGATGGACAGAACATCTATACTGGGGATATGGGGGTTTCTTTCCATCTTTTTCCATTTATATATCATTTTTCCCTCTCCCCCATTTCTCATGTTTCCTTTCCCTTTCGCGATTTTTCCCTTTCTCTTTTCTTTCTCATTTCTCACATTCTTTTTGCTCTCACACAATTTCCCAAACTATCTTTTCAACTCTTTCCCTTTACACACGTTGTTCCCTTGTTTTCCCTCTCCTTCATTTCTCACGTTTCCTTTCGCTCTCTCACGTTTCCTTTCCCTCTCTCGATTTTTCCTTTTCTCTTTTCTCACATTCTTTTTGCTCTCACACAATTCCCATATTGTCTTTTCAATGCTTTCCCTTTACACACGTTTTTCTCTTATTTTCCCTCTCCTTCATTTCTCACGTTTCCTTTCGCTCTCTCACGTTTCCTTTCCCTCTCTCTATTTTTTCACTTTCTCTTTTCTCACATTCTGTTTTCTTTCCCTCTCTCGATTTTTCCCCATTCTCTATATCTTTCTCTTTTCTCACACAATTTCCCATATTATCTTTTCAACTCGTTCCCTTTACACACGTTTTTTCCCTTTTCTCACATATTTCTCACGTGCTTTTCCTTCAAATTCTCCCACTGCTTCTATTTGTGCAGAGTTGAGGAGTTTCAGTAATCTTGGTTCGCTCTTCGATAGTAAAAACATTAAAGCTTCATTATTGAACTTTCTTTTTTATGATCAAAAGTGTGTGCCTGGATCCTGTACGTCAGACGTCAGAGTATATTTATATCTTAACTAGCTGTTTCCAATCTGGCCTTTGCGACTTATATTTCCCATATTTTTCATTTCGAACGAGAAAAGGTATTTCCAAAGTTCTGCTTCTTCTCCTTCTTCTGTAACTTCAACTTATTCCAATTCAATTTGGGGTCGGCGTTGCTTTACCAAATTTACATACCAAATTTCATGCAAATCAGTAAAGGCTGTGCGGACCTACCAAATTTCATCCATATCAGTAAAGACTAACTTGCAAAAGTTTAGTTCACTGCGGGAAAACGGATTTTTTTATTCGATTTTTGGATTTTTCATAACTATTTAAATATGTACCTGGAATTGAGATTAAAGAAACCCAAGAGAAAAACAGACAGTGGAAAAGAGATAAATTAAGACTCAAAGAGAGAATAATAATGCAGGGGATCAATAATAATGAGACATTAACAATTTTATTATCAAACAGACAGTGGAAAAGAGATAAATTAAGACTCAAAGAGAGAATAATAATGGGGGAGATCAATAATAATGAGACTTTAACACTTTTATTATCAAAAAGACAGTGCAAAAGAGATAAATTAAGACTCAAAGAGAGAATAATAATGGAGGAGATAAATAATAATGAGACTTTAACAATTTTATTATCAAAAAGACAGTGGAAAAGAGATAAATTAAGAGTCAAAGAGGGAATAATAATGCAGGAGATCAATAATAATGAGACTTTAACACTTTTATTATCAAACAGACAGTGGAAAAGAGATAAATTAAAAGTCAAAGAGAGAATAATAATGGAGGAGATCAATAATAATGAGACTTTAACAATTTTATTATCAAACAGACAGTGGAAAAGAGATAAATTAAGAGTCAAAGAGAGAATAATAATGGAGGAGATCAATAATAATGAGACTTTAACACTTTTATTATCAAACAGACAGTGGAAAAGAGATAAATTAAGACTCAAAGAGAGAATAATAATGGAGGAGATCAATAATAATGAGACTTTAACACTTTTATTATCAAGCAGACAGTGGAATAGAGATAAATTAAGACTCAAAGAGAGAATAATAATGGAGGAGACCAATAATAATGAGACTTTAACACTTTTATTATCAAACAGACAGTGGAAAACAGATAAATTAAGACTCAAAGAGAGAATAATAATGGAGGAGATCAATAATAATGAGACTTTAACACTTTTATTATCAAACAGACAGTGAAAAAAAGATAAATTAAGACTCAAAGAGAGAATAATAATGGAGGAGATCAATAACAATGAGACTTTAACACTTTTATTATCAAAAAGACAGTGGAAAAGAGATAAATTAAGACTCAAAGAGAGAATAATAATGGGGGAGATCAATAATAATGAGTCTTTAACACTTTTATTATCAAACAGACAGTGGAAAAGAGATAAATTAGAGGAGATCAATAATAATGAGACTTTAACACTTTTATTATCCAATATCTAATGATCCTCCCTCTCTCCTCCATACTGATGACGACTCTTCAATAAACTTGGGATTTTCAAAATCTAAAAAAAAAAAAAAAAAAAAAAAAAAAAAAAAAAAAAAAAAAAAAACGCTCGTAAACTTTTACGTATCATCGTAAAGTTGGGAATGGAAAGTTTAAAAAAAAAAAAAAAGTCAGTAAGGAATATAAAAATAATCCCCCTCCTCTATCGCCTGTCGTCTGGGTAATTAGATTGAAAACAAAAATTGTGATGAGGGCAAATAGTGCCCTCTCTGATGGTTTTGCTATTTTAATGATGAGTCCCTGTGGAGAAGTGGCATGGGGTATTTTGAGTAGGTTATACTCTTTGAAGAGTAGAAAGAGAGGGAGAGCGTGGTCCAAAGAGGGACAAGGGAGAAGGAAATGGGAAAAGATGATGTGGGACATTTTAGGGAATGGGAAGTTTTAATTGGCCATGAGAAGGGAAACATTGGGGGAAATGGAAGATGATGTGGGACATTTTAGGGGATGGGATGGTTTTAGATGGTCATGAGAAAGGAAAATTAGGGGAAATGGAAGAATATGATGTGGGACACTTTTGGGGATGGGATGGTTTTAGATGGTCATGAGAAGAGAAAATTAGGGGAAATGGAAGAAGATGATTTGGGACATTTCAGGGGATGGGATGGTTTTAGATGATCATGAGAAAGGAAAATTGGGGGAAATGGAAGAAGATGATGTGGGACATTTCAGGGGATGGGATGGTTTTAGATGGTCATGAGAAGGGAAAATTGGGGGAAGTGGTTGAAGTTGATGTGGGCCATTTCAGAGGATGAGATGGTTTTAGATGGTCATGTGAAGGGAAAATTGGGGGAAGTGGAAGAAGATGATGTGGGCCATTTCAGTGGATGGGATGGTTTTAGATGGTCAGGAGAAGGGAAAATTAGGGGAAATGGCAGAATATGATGTGGGACATTTTTGGGGATGGGATGGTTTTAAATGGTCAGGAGCAGGGAAAATTGGGGGAAATGGCAGACTATGATGTGGGACATTTCAGGGGATGGGCTGGTTTTAGATGGTCAGGGGAAGGGAAAATTGGGGGAAATGGCAGAATATGATGTGGGAAAGTTTAGGGGATGGTATGGTTTTAGATGGTCATCAGAAGGGAAAATTGGGGGAAATGAAAGAAAATGATGTGGGACATTGTGGGGATGGGATAGTTTTAATGAGGTGAAAAATGAGTTAAAGGGGAGAAGATGATGTGGGACATTGTGAGAAGGAGGGGTTATTTTTAGATGGTGATGAGGGATTTTTTAAAAAAATAAGGGAAAGAAGAGGATGATGTAAATTTGGGGGTTGGGATATTATTAAATGGTCATGAGGGGGGATTTTTTTTAAAAAAAAAATAGAGAAAAAGGGAGAAAATGATGTCGGACGTTGATGGCACATTTTTAGATGGTCATAAGGAGGGACAATTTGGAAAAAAAATGGGGGGGGGGAAAGTGATGATAAAAGGATAAAAATATGAGAAAAGGAAGTGAAGGGGAAGATAGGGATAAGAAAGAGGAGCAGTGGAAAGTAATAGAAAGGAGCAGTGGGTCACTAATAATGTATGATAACTGACAATACTTTGACAGACATTGGGGGGGGGGGGGGAATAAGAAAGAGGAGCAGTGGAAAGTAATAGAAAGGAGCAGTGGGTCACTAATAATGTATGATAATTAACAATACTTTGACAGACATTAGAGGAGGGGGGATAAGAAAGAGGAGCAGTGGAAAGTAATAGAAAGGAGCAGTGGGTCACTAATAATGTATGATAATTAACAATACTTTGACAGACATTAGAAGAGGGGTGATACGGAGAGAAGCGAAAAGTTCATGCAAAAAGTCAAAATTAATCATGAAAGTTTATGATGAAGGTTATAGTAAACCTTTTGAGTGTTATCAGAAGAAAAATAAAAGGGGAAAGAGGCAGACAGACGGACCGAGGGGGGGGGGGGGACAGACAGA
>CM022876.1:3345460-3357997 GCA_012654025.1 Pachypsylla venusta | reverse complement strand
TATATATATATATATATACATATTTTTTTTAAAAAAAGAAAGGAGAAGTTTTAATTTTTTATTTGGTTTTTTCATATTTCACATTTTATTTTTTCATCGTTGTGATCTCTTGTTTTGGATATAGTTGGTAACTTTCTGCGGATGATTTGAAATAATTATGTTAACATATAAATTGTATACAATAATATTATAGTTTTATAGTTTTGCAGTATTGTATGCAAGCAACACGAACTTTAGAGTTTGCTCTCTTTATGGTTTCTATGCTGGTTGGTCCGCAGTCTAAACACTGTTGGGAATACTATAATGTCATGCATAATATCAAGGAGGATATATTGCGGTAACTTTGATAAATTGTCAATGTTGAAATTCATTTAAGTTATTTAAGACCAGTAAAATAATAAACCCATGTGTCACATTGGCAGCGTTTTCATTTTTTCGATTTTATATTTTTCCTTCATTTTTCCACTCCAAACATGTATGTGTGACGTATCAAACGAAAGATCTCGATCTCGAGTTTCTGAATCGAATGATAACAATCTAACATATACATAATTTAAATATTTAGACAGTATCGATTCGGATTAATTATAAAGGTGGCAAGCTTTCAATAGACTCTACGATGTCCACAGAGTAAAAGTTCTATTGAAAGATTGCCACACCTTTATATTAAATCCGAAACGATATTGTATAAATATCAATTCGGATTGTATATGTTTCTTGTATATCAATTCGGATTGTATATGTTTCTATTATATCAATTCGGATTGCATATGTTTCTCTTATATCAATTTGGATTGTATATGTTCCTTGTATATCAATTCGGATTGTATATGTTTCTTGTATATCAATTCGGATTGTATATGTTTCTTGTATATCAATTCGGATTGTATATGTTTCTTGTATATCAATTCGGATTGTATATGTTTCTTGTATATCAATTCGGATTGTATATGTTTCTTGTATATCAATTCGGATTGTATATGTTTCTTGTATATCAATTCGGATTGTATATGTTTCTTGTATATCAATTCGGATTGTATATGTTTCTTGTATATCAATTCGGATTGTATATGTTTCTTGTATATCAATTCGGATTGTATATGTTTCTTGTATATCAATTCGGATTGTATATGTTTCTTGTATATCAATTCGGATTGTATATGTTTCTTGTATATCAATTCGGATTGTATATGTTTCTTGTATATCAATTCGGATTGTATATGTTTCTTGTATATCAATTCGGATTGTATATGTTTCTTGTATATCAATTCGGATTGTATATGTTTCTTGTATATCAATTCGGATTGTATATGTTTCTTGTATATCAATTCGGATTGTATATGTTTCTTGTATATCAATTCGGATTGTATATGTTTCTTTTATATCAATTCGGATTGTATATGTTTCTTTTATATCAATTCGGATTGTATATGTTTCTTGTATATCAATTCGGATTGTATATGTTTCTTGTATATCAATTCGGATTGTATATGTTTCTTTTATATCAATTCGGATTGTATATGTTTCTTGTATATCAATTCGGATTGTATTTGTTTTTTGTATATCAATTCGGATTGTATATGTTTCTTTTATATCAATTCGGATTGTATAATTGTATATGTTTCTTTTATATCAATTCGGATTGTATATGTTTCTCTTATATTAATTCGGATTGTATATGTTTCTCTTATATCAATTCGGATTGTATATGTTTCTCTTATATACATTCGGATTGTATATATTTCTTTTATATAAAAATGATTCAAGAAGTATACACACTATACTGTGACAGAACTCTTATTGGCAAGTGATCCGCGCATCAAAACTAAAAATATACTTCCAAACAGTTGATGGAACATCTTTAGACTAGACCGGCACGTGACAGTACATCACTGTGAGCTCACGATCAGCGGGAATCACTTACCGCCAGTGTCACTGCTTAGTGTAAATGGTTCTTCAATCATCATCATCTCACAATAACAATATCTCACAACATCATACCAGAATAAAGCCAACATTAAAAATACAACAGCACTAAATAACAATAAGAAGAATTACTGAAAGAAACATTGAGTGCCTCTAAAATGTCTAAAATGAAATCCTTATTACATACTACGACTAAAAATAACATAAGCATTATTAGGCACTACCTACATGTTTTTATTGCGGGGCAGGCGTAGTCTGCTAACAAATTACCTCTTTTTTCTCCATTTCAGATTTTAAAGCTTAAAAACTTTTTTTGTAAAAAAAATATATAGGAGTCTTAATAAACCATTTAAGATACATATAAACTTTTTTGAAACTTATAAAAACTCAGACGTATTTTAGGTAAACAAAATACAATATGTGAACTTTAAACTCATCTCTACCCTACCCAACATTAGAAAATTCCTTGTGATTTTATTTTTCAATAGTTCTGTGTAACGCCAAAAATATTCTAACATTTAAAAAAAAAAAACATGTTTTCTAAATAAAGCAAATCATGGTGTTTACCTAAAAGTGAACATTTATTTTATCGATAGTTCTGTTTAACGTCAAATAGTTGAACGTTTTCTTACATATCTTTAAATTCTACATAAAAAACATGGAATGTAGAAGTAATTACAAAATACATTTCTTTTCTGTGTAACGTGAAGTAATATATTCAAATAGATTTATTTTTTCCAAAAAATAAGTAGAAATAAATATATTTTTTGAAATACTAATAATATAGATATTTTAAAAAATAACAATCTATAGTGAACTTTCTGTAAGTTATTAAAATAAAAATAATATTAAAAAATTGTAATTTTTAGGTTTTAGCATAATTAATTATTACAGGAAAATATAAATAAATTATTTATTTAAATATTGGCATTCTATTTTTTATATATTGTTAATTTTTAGTTAGAATAATTTATTATTATATTATAAATATTTTGATTTTTAAATTTTTATGTTTTCATCTAATAGTGGATAACTTTTATTGGCTAAAATAAAATTTAAAATTATTATTTTTGTTTATTAAAAAAAAAAAAATATTAAGTTTAATTGAATATCTAAATATTTTTGAATAACATAATTATTGTTTGTAATATTTTTTTATTTAATTTTTGAAACGAATAAAATTATCATTATCTAACATAATAAAGATATATTTATTATAATTTTATTTAAATTAAATCAAAATTAATATTGATAAATATATTAAAAATACAAACTCTATTGTTCAGATGGAAGAAAAATAATTCTGTATTAATAATAAGATTAATCAGTAAAGTTTTGAGTTTTGTAGATTTTTTTTGTTACTAAAATTGTGAAATTTTCTTTTGAATTTTATAATTAAATTTTAGGGACGTTTTTTTTCGGTAATTGGATTGTATCGAAATTTTTTTCGAAAATGAAGAATATTTTTATATTCTGGAGCATGGATCAATTCATTCGATATTATGTTCTGGTGATCGTGTTATGGATCAATAAAACAGGTAAGAATTCAGCTTTTCATTTTTTCTTATTCGTTTTGTTTCTCTCTTGCAGTGGATCCCACTCAGGAGGGTCGCAGTTCTAAGCCAACATTTATTTTTTTAAATTAATCCTAGGAGTGTATTCATAAAGTCGGAGGCCACCCTTATAACTTTTTTACTGTTCAACCTAGAAATTTGAAATTTTACATGAAGTTCTTAAAAAGCCCCCCCGGGCCGGCCCCAGAGAGGTCAACTTTAAAATGTTGAATGGAATGACCATTTTTTAGTTACTATATTTAAAGACTATTATTTTGGATGTATTTTGCCGAAAACAGATCAACTTTATCTCAAACCAAACCAAAATGGCGGCCAAATTAAATTTAGCCATTGAACCAAGTTTGGGAACCCCTGACAACTATGATAGGCATAGTATGTCCCTGATGATAACTATGCGGAACATGTTATGAGATTGTACTTCTGTTAAGTAGTAAAAGTAGTAGTAGTAATTGTAGGATAGTAAGAGAAAAATCAACTGTACTATTTATTAATTAGGTATCTAACCTACTACTGATAAGGGTCTAATGTTAATCGTATCTACCTAAGCAATGATTTACTACTGACCTACCTTTTTCTTAATGTTTCGCATAATTATCAGGGACATACTATGCCTATCATAGTTGTCAGGGGTTCCCAAACTTGGTTCAATGGCTAACTTTAATTGGCTGCCATTTTGTTTTGGTTTGAGATAAAGTTGGTCTGTTTTCGGCAAAATACATCCAAAATAAAGGTTTTTTAATATAGCAAATGGTCATTCCATTTAAAATTTCAGAGTTGACCCCTCCTGGGACCGCCCCTGGGGGGCCCTCTCAAATTTCGTGTACCTCTCAAAAATTTTTTCCACTATCAAGGGCTGCATGTAAAATTACAAATTTCTAGGTTGCATCAATATTGTATCCAAATCAATCATTTGAATGCAAACTAAAAAAATTAAAGGAGCATTCACACTAAGCAGTGACAGAGACGGCAAGTGATTCCCACTGATCGTGAGCTCACAGTGATGTACTGTCACGTGCGGGTCAAGTAGAACCTGGAAGAAAATTTTCAGTTTTCCCGGGTGGATCACTCGCCGGTCACGGCACTGTCACTGCTTAGTGTGAATACTCCTTAAATACCTACCTTCCATAGAGGTGGTGCTGGATATGCTAAAAACAGATGAGAATGAAGATGAAAAGAGAAATAAGAGAGAGAGGGAGAGAGAGAGGGAGGGAGGGGGAGAGAGAGAGAAGAAAAAAGGAGAAAGAAAAATACAAACTCTTTCACTACTAGTTTCATGAAATGAAATGTTGGACTTGGAGAAACGCCAGAAAGTAAATGAAAAAAATAGAAAGACAGAAACTTAAAATAAATAAAATGAAAGTTTAAGAAAATAATAAAAAGAAGAAAGTGTGCTGGTGCCCATAGAGGGGGCGGGGGGGATGTGTACTCTCCCTAAAGCGTAACCTAAAAACCTAAATCTATGTTTGGACAAATAATAAAGAGAAGAAAGTGTGCTGGTTCCAATAGAGGGGGGGGGCGGGGGGTTGTGTAGGTACTCTCCCTAAAGCGTAACCTAAATCTATGTTTAGACAAAAAATAAAGAGAAGAAAGTGTGCTGGTGCCCATAGAGTGGGGGCGGGGGGTTGTTTTCTCTCCCTAAAGCGTAACCCAAAAACCTAAATCTATTTTGGCCAAATAATAAAGTCAGAAGATACAATCTTGAACCATAGCAATGAACGCCCGAAGCACCAGCGAGAGGAACTAAAGTTTGATTTGGTTACACCCTGTATAACGGTCCCTGTAGTGTAGATTGATGTAAAGGCGCTGTATTCCACAAAAGAAGATTTCTTATTTACTTAAATCCTCAAAAGTGTATATAGGTATATATATATATTAGGTAAACAAAANTTTTAAATTGACTATAAACGCCCACTAATGGCTCTTACATATAGTCAATAAGGTTTGTGGTTAAAAAAAATTAACTTGAAAAAGTGCGCGATAAAAGGATAGAAAAATATAAAACAATATATTATAAATCAAAAGTTGGCCGGACACAAATTTTTGGCCAATTCTTTAAAGTGGCTCATGCGATCCGCAAAGTCCAGCACAGAACAATGTTGGTTCTAAAGTGCCATGGCTTTAGGGATTTGTGATGCCAGATACACGGATCCGTAATTGACAATGTCAACATGAAAGAAAGGCGGATGTTCCCTTGTTCTCAGAGAGCAAATCGGTATTTTGAAAAAAAATTCAACCAACACAAATCTCAGCATTTATCTCCTAGAGGTTAGAAATTTTTTAGAAAACGGCCATTTTTGTGTAGAAAGTCTGAAGTATGGTGGTGATTTAGGACAAACGTTTGTTTTTTTAATTTGGCTTAACGTCTCTTTAACATCTATTGGTCATTCAAGACGGGGGGTTTTACCCTCCATTCGCTGGAAACTTGCAAACCAGCTACCAACAATGACCTCACACAGCCTGGGTTGGGCCGGAAAAATGAGCCAACGATACGTGGTGTTCCCAAGCGGTCACCCATCCAAGTACTGACCTCGCCCGACGTTGCTCAACTTCAGTGATCGGACGGGAACTGGTGTATTCAACGTGGTATGATTGTTTGCCAGGACAAACGTTCATAAGTAACTTAAATTTAGAAATATTTCAGGAAAAAAAGAAAGAAAAATATTAACATTCCCATTATTTCAAGAACAGGGCCAGAGGAATGAGAAAATCAAAATCGGTAGACGCTAAGAGAACGAGAGAGTAGGAAAAGTGACGCTCAAAGCGGATAATGCACGGCGTACGGGATAGGGGGGAGGTCTTCGTTTTTCATTTTTTCCATTGCTTTTTTTTCTCTCACTTGCTCTTTCCCATTTTTTTTTTCTCTCTCTCTTTTTCATTTCTTTTTTTTTTCTCTCTCTCTCATTTCCATTTCTTTTTTTTTCTTTCTCTCTCTCTCACTCTCTCGTTCTCTTTTTCATTTCTTTTTTTTCTCTCTCTCTCACTCTCCCGTTCTCTTTTTCATTTCTTTTTTCTCTCTCTCTTTCTCTCTCTCTTTTTCATTTCTTTTTTTTTCTTTCTCTCTCTCACTCTCTCGTTCTCTTTTTCATTTCTTTTTTTTCTTTCTTTCTCTCTCTCTCTCTTTTCCATTTCTTTTTTTTTCTTTCTTCCATTTCTTTTTTTTTCTTTCTCTCTCTCTCACTCTCTCGTTCTCTTTTTCATTTCTTTTTTCTCTCTCTCTTACTCTCTCTCTCTCTCTCTTTTCCATTTCTTTTTTTTTCTTTCTCTCTCTCACTCTCTCGTTCTCTTTTTCATTTCTTTTTTTTCTTTCTTTCTCTCTCTCTCTCTTTCTCTTTTCCATTTCTTTTTTTTTCTTTCTCTCTCTCTCACTCTCTCGTTCTCTTTTTCATTTTTTTTTTCCCCCTCTCTCTCTTTCTATTTGTATTCCATTTTACAATTTGAATAATTTAATTTTTCAATTACCCAATGTAAACAAAAACATTGCTCGCTCGCTTTGCTCCGCTAATAATACAAACAACAATAATAATAATTGTAATTTTAATTACAAGTGCTATAATTACTTACTTTATAATCATTTTAAAATATTGAAAAAATAAGGATAAAGGAAGAGAGGGGAAATGAGAAGGGAGGGAGAGAGGGGAAATGAAAAGGAAGGGAGAGAGGGGAAATGAAATGGGGTAAGAGGGGGGGAAATGAGAAAGGGAGGCAGAGATGGAAAATGAGAAAGGGAGGAAGAGATGGGAAATGAGAAAGGGAGGAAAAGATGGGAAATGAGAAAGGGAGGGAGTGAAGCAGAAGGTTTATGTAAAAAGAAAATGGCGCCCCTCCGTTCCTCTACTTTTCCTCTATTCCCTTCTTTATTTTCGTACTTACCTCTCTTTTCTTTTTCAATTCTTTCCCATTTCAAATTAGCTCCCTTTTTCATATAGACTGTCAAATTAGCTCCCTTTTTCATATAGACTGCCTCCCCCAATCTCCTATCCGCCCCTTCCCTATTACCATATCCTTCTCCTTATTTGTCTTCCTCTCCTCTTTCTCGTTTACTCCCTCCCACTTTACCTCCATCTCTGTCCCCTGTTTTTTTTATCTCCTTCTCCTCTTTCTCGTTCACTCTCCCTCTCTCGCTCGCCTTCCTCTCTTTCTCATTTTTCCTCTCCCCTGATTCTTTTTTCAATTCCTTTCTTTCTCCCTTGCATATCTTCCTCTCGCCTTCCCCTCTTTGTCATTTTCCCTCTCCCTCCTAAGATTCTTTTTTCAATTCCATTCTTTCTCCTTTTCACATTATCCTCTCGCCTTCCTCTCTTTCTCATTTTCCCTTTCCCTCCTATAATTATTTTTTCAATTTCTTTCTTTCTCCTTTTCATATCTTCCTCTCGCCTTCCCCTCTTTCTCATTTTCCCTCCCCCTCCTATAATTCTTTTTTCAATTCCTTTCTTTCTCCCTTTTATATCTTCCTCTCGCCTTCCCCTCTTTCTCATTTTCCCTCTTCCTCCAATATTTCTTTTTTCAATTCCTTTCTTTCTCCCTTTCATTTCTTCCTCCCGCCTCCCCCTCTTTCTCATTTTCCCTCTCCCTCCTATAATTCCTTTTTCAATTCCTTTTTTTCTCCCTTTCATATCTTCTTCTCTCCCTTTCGCCTTCCCTTCTTTCTCATTTTCCTCTCCCTCCTATGATTCATATCTTCCTCTCTCCCTCTCTGGCTCGCCTTCCCCACTAAAGTTCATCTTTAGAATTTTATGTTCATAGAAAATTGTTGTTCAACTAGGTCGTCGGTCGTTCTAATTTTCTCTGTTTTGTGTGGTTTATTTCTTAAATAGAAAGAGAAGAAGAAAGTAAAAGAGTTAGAAGGAGGAGAGAAAGTAGAAGATTATGAAAGAAGAAAAGAATCAATGATGCAATGTAGAAAATAGACGTGTGTGGGAGTGAGTGCACACTCGAGCAGAAGAGCTATGGAAACAAGTCCAGGACAAGGCGTGTGTGATTGGGAGGGAGAAACACGATCAGGGCCATAGACAGAAAATCCGAGCCGGGGGGAAAAATTACGGGCCCCTCTATTATTCTTTCATCTAAAATCATCGTATGGGCAGTAATAAAAGTAACAGTAGGCAATTCACTTAGTTTATGTGCCAACGATCATACCACGTTGAATACACCAGTTCCCATCACATCACTGAAGTTAAGCACGTCGGGCGTGGTCAGTACTTGGATGGGTAACCGCCAGGGAACACCACGTATCGTTGGCTCTTTTTTCCGGTACCCAACCCAGGCTGGGTGAGGTCAATGTGGGTAGCTGGTTTGCAAGAAAGAATGTACCGGGTACCGGAACCGGAGGAACTATTATAAGAATGGGAACTTAATGAAGAATTTACCGGGTACCGAAACCGGAGGAACTATTATAAGAATGGAAACTTAATGGCGAATGTACCGGTTACCGGAACCGGAGGAACTATTATAAGAATGGAAATTTAATGGAGCATGTACCGGAACCGGAGGAACTATTATAAGAATGGAAATTTAATGGAGCATGTACCGGGTATCGGAACCGGAGGAACTATTATAAGAATGGAAATTTAATGGAGCATGTACCGGGTACCGGAACCGGAGGAACTATTATAAGAATGGAAATTTAATGGAGCATGTACCGGGTACCGAAACCGGAGGAACTATTATAAGAATGGAAACTTAATGGCGAATGTACCGGTTACCGGAACCGGAGGAACTATTATAAGAATGGAAACTTAATGAAGAATGTACCGGGTACCGGAACCGGAGGAACTATTATAAGAATGGAAACTTAATGGACATGTACCGGGTACTGCAGCCGGATGATTTAGAGATTTTTGAAAAATCAATGCTTCTGCAAAGTCGCTCAAAATTAATGTCGGACACCAGAGATTGTTAAATGTTACTTGAGGCTAGCGATGGGATTTTCGACTCACTTAGATGAGTCGATTCGCCTAATCGATATGAGTCGACTCTCGACTCGCGTCGAGTGACAATTTTAAAAACATTTTTAATTTGGCTTAACGTCTCTTTACATCTACTGATCATTCAAGTCGGGGGTTTCTCCTTCCATTCGCTGGAAACTTGCAAACTAGCTACTCACATTAACCTCACCGAGCCTGGGTTTGGCGGGAAAAATAGCCAGCATCACGAACCCAGCTGGACACCCACATGGTTCAATCTCGCTGGACGTTGCTTAACCTTCAGTAATCTAACGGGAACTGGTGTATTCAACGTGCCATTAGACGCTGTCAAAAAAAAAAAAAAAANAAAAAAAAAAAAAAAACACTTTGTTTGATCAGAAAGACATAATAAAACCAATTGACAAAAGGGGCATCTACCAAATAAACGTCCCCAACTTCGGCGAATACATTAAAAAGACATCACAATCAATCGTCACCAGAATAAAAGAACATTTTCCTTCAGTAAACAACAAACACCCGGAAACATATTTCTCCCTTTATTATATTTATCAGTCAACAAACAAAAGCTACTCGTAAGTCGACCCTTTGAAGAGTCGACTCATTACTAAAAGATGATTCGACTCGTCAGTAATCGAGTCGGGTCATGAGTCGACTCAACACACAGATGTATATAACATAAACCACAACATCAACAAAATGAACAAATAACATCCTTATCAGGGCTCCCCGTTGAACCGTCACTCATCACTCTATGCAAGCTACCCGTAAGTCGACTCTTTGAAGAATCGACTCATTTCAAAAAGATGATTCGACTCGTGAGTGACGCGAGTCGAGTCATGAATCGACTCAACACACAGATGGGTATAACATAAAAAACAACATCAACAAAATGAACAAATAACATCCTTATCAGGGCTCCCCGTTGAACCGTCACTCATCACTCTATGCAAGCTACCCGTAAGTCGACTCTTTGAAGAATCGACTCATTTCAAAAAGATGATTCTACTCGTGAGTGACTCGAGTCGAGTCATGAATCGACTCAACACACAGATGGGTATAACATATTACACTTTTTTTTTTTTAATTTGGCTTAACGTCTCTTTAACATCTATTGGTCATTCAAGTCAGGGTTTCACCTTCCATTCGCTTGAAACTTGCAAACCAACTACCCACATTGATCTCACTCAGCCTAAGCTAGGCCGGAAAAATAGCCAGCAGCACGAGGACGCGAACCCACGTGGTACAACCTCGCTGGACGTTGCTTAACTTCAGTAATCTAACGGGAATTGGTGTATTCAACGTGCCATAGACGCTGGCTGAGTTACACCTTACAATATTACATAAGTCAAGCAAAAAATAATTAAATTTCGGGGAGGGTCTGGACCCCATGGACCCCCCCCCCGCCTAAGTACTCCCTTGGGGTGAGTCAGTTCATAATGTCCACTGGATTGATTACTAGATGGAGAAGAAAAATAAAAGCCCGCAGATTCTTATTTTTCAACATATGTACTTAATAGTCAACCAGAGAATTTTTGAATGCAATAATTGGGGAAATGTCGATTTTTATATATATGTGTATGGGTATGGACCTCTTCTTTCAAAATCTAAGTTTTCGACCTCCCAACTCTTGTGTGTTCCCCGCCATCTGAAAAAGTCGCTCAAAAAGCCCAAGTTTTCGACTTCCCAACCCTTGTGCCTTCTCCGCCATCTTGAAAAAGTCGCTCAAAAAGCCCAATTTTTCGACCTCCCAACCCTTGTGCGTTCCCCGCCATCTTGAAAAAGCCGCCCAAAAAGCCTAAGTTTTCGACCTCTCAACCCTTGTGCGTTCTCCGCCATCTTGAAAAAGTCGCTCGAAAAGCCTAAATTTTCGACCTCCCAACCCTTGTCCGTTCTCCGCCATCTTGAAATAGTCGCTCAAAAAGCCTAAGTTTTTGACTTCCCAACTCTTGTGCCTTCTCCGCCATCTTGAAAATGTCGCTCAAAAAGCCCAAGTATTCGACTTCCCAACCCTTGTGCCTTCTCCGCCATCTTGACAAAGTCGCTCAAAAAGCCTAAGTTTTCGACCTCCCAACCCTTGTGCGTTCTCCGCCATCTTGAAAAAGTCGCTCGAAAAGCCCAAGTTTTCGACCTCCCAACCCTTGTCCGTTCTCCGCCATCTTGAAAAAGTCGCTCAAAAAGCCTAAGTTTTCGACCTCCCAACCCTTGTCCGTTCTCCGCCATCTTGAAAAATTCGCTCAAACAGCCTAAATTTTCGACCTCCCAACCCTTGTGCGTTCTCCGCCATCTTAAAAAAGTCGCCCAAAAAGCTTAAGTTTTCGACCATTCATCCCTTGCGCGTTCTCCGCCATATTGAAAAAAATCGCTCAAAAAGCCTAAGTTTTCGACCTCCCAACCCATGTCCATTCTCCGCCATCTTGAAAAAGTCGCTCAAACAGCCTAAATTTTCGACCTCCCAACCCTTGTGCGTTCTCCGCCATCTTAAAAAAGTCGCCCAAAAACCTTAAGTTTTCGACCATTCATCCCTTGCGCGTTCTCCGCCATATTGAAAAAAATCGCTCAAAAAGCCTAAGTTTTCGACCTCCCAACCCATGTCCATTCTCCGCCATCTTGAAAAAAATCGCTCAAAAAGCCTAAGTTTTCGACCTCCCAACCCATGTCCATTCTCCGTCATCTTGAAAAAGTCGCTCAAAAAGCCTAAGTTTTCGGCCTCTCAACCCTTGTCCGTTCTCCGCCATCTTGAAATAACCGCTCAAAAAGATTTCAGCGTTTCCTCAATTACTCGCTCTTCCTGTACATCAGCTATTTACTGTCTTTAGTTTGAATGGGTGCAAAGATACTGTTGGAATCATCACATTTTTCAAATAATTGTTTTTCCCACCTAACTATATCTCCAGTATTGTATTAATTGGTTTGTGCGGTCGTTTTTCGACCTCCCAACCCTTGCGCGTTCTCCGCCATCTTGAAAAAGTCGCTCAAAAATCCTAAGTTTTCGACCTCCCAACCCTTGTGCGTTCTCCGCCATTTTGAAAAAGTCGCTCAAAAAGCCTAAGTTTTCGATCTCCCAACCCTTGTCCGTTCTCCGCCATCTTGAAAAAGTCGCTCAAAAAGCCTAA
>CM022876.1:3315106-3332001 GCA_012654025.1 Pachypsylla venusta | reverse complement strand
CTCTAGAATGGTTTGTCAATATTTAGTAAATTATGTCCCAAATTAAGTATTGAGAAGCCACCTAAAACTTTTTCGCTATGAGTTGATATGTTGTCGCGACAAAATATAAGATATCGGACCTTGACTCTCTGAATTTGGTGAAAAATCGGCCGAAAAATCGGAAACGGTTCAAGATATTGTTCGGAAAATAGATATATGCTGTTATGGCTAAACAATTAGTATTTCCTAAATTTTATTTTGCCTGATCCCGGATTCGAACTTGTAACTCTAGAATGGTTTGTCAATATTTAGTAAATTATGTCCCAAATTAAGTATTGAGAAGCCACCTAAAACTTTTTCGCTATGAGTTGATATGTTGTCGCGACAAAATATAAGATATCGGACCATGACTCTCTGAATTTGGTAAAAAATCGAAAAATCGGAAACGGTTCAAGATATCGTTCTGAAAATAGAAATATGCATCCTTGGGTTTATACAAAATATGAAGAAAAAAAATTGGTAAAAATCGGTTGAGTAGTTTCGGAGGAGTAGGGTACAAAATTTTGCAGTTTGTAAGGAGTATAAGGCTACGCTTCGCCCAATAAATGAGAATTAGGTAGTTAAGATCCTATTCATTTCTGAGTCATTTTTCTCAAATCTACGGTTTCTGCCCATTACAATACTTTTCTTCTTTTTTTATAGATAAGGAAAGTCGTGTGATGTTCACACCAGATTTTTACTCTTAGGTCTACTCTCTAGCACTCTTGACACACAGGGCACTATAAAGGTAAACTGACAGTCAAATGACAATTTTTATTGGTTTTGAGTGTCGTGTCGGTAAGTGAATGAGAGAAAGAGAGACACTGATTTTTTCTGACATAAAAAAAATGTAACAAAATAAAACGACATTTTTTAGAAGATATGTTTAAAAAGAAATAGAAAGAGAGAGGAGGAGAGGTAAAGAAGAAATAAAAGAAGAGAAGGGAGGTAAAGAAAAAATTTGAATAATATTTTATTCAATATTAAAGAGTCAGTCAGACAGAAGGAAGTAATAAACTGAGAATAGAGGAAGTCCTGAAGGGAGACACTTTTGTGAAGCTGACATTTTGAGTTCACTTCGGTGGACGATTGAGTGAGGAGAGAGAGTTATGGAGAGGAAAATTGAGCTGACACAGGTGGACGATTGAGTGAGGAGAGAGAGTTATAGAGAGGAATATTGAGCTCACTTAGGTGGACGATTGAGTGAGGAGAAAGAGAGAGAGAGAGTTATGGAGAGGAAAATTGAGCTCACTTAGGTGGACGATTGAGTGAGGAGAGAGAGAGTTATGAAGAGGAAAATTGAGCTGCTCACTTAGGTGGACGATTGAGTAAGGAGAGAGAGTTATGTAGAGGAAAATTGAGCTCACTTAGGTGAACGATTGAGTGAGGAGAGAGAGTTATGGAGAGGAAAATTGAGCTCACTTAGGTGGACGATTGAGTGAGGAGAGAGAGTTATGGAGAGGAAAATTGAGCTGCTCACTTAGGTGGACGATTGAGTGAGGAGAGAGAGAGAGAGAGAGAGAGAGAGAGAGAGAGAGAGAGAGAGAGAGAGAGAGTTATGGAGAGAAAAATTGAGCTCACTTAGGTGGACGATTGAGTAAGGAGAGAGAGTTATGTAGAGGAAAATTGAGCTCACTTAGGTGGACGATTGAGTGAGGAGAGAGAGAGAGTTATGGAGAGGAAAATTGAGCTCACTTTGGTGGACGATTGAGAGAGGAGAGAGAGTTATGGAGAAGAAAATTGAGCTTACTTATGTGGACGATTGAGTGAGGAGAGATAGAGTTATGGAGAGGAAAATTGAGCTCACTTAGGTGGACGATTGAGTGAGGAGAGAGAGAGAGAGTTATGGAAAGGAAAATTGAGCTCAATTAAGTGGATGATTGAGTGAGGAGAGAGAGAGTTATGAAAAGGAAAATTGAGCTCACTTAGGTGGACGATTGAGTGAGGAGAGAGTTATGGAGAGGAAAATTGATTAATAGAGGTGTGAAAAAATCGATCATTGGAATAATGTGAACATGAGGGAATTACATGATATGAAGACGCTGAAAAATGGTGAACTCATATCAATTCAGAATTGAGCCCAACATCCGGATCAATCCACTGTGCTCAGGAAAGAACGCAAAGCCTGAATGCAGCAATAGTTTTTTCCGAATGGTGCGTTTTCATTAGGCATAAACTTCGATTTTTTACCAAAAAAACAACAACTTCACCATCGAGGCATGGCCGATCAAAACGTTTCCTAAACTCTCTGGTTTGGGAGTCGTTCATTATATTGATAAAATAAACAAACTTGTTCTTCTCATGGAGTTGCTTATCCCTAAAAACTCTTGCACCATTCGGAAAAACTATCGCTTCATTCAGGTCAGAAAGCCCGCATGATACAAATCAAATGTTCAAATGAAACCAACTCCCCTACGAATATACAGAACCTTAGCTAGGATACCCCGCCCCACTCACCCGCACTGTACGGACCTAGTTGTAGAGTTGTGAGTTATCAATCTTTTCACTGATGATTAGATCAGTAATTAATCACTCAGTAAAATGATCTAATCCATGACTCATAGTCAAACTCACTCAATGACTCATAATCAAATGGATCTAGATCTAGCTCATATAATCACACTCAATTGAAGAAGAGGAATAACCTTGAAGTAGCCAATAAGATCATTCCATAATCAACACACGAAGAGACCACACATACCTGTCTCTTTCTATTTCACTTGCCTACAGCTGCTCTCTCTCTCTCTCTCTCTAAGGAATAACCTTGAAGTAGCCAATAGGATCATTCCATAATCAACACACGAAGAGACCACACATACCTGTCTCTTTCTATTTCACTTGCCTACAGCTGCTCACTCTCACTCTGCATTTTATTTTATTTCTCTCTCTCTGTTCTCTGTAGTAAAATGAATAGGTTTCCATTTCAATCGTATTGTGATTGTGATTCATGAGTCAATGACTCAGCAAAGTGATTTGGCTCATTTAAGTTAATCAATCACTCATGACACATCTCTCTCTCTTTTTTTTTTTTTTTATTTGGCTTAACGTCTCTTTAACATCTATTGGTAATTCAAGACAGGGGTTTTACCCCCCCATTGAATGGAAACTTTCAAACCAGCTACCCACATTGACCTCACCCAGCCTGGGTTGGGCCGAAAAAAGGAGCCAACGATACGTGGTGTTCCCAAGCGGTCACCCATCAAAGTACTACCCACGCCCGACCTTGCTTAACTTCAGTGATCTGACGGGAACTGGTGTATTCAACGTGGTATGATCGTTGGCTGACAAATCTCTACATATTTGGCAGATGTTTCATTGTGACATTATCACTGGATTTAATTTTAAGCTAATATTTTTGCTGAGTATACATTAAAGATGTACTGATGAGGTAACACATTTCAGCTCCACTCTCTAAAGAAGATAGGTATCCTTCTTAATATCGAGGAAAGCTTGGATGTAATTTACAAAAGAGTCACGAAGTTTTATAAACATTTAAAATACTTTCAGGTTTTACTTACTGGAGGTTGGAGGTATAAGTAAACTCCTCTACTTCTTCCTCGCTGCAGGTTTTAGTAACTGGAGGTTGGAGAACCCCTTCTTCTTCCTCTCGTTGCTTGTTTTCTTTATAATTTCTCTTCTACTTCCATATTTCTTTTTCACCTCCGGACTCTTTTCATCTCCGTTTTCGTCTCCTCTTTTTCTTTAAACGTCATAATTTTAGGATTATTATTTTTATTTTTAACAGAGTGAGGCAATCTTTTAAAATATTATTCGGGTCATAAGCTCGGGTAATATAAACCTCCTTTTTTTAAATAAATTAAAGAAACTTGAATTCACCGTTCACCGACTTCCATTCGTATATTCGTGAGCTAAATTCCTCTTTGGGGCTATGTAAGCCCCTGAACCTAAGCCTCTACTGGGCTTTTTGTGTCTGAAATGTAGCCTGTTTTCCTAGCTAAGGTCTAAGATCTTTACAAGCTTGATCAGCCTTTTGGCCAGGTGTTTTGGATGCATGTCAAGCCTGGGATGCAGCTGTCCCATAGTGTCCCATACATAGTCTCCACGCTATTAGGGAGTTGCAATCAAAGATGACATGAGAAGCAGTCTCCTCATCTTCCCCACAAAGTCTGCACATAACCTGGTCCTGATGGAAGCCCATAGTGTGCAGATGTTTTCCCAGATCACAGTGTCCAGTGATCAGGACTGTGGCTAGTCTGATGTTTTTACGACTGAGGGCAAGGATCTCTATAGTAAGGTCCTTGGATGGTCCCTGTAACACAGCCTTGCTGTGTCTCAGGCCTGAGACGTCCTTTATCACCAGAGACACCCAATATTATTTCGTGTTAATGGTTTATCCAAATGAAGTATCCCAACCTCTTAGGATTACAGCTGCCGGGGCGGTTACACCTTCCACCGCCTCAGATGGTTTTCGAAAACCCATCCGTCAATGAAATCTCAGTCGTGCTTAGTCCGATTACGGGTTCCTGCCCAATGAATGGTGTAGCTGTCCCATTCTTGTAAGGTGATCGGCTTGTTCAATGCCGCCAGTACCATTGTGACCTTGACTTGGCACCCAACCAAGGCTAACCTGGTTGTTCTATGGCTCAGAGGTCACTGCACAAGTCTTGCACTCGGATGTGTTCGAATCCTGGCAGGGACAAACATTTGTCACTGTTGTTTGTATGTTTCGAGGCTCGTGAGGACAATGAGTAGCTATGGAGATAAGTGTACACATACACAGCTGTAAGCGGCATATCACAGGGACTCCTGGACAAGAAACGAGAGATTTTCAGACACGCGGGATCTTTCCCATTTGCGGCTTGCAATTTGCAATATCCCTTCGGACACTTTATTATTCTTTTAGCTTTTTTGACATATTTTAACCCAACTTAGAACAGGTTAGGAAACGTTTTTACGGCCATGCCTTGATGATCAATCTTGCTTGAGTACGACACTTTTTGAAAGTGATTAAAAAAGGGAAAAATATTAAGGATATCGGGGGGGGGTATGGAACTGGNGGGGTCTGGAACTAGGGAGGAGTTTCTGGCAACAAAAACTTACGTTTTTCAAGAATTTTTTTTTTAAACTCTTTTTATTGGCCGTCATGGATCCATGTTGGACCGTTGTACATATGCAAGAGAGGCATGGCCGTATAAATGTTTCCTAACCTTTGAATTTTTATTATAACGTATAAAGTATAAATGTTTCCTTACCTTTGAATTTTTATTATAACTAAAGTTGAGTTATTATTATAACCTCTCTAATTGTGTTAAATTAAAAGTGGTGGGATTATGAAAAAGGAGATTTTCTTGTCCAGGATTCCCTGTGATATGCCGCACTCGCACATAGCGACCTGTTGCTAGCATTGTATTAGGTATAATTAAAAAATCAAATTAATTTGATAATGATAAATATTGGGAAATTCCTACAATGCTGCAATGAGCACCAATACTTCGAAAATTAGGATATCAAGTCTGAAGCAGGGATGTTGCGATATTATCGATATTTTCTTTCGCTATTTCTGATATTTATATCGATATCAGGGATTCGATAATATCCGAATGTCATAGGAAGGGTCCTAGATCCTTTGTGTTGTATAAAGTGGATTGACACTTCCTCCTCTATTTTCTTCTTTTTATTGGAGTTCTCCTTATCAGAGGATTGTGCAAATTATTCTATTATTAGCTTCTCTTTTAGCTGCAGAGATTATATTCATATTGAGAACGGTTTTTATTATTTTGCAGTCCATTTGCTGGTTTTTAAGTAATCATAATCCGTAGAGTAAACTAAGCTAGCAAAGTTTAAATTAAGCTTCAATTCTCACATCATAACTTTCTAAACTGGAATCCGAACCGATATCGATATTTCCTTTGCGATAATATCGCGATATCGATACCGGAAAATATATCGATATCCGATATCGCATAAAAACCAATATCGCAACAACCCTAGTCTGAAGCAGTCCTGTGTTCTCCTTGATCCATTTTCTGACACTCCCAGTATGGTTCTACACTTCTATTTATATGTTCACTTTTCCAACCAACTTTTTGTTTTCTTTCCCTCCCCCCATCTCCTCCTCAGCAATTCATCCCCCAAAGTGAGGGAGAAAAGCAATCTTCATATACCCAGACTTATTATTATTCTGTACAAAATGTTTAAAACATCAAAATTTGCTGAAAATGTTACCAAAACCCATCTCATCAGATAAATATGAAGCGTTTGTGTGTTTGTTTATGTTTACAGTTACCAGGGTAGGTAACTCATCATATACAAACATAGAGATAAGGAACAACTTTTCTCATCCACGGCGCTTGTGAATCTTTTCATTTGTTAGCATATTTGTAGATAAGAGAGCCTCAGTTGCTCATACTTGTAGATAAGAGAGCCTCAGTTGCTCATACTTGTAGATAAGGGAGCCTAAGTTGCTAATATTTTTAGATAAGAGAGCCTCAGTTGCTCATACTTGTAGATGAGAGAGCCTCAGTTGCTCATACTTGTAGATAAGAGAGCCTCAGTTGCTCATACTTGTAGATAAGAGAGCCTCATTTGCTCATACTTGTAGATAAGAGAGCCTAAGTTGCTAATAATTGTAGATAAGAGAGCCTCAGTTGCTCATACTTGTAGATAAGAGAGCGTCATTTGCTCATACTTGTAGATAAGAGAGCCTAAGTTGCTCATACTTGTAGATAAGAGAGCCTAAGTTGCTCATACTTGTAGATAAGAGAGACTCAGTTGCTCATACTTGTAGATAAGAGAGACTCAGTTGCTCATACTTGTAGATAATAGAGCCTCAGTTGCTCATACTTGTAGATAAGAGAGCCTCAGTTGCTCATACTTGTAGATAAGAGAGCCTCAGTTGCTCATACTTGTAGATAAGAGAGCCCCAGTTGCTCATACTTGTAGATAAGAGAGCCTCATTTGCTCATTCTTGTAGATAAGAGAGCCTCAGTTGCTCATATTTTTAGATTAGAGAGCCTGAGACGGTGGATTCATAACCAACAGGCTGATTAAACCTATTCCATTCTCGCCTTTTCGCCATAGATCTAAATAAAGATGGCTGTGATAATTGCAGTCTGAATGGAGACCTGCAACCAGTTTAATAATATTGTCCACATATCGGACAATGTGCAGATTGCCCTAAGAAAATATATAAATTTATTTTGGTTTATTATTTTCAATAACGAATCTTTCAGAAATATCCCCCTAAAAATTTGATATTTTATGTTTCAGGGTATGTAGAATCCAAAAATCGAATCGCCGTCAAGGCTATTGGTGGTCAGAGTAGGCTTTGGACCGAGCGAGATGAAAAGGGTCACTATTATCGCAACAGCCCTGCAAGCCCCACAGTAGTCCTGTTTGACAATATATTTTCTCATCACAGGCTCATTTCCAGTTTCATTCTGTTTTCTTGTTCAAGGTCTCCTGGATCCGTCATCGCGACATCCACATTCTGACGTCATTCTGTTTTCTTGTTCCAGGTCTCCTGGATCCGTCATCGCGACATCCACATTCTGTTTTCTTGTTCCAGGTCTCCTGGATCCGTCATCGAGACATCCACATTCTGACGTCATTCTGTTTTCTTGTTCCAGGTCTCCTGGATCCGTCCGTCATCGAGACATCCACATTCTGACGTCATTCTGTTTTCTTGTTCCAGGTCTCCTGGATCCGTCATCGAGACATCCACATTCTGACGGTAGGTTCCTACACTTACACAAGTGATCAACGATTCCAAGCAATCCATCGTAAGGATGCCGATGAATGGACGCTCCACATTAAATGGGCTCAGAAACGAGATGCTGGAATGTATGAATGCCAAATTAGTACTCAACCAGTGAGGTCATTCTTTGTGAATCTCAACGTCGTAGGTAAGTTAAATTCCAGGACCAAAGTTTTTCCTCATCCCTAGTTTATAGGCTTAGTAAATTGAGCCATCGTGGGACTCAGACCCGACGAGAGGGGGATTGAAATGGAGGGACTCCCCCCAGTCCCGAGATTTTCTAAGAGGCCCCCAAAGAGAAAATTTTCATATTGAAATTTTTCAATTTTTTTCTGAATAATAAATAAATCAACTAAAAAGTTTTGAGAAATTTTCATACACACAAAATCAGTAGTTTAGCGATAGTGGGCTAATATGGGACAATGGCCATTGTAGGACACTGATTTTAAAATATAGTACGACATTTCAGCTTGTACAGCAATCATAAATATTGGTATTTCGTAAACATTAACATCTGATAATCGAATTATTTGTTGCCATTGGGTTGGGCCGGAAAAAGCCAACGAGACGTGGTGTTCCCAAGCGATCACCCATCCAAGTACTGACCACGCCCGGACGTTGCTTAACTTCAGTGATCTGACGGGAACGTTGAAAATGAGTCAGACAGTATACCAACTGAACTTTGCGTTTTATATAAGTATAGAATTGTTCCAGAATTTTGATTTATCTTGTAGAATAGAGATATTTTCAAGGGAAGCGATTGCGCAAGGAAAGTTCGATCCACCGACTTCAGGTGGTAAATATTTTCTATACAGAAATATTACTAGGTGTGTCCGAGGACAAAAACGGGCGGAGCCATCCGGTTCACCTCGAATTTTCGCGCACTACATAAACTTTAGCATATTGCTCAATTATTATTTCTTTAAAACAAGATTTTTTGATTGCATCGTGCCGTTGAGTAGCTCACCGTTTTGGCTTAACAATAAGTACCTATTTCCTAAATTTTATTTTGCCCGATCCCGGATTCGAACTTGTAACTCTGGAATGGTTTGTCCAAATTTAGTAAACTATGTCCTAAATTAAGTATTGAGAGGCCACTAAAAAAATTTTCGCCATGAGTGGATATGTTGTCGCGACAAAATTTAAGATATCAACCATGACTCTGAATTTGGTAAAAATTGGTATATATTATGCACCCTTGAGTATATGCAGAATATGAAGAAAAAAAATTGATAAAAATCGGTTGAGTAGTTTCGGAGGAGTAGGGTAACAAAAGTTTGCAGTTTGTAGGGAGTATAAGTAATAAACAAAAACCACTGCCAACCTAGTGCGGTTGTAGCCACCTGGCCACCCTGTAAAAGCTTATACACACCTCTGGTTACGGACCTGTGTGTGCGTTGTGCAGTCTAGACAACTCCTTAATACTTAATATAATAGACTTTGAGGAAGTAAGTAGAAGCTGATAAGAGAAAATGATAACAGGAGACAGTGATAATTAAATAAGGAAAAGTTGAAGATAGAAATCAGATTGAGAAAAGAGGAGGTGTGGTGAGCCAGTGGCGAGCAGGCGAGAATATAAGAAATATTTTAGAACGTTTGGTTCGGTTTGGATTAAACTTGGTATGGACCTTTATTTCTTCATAAAATTAGTTGTAGGTAATGTTTTGGCGATGTCGAGTTTTAAACTCCAAAACGCCGCAAAAAAATGTCAAAGCCAGATTCTATGTGGGTAGTTTCAGCGAGGTTTTACCAAGTGGGTGTCGACTCAGGTTCATGCTCCCGTGAAAGTCTCAATTTTTCCAGTTCAACCCAGGCTGGGTGAAGTCAATGTGGGTAGCCGGTTTGCAAGTTTCCAACGATTGGAGGGTAAAACCCCCGTCTCGAATGTTAAAGGAACGTTAAGCCAATAAAAAAGACGATTAAATGGCCGCCGCCTTGGAGATGATTGGAGGCGAGAGAGGAGGATAATGTGTTCCTATGATAATACTGTGATGGGAAGTCGACACTGTCAAGAACTGAATGATGGAGATGATTGGAGGCGAGAGAGGAGGATAATGTGTTCCTAAGATAATCCTGTGATGGAAAGTCGACACTGTCAAGAACTGAATGATGGAGATGATTGGAGGCGAGAGAGAGGAGGATAATGTGTTCCTATGATAATACTGTGATGGGAAGTCGACACTGTCAAGAACTGAATGATGGAGATGATTGGAGGCGAGAGGGAGGAGGATAATGTGTTCCTATGATAATACTGTGATGAGAAGTCGACACTGTCAAGAACTGAATGATGGAGATGATTGGAGGCGAGAGAGGAGGATAATGTGTTCCTATGATAATACTGTGATGGGAAGTCGACACTGTCAAGAACTGAATGATGGAGATGATTGGAGGCGAGAGAGAGGAGTATAATGTGTTCCTATGATAATACTGTGATGGGAAGTCGACACTGTCAAGAACTGAATGATGGAGATGATTGGAGGCGAGAGAGGAGGATAATGTGTTCCTATGATAATACTGTGATAGGAATGAATAATCTAGTGGGATTGAATATAGGATGGTTCGAATTAATTAAGAATGGGAGGGGTGGAAGCGGGAAGCACAGCGAGACCGGGGAGGAATGGGGGGAAATCTAGTTTCAATTATGAAAATGTGTTTTATAGGAAGTCGAAAGTAGGTGAATCAGGCTTGGATTAATCACATATTTTTGGCTTAACTTCTCTTTAATTATTTATTGATCATTCGAGCAGAAGTTTTTTACGATGGAAATTTACAAACCAGCTACCCACATTGACTTCATCCAGCCGGGGTTGAGCCGAAAAAAAAAAACTGTATTACGAGGTCGCGAATCTACGTCGTTAGTAAAACCCCGGCGGATATTGCTTAACTTTAGTGATCTAATAAAAACTTTTTAAGCAACGTGCCATAGACTCTGTGGTGACTAATACTACCTCTTTTTTTTTAATTTGGCTTAACGTGCCATAGACTCTGTGGTGAATAATCCTACCTCTTTTTTTTAATTTGGCTTAACGTGCCATAGACTCTGTGGTGACTAATACTACCTCTTTTTTTTTAATTTGGCTTAACGTGCCATAGACTCTGTGGTGACTAATACTACCTCTTTTTTTTAATTTGGCTTAACGTGCCATAAACTCTGTGGTGACTAATCCTACCTCTTTTTTTTTAATTTGCCTTAACGTGCCATAGACTCTGTGGTGACTAATACTACCTCTTTTTTTTTATTTGGCTTAACGTGCCATAGACTCTGTGGTGACTATACTACCTTTTTTTTTTAATTTGGCTTAACGTGCCATAGACTCTGTGGTGACTAATACTACCTCTTTTTTTTTTAATTTGGCTTAACTTGCCATAGACTCTGTGGTGACTAATACTACCTCTTTTTTTTTTAATTTGGCTTAACGTGCCATAGACTCTGTGGTGACAAATACTACCTCTTTTTTTTAATTTGGCTTAACGTGCCATAGACTCTGTGGTGACTAATACTACCTCTTTTTTTTAATTTGGCTTAACGTGCCATAGACTCTGTGGTGACCAATACTACCTCTTTTTTTTAATTTGGCTTAACGTGCCATAGACTCTGTGGTGACTAATACTACCTCTTTTTTTTTAATTTGGCTTAACGTGCCATAGACTCTGTGGTGACAAATACTACCTCTTTTTTTTTTAATTTGGCTTAACGTCTCTTTAACATCTATTGGTCATTCAAGCATGCGCGGATATAGCCCTCTAGTTTTGGGGGGCACAATCGCACAATTTTCCTAATAGAAAATTTGGAGGGGGGAGGGGTAGGGACTTGTAAGCTAGAGACCGTGGGTTCGAGTCCTGGGCAGTACTTTTTAATGCAATGTTTATCGAGGTAAGATACTTAATTTGTTAAAAGCTGTAGATCTTACCACAGATACCTTTCATAAGGCTAATAAGCGTTTTTATAAGCGTGATGACGAAAAAAAAAGTGCCATGACGGATGACAGAATTTTGGACGATTTTTTATTTACGTATGTCTATTTATTCCCAGGATTGGGACTTATTTAGGGGCCCGTACCCCCCCCCCTCTCAATGGGATGAAATACACAGCGGATCACCATTCAGTTTATTTTTTACTTGATTAGGTATAATGAAATTTGAGAAACACCGCCCACTTAAAAAAACTGGGGGGGGCACGTGCCCTCCCCTATATCCGTGCATGCATTCAAGACGGGGGTTTTACCCTCCATTTGCTGGAAACTTGCAAACCAGCTACCCACATTGACCTCACTCAGCCTGGGTTGGGCCGGAAAAATAGCCAGCATCACGAGGGCGCGAACCCACGTGGACAGCCTTATGGAACAATCTTTGTTCCATATTGACGTTGCTTAACTTCAGTGATCGAACGGAAACTGGTGTTTTCAACGTAAATTTGTTTGTTCAGAAATGTCCCGCATTGAACAAAGCGTTCGAAAATTATCGGAGGATTCAAACTAGACCTCAAATTGTTTGGTCAAAAATGTCCCGCATTGATCAGAGCGTTTTTGTTCAAAAATGTCCTGCATTGAACAAAGCGTTCGAGAATTATCGGAGGATTCAAACTAGACCTCAAATTGTTTGGTCAAAAATGTCCCGCATTGATCAAAGCGTTTTTGTTCAAAAATGTCCCGCATTGAACAAAGCGTTCGAGAATTATCGGAGGATTGAAACTGGACCTTGAGGTCTGTTTGGTCAAAAATGTCCCGCGTGACTTTATTACGGCCCTGTAGAAACAAAATCTAGTTGAGAAGCTGGGTAAATCATTTATATTTATTTAGGAGAAATAACAATGTGACAGAGTAGGGCAAGGGTCTGGACAGGGTAGAGCGGTAGGGGGAGAATGTGACAGGGTAGGGCAGGGTCTGGACAGGGTAGAGCGGTAGGGGGAGAATGTGACAGGGTAGGGCAGGGAATGGACAGGGTAGAGCGGTAGGGGGAGAATGTGACAGGGTAGGGCAGGGAATGGACAGGGTAGAGGGGTAGGGGGAGAATGTGACAGGGTAGGGCAGGGAATGGACAGGGTAGAGCGGTAGGGGGAGAATGTGACAGGGTAGGGCAGGGAATGGACAGGGTAGAGCGGTAGGGGGAGAATGTGTCAGGGTAGGGCAGGGAATGGACAGGGTAGAGCGGTAGGGGGAGAATGTGACAGGGTAGGGCAGGGAATGGACAGGGTAGAGCGGTAGGGGGAGAATGTGACAGGTTAGGGCAGGGAATGGACAGGGTAGAGCGGTAAGGGGAGAAATGAGTTGGATTAAATTTTGGCTTTTTTGGATGGACAAAAGTTCATCGACTTAGTTAAATATCAGCGGAGACCGGGGCATAAAGCAACGAGAAACCTACTCTTTTAATCTAGCCTGACTTGCTAAGACTCATTAGCCAATCAGAGTTAAGCAACTCGGTAAAGTCAGTGGGTTTTGTATCATATTTTTCAGGCCTACCAAGAGCCCGGGGTTTTCGGAGGGGCCCAAAATTTCAAGGTGGTAAAAAAATATTTTTGCCCTTTTTCTGAGAAAAATGACGTATACCAAATTTCGACTTTTTTTATTTGATTAATACAAGCCTAAATCTTTAAGAAACATGTTAATTATAAGTGTTAAAAAATATTAAATTTTAAATAAATTTGAAACAAAACAATTACACTAGTTATAAATTTCAGCTTTCTCGCTCATCCCAAAGTGGTACTTCTTCATTCCGATTTATTGGTGGAGAAAACCGTCCATAAATTGGGGAGAAACCGGAAAATTTCAAATTTTATATTTTTTATAGGGTCCTTATATACTATTTTGGGGGTTCCATTCTCGGTCAAAAAGACCCGCTAAAAAGTGTCATTTTTTTTTGGGGGGGGGGGTAACTTGCTTCCACTTGAACATTGTTGTTGTTGTTGTAGTAGCAGCAGGTGCAACTTGATTGCCCTCTGGCTGTGTCACTAATGTATCACTTTAGATCACTAATGAATCAGTTAGTAAAATGATCTAATCATTTTCATGACTCACTCAATGACTCATAATCAAATGGATCTAGATCTAGCTCATATAATCACACTCAGTTGAATAACAAAACAACAAATAAGGATCCAATAGGATCATTCCATAATCAACACACGAAGAGACCACACATACCTGTCTCTTTCTATTTCACTTGCCTACAGCTGCTCTCTCTCTCTAGAATAACCTTGAAGTAGCCAATAAGATCATTCCATAATCAACACACGAAGAGACCACACATACCTATCTCTTTCTATTTCACTTGCCTACAGCTGCTCTCTCTCTCTCTACATTTTATTTCTCTCTCTCTCTCTCTCTCTCTCTCTCTGTTCTCTGTAGTAAAATGAATACATTTCAATCGTATTGTGATTGTGATTCATGAGTCAATGACTCAGCACAGTGATTTGGCTCATTTGAGTTAATCAATCACTCATGAAACATCTCCAGTGTATTGTTTTATTTCGCATTTCAGTCCCCACCGCGGAGATCCTTGGAAGTCCAGATCTTCATGTTGATGAAGGAAGCACTATCAACTTGACGTGTACAATCAAATACAGTCCTGAGCCGCCGGCATATATCTTCTGGTATCACCATGATGAGGTAAGATGACCTGAGCCGCCGACATATATCTTCTGGTATCACCATGATGAGGTAAGATGACCTGAGCCGCCGGCATATATCTTCTGGTATCACCATGATGAGGTAAGATGACCTGAGCCGCCAGCATATCTCTTCTGGTATCACCATGATGAGGTAAGATGAACCGAGCCGCCAGCATATCTCTTCTGATATCACCATGATGAGGTAAGATGACCCGAGCCGCCGACATATATCTTCTGGTATAGCGGTGCCCAAAATAGTTTTCATATCTTTTTTCGGTAAAAACTAAGCGCGGATTTTTTTTTTTTTTTTTTTTTAATTTAACGGCGTAGCCATTATACAAAGTCGAAAAAATACAGTAAAATATAAATATCAAAATAATATACCTATCTAAAACATAGCACATAATGAATAATAAAAAATACCATGGTAAAAAATTTGACTTAAAATGGTCCAATTTGGTCCCATCTGGGTTCTAATTGTGCCCCAAAACTTCTGGGCGCAATTGAATACACCCTTCGCGATTTTTGCCGCTTTTTAGCGGTTTTCAGTATTGCTGTCTAAAATGAGAATGGTAAGAGCTAGAGATTTGAAATTTTGCATGTATATCAAATTTGGAGTCTCAGTTAGCTCCGAAACTTTTGGGCCCAATCAAATATACCGCTGGTGGTTTTTACCGCTCTAAAGCGGTTTTCATTAATCCTGTCTAAAAGAGAATAGCTCTTAAGCCAGAGACTTCAAATTTAGGAGGTATGTCAAATTTAGGATCTAGTTACGCCCCAGATTTGGAATCGTCACGAGACCCCCCTCAATTTTTTTTTTTTGCTAGGAAAATAATAAACCCGCATTTGTCACATTGGCAGTGTTTTTTATTTTATGTTCATATTCCAAACTTATTGACCGTCTCTTTAAATATATTCTCATTGCTACTCTGATCTTGTTAGGGTCCCCTTGGCATCCTATAATTTTGAATAGCAAATGAAAAGGGTGTATCTTCTATTAGTGTTGCGATGCTCTTCAATTTATTGAGCAGCTCAACATAAGTCCAGCCCAATATCTGACTCACTGCCAGGATCACATATTCTTCTTCAGATGTTAAAACCTGTAACAATATTCAATAATTATGTATTCCTACTGTAGGGATGTCGATGTTATATCGATATTCGGATTTCGATATAATCGATATTTTATATCGATATTTAGATTTTGATAATATCGATATTCGGATTTCGATATAATCGATATTTTCTATCGATATAATCGATATTTTATATCGATATTAAGATTTCGATAATATCGATATTCGGATTTCGATAATATCGATATTAAGGTTTCGATAATATCGATATTCGGATTTCGATAATATCGATATTAAGGTTTCGATAATATCGATATTGTCCGGCTATCGATATTCGGATTTCGATATAATCAATATTTTATATCGATATTAAGATTTCGATATAATCAGTATTGTATATCGATATTAAGATTTCGATAATATCGATATTCGGATTTCGATATAATCAATATTTTATATCGATATTAAGATTTTGATATAATCAATATTTTATATTGATATTAAAATTTCGATAATATCGAAAAAAATATCGGTATCGAAACAAGAAAAGTATTAAGGTACCAACGTTAGAAATTACGTTGCTTTGCTACTAGGGTTAACGATATTTACATCGATATTATCGAATATCGATAATAGGGTTTCGATATAACCGATATTTTACATCGAGATTCGACCATCCGATAATATTGATATAAAGCTTTCGATAATATCGGTAATATCGATATTCTTTTTTCGGCAACTCTATCCTACTGTGCCGTTTGATTCCTTGTTTAATATGTCAAGATTTACGAGGTGTGGCTATTAAGTTCGTAGACTCTTCCCATAAAACGATGTGTGTTTAACTTACCCAACTTTAGTAGTTATCCCCTTCAATGTACTCCCCTCCTCTNACTCGTTGCTCAACGTTTATATCAATCATAATTCCGGCAAAATTAAAAAAGGTGTCTTGCGCGTCGGGCTATCACAACAGAACTAATTACAGTACAGGCATGCGACACCTATCAATCAAAATACAAGACTTGAAGCTGTCCAAACACATGTTCATCATATCTATCACAGCTTTTGCGTAGCGGCTCGAGTCTACGAACTTAATAGCCACACCTCGTATTTGGGTTGGTGGAGTAGTAAGACGCTCTGATTGGTAAATAGTAGGGCGCGGGTTCAAACCCAGCCAACCCATTGAATTTTATCCTCATGAATTTGAAATATTTACAACATAATAATAGCATACAAAAAAATAAAGGGACTTTTCAATCCTAATCAAACAGTATAAATAAGGACTATTATTATTATTTTTGGGGAAATTTAGGTATGGGAGCCTGTTTGTCCTTTGGAAAAGGTTGTATCACGCAAGGCCGTACCCAGGGGGGACTCTACTTTGCACCTCACCTATAATAAAAAAAAACAGCAGCAGCAGCAACAATATCAACAACAACAGAGATATTTGGACTGCGTGAATTAATATTGACGGCTGTAT